>OV049868.1:2044021-2601521 GCA_920104075.1 Melanargia galathea | reverse complement strand
TTTTTAATTTATACTTGTTAATTTATACTTGTAGGTACACTGGATGTAATATTAACACTGTCATTAAAAGATTGGAGCCTATTAATCCTATTAACTTGCGATGTTCATGATAAATTTGAAAATTTGAAAACTTAATACTTTTATTTTATTTCAGATGTTTTTGCGAAACACTTGGCTTATATTGAAAATGCCATTAAAGAGCTGCAGGCATTACCACAAGAAATATTGCTAAAAATCAGATGTTCTTCTACGCCTATGGAAATTTGAATTACCGATGAGATAACACAAAACAATAAAATACCACTAAAGGATTTAAAACTTATTAAAATAATACACGGTAAGTTATTGCCATTATTATTTACAATTTCATGTTTTCGTTTACCTACATTTTCATTTTGTTTTTATTTACTTACATATTATGTTTTTTTAATCAGTTTAGTAAAGTGATTATTAAAATAAAATAAAAATGTACTCCTTAAAGGTACTTACACTGGATTTAAAATTAGCACCGTCATTAAAGGATTGGAGCTTAATGGTATGCTCAAGCTTTAGGTCTGAAAATTATACTTGTTGTTAATACATATTAAAATTGAGTTTTTAAACATTACCACATAAATGATAATTATAGGCTGATAGATAGAAGCTAACAAATTTTGTAGGCCCTTATTTTGTTTTAGATGTTTTTGCGAAACAATAGGGTATTTGACTAATTTTTGGAAATTGTTTTAAATTATTCTTTATTACTTATTAAAACACACTACATTGATATTTTTCGGAATATCTACAGTATTAAGAATTATATCAATGATAAAGTTTAAGTTTTGAAAACCACGCCAAAAACGATATTTCTGATCACATGATACGCGTGACGTCACGAATCAGTATGAAAGTCACTTCTCTCGCTCGCTCCTTATCGGAACTCGGTGCGTGCGACAGAGACGCTACGCAAGGTGAATGCTATATCGTAATGTTGTAAATTGTTATGCCTACTCATTTTAATATCAATCTTATTCTTTCTAGTATAAAGTTTAGTTTCGGTTGACTTGATAAACTTCAATTATAACAAACCAAGTTACGTGCTGACGCATGACGTCACAAACAATCCCAGAGCGTTCACGTTCCTGATAAAATTTCAAAAATTATTGTTTTATTTCGTGCAAAATATCGCGTAAAATTACATAATTTAGTTTGATTGAGTGAAATATGTCTTTTTTAGGCTATTATCTGATAAGATGACCACAATCAATAGTATATTTTCAATGTTGTCAAATACCCTATTGGCTTACATTGAAAATGATATTTAAGAGCTACAGGCATCACCACAAGAAATATTGCTAAAAACCAGATTTTCTCCTACGCCTATGGAAATTTTAATTTCCGATAAGATAACACAAAACAATAAAATATCACAAGGTAATGTTATTGCCATCATAATTTTATTTACAATTTCATGTTTTTGTTTACCTACATTTTCATTTTGTTTTTATTTACTTACATAATATTAAGTTTTTTAATCAGTTTAGTAAAGTGATTATTTAAAAAAAATAATGATGTACTCCTTCTAGGTACCTACACTGAATATAAAATTAGCACCGTCATTAAAGGATTGGAGTCTTAACTCGCATGCTCAAGCTTTAGGTATGAAAATTATTCTTAATACATATTTGTTGATTCATTAAATATTAGCATATAGATGTTAATTATAGGCTGAAAGATAGTCTAACAAACTAAATAAACTTTTTATGAACTCGCGATGTTCATAATATTATGTACTTAAGACTTTTATTTTATTATAGATGTTTTTGCGAAACACTTGGCTTACATTGAAAATTCCATTAAAGAGCTGCAAGCATCACCACAAGAAATATTGCTAAAAACAGATGTTCTATGCCTATGGAAATTTTAATTCCGGATGAGATAACACAAAACAATAAAATACCGCAAGGTAAGTTATTGCCATCATAATATTATTTACAATTTCATGTTTTTGTTTACCTACATTTTCATTTTGTTTTTATTTACTTACATATTAAGTTTTTTTAATCAGTTTAGTAAAGTGATTATTTAAAAAATAATGATGTACTCTTTCTAGGTACGAGTACCTACACTGGATTTAAAATACGTTATTAAAGGATTGGAGCCTCAACTCGCATGCTCAAGCTTTAGGTATGCAAATTATTCTTAATACGTATTTATTGATTCATTAAACATTAGCATATATGTCGATGTTAACTATAGGTTGAAATATAGATTCTAACAAATTTTCTAAATAAACTTTTTATTAACTAGCGATGTTCATAATATTATGTACTTAAAACTTTTATTTTAACTTTAACTTGTTTTTTTAGTCAGTTTAGTAAAGTGATTATTTAAAAATTAATGATGTACTTCCTTCTAGGTACCTACACTGGATTTAAAATTAGCACCGTCATTGAAGGATTGGAGCCTTAACTCGAATGCTCAAGCTTTAGGTATGAAAATTATTCTTAATACATATTTGTTGATTCATTAAACATTAGCATATAATGTAGATGTTAATTATAGGCTGAAAGATAGATTCTAACAAATTTTTTAAATAAACTTTTTATTAACTTGCGATGTTCATAATATTATGTACTTAAGACTTTTTTTTATTATAGATGTTTTTGCGAAACACTTGGCTTACATTGAAAATGCCATTAAAGAGCTGCAAGTATCACCACAATAAATATTGCTAAAAACCAGATGTTTAAATTATTTTATTTGTATACCGTTTCTCAGTTTACATTTTTTTTACATGTTAAATTTATGTTTGTAACGTCAGATTCGCTAATTAGATAACATTGTAATAATTTAATGCTATTGCTGACTCGCTTTTGGGCGCAAAGAGTCAGCATGGCTGTTCAACGTGGAAGTGCATTTAGGTATACGTACTAAATAATAATCAAATAAAAAGTATTAGAGTTAAACTTAGGTAATATGATATTTTTGAAATTAAAAGTACTAGTAGTTTTAATACTAATTTTACTACACTTCCGCGATGAACGCAGCCACGCCAATTCGTTGCACATAAAATACGTCAGACCTAGTCAGTTATTAGAATAAGTATAGTATAAAAATCTTCATTACAAAATTGTATTTTTAATTTTTTATCATTAATAAATTGTTTTATTGAACAATGTTACTTTGTTTTCTTTTTATTAAGTGGAATAATATATTAGAAAATATATCTAAATACAACGGAACTGTTGAAAACTGCCACGTTGGCTCTTAGGTGTCTCTTACTTGTTTATAATAATTGGATTTTATCAGGCAATAGATTTTTAACTTGGTTGGTATCATATTTATTTCAGCTGATTTTTGTTTCAGATGTGGCGATGACTTAATTTTCCTGGACGGAAATTTCAGTGCAAGTACAAATGTTTTTGCTCAGGAAAATAATTATCATCGTCTTTATATCATCGTAAATACTGCACCACCGTTGTTTAAACGCTAGTTTTCTTTGAGAAGGCAGTTTACTGCGAATATATGTTGGCGTACCATACTTACAGTGGTTCCACTAAAGATTCAATACTTTTATCTACACTTAGCTGATTAATTTACGTGTTTCCGAGATTGTGGTGAATAATAAATTATGACTGATTGGCCATACTTTATAATTCAACCACGATTTCAGCAAGTCAACTCAATTTATTAATAAAAACCAATCAGCCAACGGTAGATAAAATATTTTATCTGTTAATAGGGCCTCTGTGAGGAAAGCCAACATTGATTCGTAGTATATATTCTTTTCTAGGGCCTTCATAAGGAAACTAACGTTTACCCAACGTAGGTATACAGTATGAATTTTTTCATTGGGCCATTGTAAGAAAATAAACTACCAGCCAACGTAGGCATACAGTATGAATTCCTTTGTTGGGCCATTGTAAGCAAATCAACTACTATCCAACGTAGGTGTACAGTATGAATTTTTTCATTGGGCCATTGTAAGCAAAACAACTACTAGCCAACGTAGGCATACAGTATGAATTCTTTTGTTGGGCCATTGTGAGCAAATCAACTACTATCCAACGTAGGTATACAGTATGAATTTTTTCATTGGGCCATTGTAAGAAAATAAACTACCAGCCAACGTAGGTATACAGTATGAATTCCTTTGTTGGGCCATTGTACGCAAATCAACTACTATCCAACGTAGGTACACAGTATGAATTTTTTCATTGGGCCATTGTAAGAAAATAAACTACCAGCCAACGTGGGCATACAGTATGAATTCTTTTGTTGGGCCATTGTAAGCAAATCAACTACTAGCCAATGTAGTTATACAGTATGATTTTTTTCATTGGGCCATTATAAAAAAATCAACAACCAGCCAACGTGGGTATACAGTATGAATGCTTTTGTTGGGCCATTATAAGAAAAACAACGACTAGCCAACGTAGGTATATAGTATGAATTCTTTTGTTGGGCCATCATGAGAAAAGCAACGACTAGCCTACGTTGTTGGCTAGTCGTTGGTTGAAAGTCGTTGGCTCGGGTCAAGTGGGCCAACCGCTTTTCAACGGTTGGGACCACGTTTTTTAGGGATGACAAGCCTAACTGTTGGCCAACCAAACTAGGGACAGAGGCCCAACCAACAGCCAACGCAAATTGCTACTAGGGGGTTAGCTTATTCCACTGCAGCCCGCGATCCCGGGTTCGATTCCCGAGTCGGGCAAATAATTGTTAGGTATTGGGTTCTTTCAAGAAATCTCAGTGCCAGCCCGGAGTCGGTAGTTGGCGGTGTTTTAGCCCCGTGCCTTGGAGAGCACGTCAAATCGGTCTCGGTTATTTTATTACTATCGTGTGACAATAATGTCGTCGCCAAACCGCATTGGAGCAGCGTGGCCGGTCTAAGCTCTAAATCCCTCTCGCCTATGAGAGGAGGCCTGTGCCCAGCAGTGGGACGTTAAAAAGGTTTACTAACCGTATGTAAGGCCAAGCCGCATCGTTCACTCTATCACTCAGTATGCTGTTGAGAGCTGATCTCCTTATACCTCGAGGAGTCAACGCCGGCATCCCCTCCCCCGTATCGATCACATACTTGCGAGGAACGCTCAGTATGTTCAGTCTCTTGGGTATTTTGTATGGATAGGTGCTTGTCGGAAAATCGTACTTTGGCTTGCCCATTTTGATTGTGTTTAGACTAGCTCATCAAAGAGTTATACGGGTTCTGTGGATGGGGAGATGGTAGGGGCTTACATTTTTGTCGTTTGTTTAGTGGTTTCTCGGCATTTTTGGATGTTGTGACGGTGTTTTTGTCACACAAAATATGTGACTCGAGTTGGACGTTGTGACGTCGCCGTCCTGTTTTTGACAGTAGTTTTTTGACAAGAATATTTTTAGGTTTTTAAACTATTATTATGAAATATTATGTATCTGGCTTGCAAATATTTTTTTTGCCAATTGAATCAATTTTTAATAAATTTTTAACTTATAATAATTAATTATTATTATAATAGTTATAGGTCACAAATATTTTCAGGCCAGAAATACCTGGTACCTACCTTAAACCGAAATAGGTTAAGTATATTATTATAAAAAACTAAATAAAAATTTAAGAAAACATCCTATCATTAATTATTTATCGATATAAATTTTTCGTTGGTGGGTGGGTACCCAGTACCCACTACTATATAGGTAATCCTATATCTACAGGTACTAGATAATCCTATATCTGGCTGTTCGTTTAACAAGAAATAGGTATTGGCTGATGCCCGCGACAAGCCATGCAAACCATTTCTGTGCCAAATTTTATCAAAATCAGTTCATCACTTGGGCCGTGTAAAATATAATAACAGGTAATTACAACAGTTTTAATTTTTTACGAAGGTAGTAGTAAAACAGGTCTCTATCTATACTAATAAATAAAATTGAAGTGTCTGTCTGTAATATCGAAATAACTACCTCATATTAAGCTCATATGGTTATTTGAACGATACTATAACCGAATCACACGTTTTTAAAATTTTTGTCTGTCTGTCTGTCTGTTTGAACGGGCTAATCTTTGGAACGGCTGAACCGATTTTGATGGGACTTTCACATACAAGTAGAGAATTAACCAGGGAGTAACATAGGCTACTTTTTTAACCGACTTTCAAAAAAGGAGGAGTTGTGTTTTTCTACCTATGTACACCGATATCTCCGAGATTTCTGAACCGATTTGCGTAATTTTTTTTTAAATCGATAGAGAAACATTGCGACACTGTCCTACAAAAAAATTGGATTCCAACTCCTCAATCCTGATGCTGTAGAGGATCTGATCCCCAAAACTAATGGCATTTAGGCACTGTCGGTTATTTAAATTGATATTGGGGATACCAATTAAAGACTTTATTGTTGAATGACCTCGAGTAGGTACATGTCCAACTCCTCAACCCTGATGCTGTAAGGAATTGCATTCCGAAATCGTAAGGATTCCACGGAATTTTTTCCGTTTTGTGGACGGGTTACTACTTACTACAGATAGGCTACTTTTTGTTCTGGAAAATCAAAGTACCCACGAGATTTTTACAAACCTAAATACACACGGGCGAAGCCGTGGGCATCATCTAGTAATATAATAAAGCGGAAGAGTTTGTTTGTTTGAATGCGCTAATCTCAGGAACTACTGGACCGATTTCAAAAATTCTTTCACCGTTGGATATATACGTGATCCCTGAGTGCTATAGGCTATAATATATTATGTACCACGGGCGAAGCCGGGGCGGACCGCTAGTATGAAATAAAAATGCTGTATAATATTTTCATCCAAATTTTATTCCTCGTCCATAAAATTGACATTATTGCATAACAAATACTGATCTTATAACAACCTTCTTGTAAAAAAACAAAAAAAACCAGCCTTTTCACATCTGCTTCACCTGTGAACTCAGCAACTTACAGACAGATCCACTTATGCTTCTAGTCCCTCTACTTGATATTTAATAAATAAGTAATTCACCTCGTAAAATATGGTTATAAAATTATTGATAAAAAAGAGAAAAAAAAAATCATAAATTTCCGCGCTCGCACTAATATTCAAAAGATGTTTAAAATACCAACATTTAATAAAACAGGCCACAGGTCAAATAAGAATGCTCAAAACGCAATAAAAATTTGATATAATTTAAATTAAACAACAAACAATAATAAATAAAAATAAATAAAAAAGCATATCCAAGGATATGAGAACAAAATTGAAACATTTTGACATTCAACTTTACACTTGAAATTTTTACCAAACCTACTAAATAAAGTAATTCAACAATTTGGCATAACATCAAAATTAACATGCGTAATGTAAAAAATACTCAAGTAAAATCGTTTTTAAATGCCACTTATTTGATACTTGTATAGTTGTCCATTACTTTTCGTTCTAGATACTACAGGAAAATAGACACAAAAACATTATATAATCAAAGATATAGATATAAAAATTTATACATAATAACTATAGGTATACATATAGGTAGTAAATCCATATAAAATCTGATCAAAAATTGATTTAAACTCTTAAATTTTTAAGAGGAATTTATGTAATACATTATTCTGAAATTCTCAGCAAATTCGACAATACTAAGCCAAAACATATGAAGGCTTTGCCAAGATATGTGGACATTGTAAATATTTATATACAGGATGGAAACAACAAAAGTAACCACAGTTAAAGTAACAAATTGTAATTGCTATTGAAACGGGGTTTTAGTTATTAGTTTATTCCACGAAACAACCTCCCAAAGGAAAGCGATCATTGATATATATGCGTGACCCCGCACACTGGACCACTAGTGCCAATGACTAGTTGCCGGCCATAAGTCGCGGGAGATATTTTTATATAGTACCATTTTATATATTTTTATATGGTACCATTTTATATGGTACCATCGCAGACTGAGCGCTCGCGTGGTTGCATTCGAGCCACAAGAAAATGTATGAACATCTCATCTGCGACTTGTGGCGGCCACTAGTCGTCGCCACTAGTGGCCCAGTGTGCGGAGGCTGTTATATCTCTAGCCGCGCGCATCGACCATTGAGGTGCGAGTATTTTGTTCCCTAGGAGGTTGACTCGTGGAATAGACTATAGCATCATATGAGTATAAAAATATATATATATAAAACAGTAAAAAACAGTATCAAGTAGGCAGTAAATATGTTACAACTTTTAAGTCTTACGTCAACAATGAAAAATATGCTTAGACAATAATATTATAATTTATGAAAACAATGTTAAAACTTTGTTCTTGTGAGGAAACTTTGTTAATTATGAAGATGATGACCAATTCTCCTCCTGTAGAAGAAAACATAAAATTATAACAAATATAAAAAAACCTCCACATTCGCCATTTTGTGGTGGCGGCCATCTTGGATTTACATAGTGCTATTCTAATAGTCAAGCCCTTTCATTTGATACACACACGTGATGACACACACACACAAACACACGTCAAACTTATAACACCCCGTCGTTTTTGCGTCGGGGGTTAGTAAAACCTTACTCCACACTCCATACTCGTATTTTACTAGCTGATGTCCACGACTTCGTTCGCTTGAATTTATGTTTAAAATAAATGTTTCTCCATAGTCTCACTTATCCGTCCCTTTACTTATTTTTAAGCGGTAGCCAAATTACCAATTTTCATAAATATAATTTAAAAAAAAATACGGACTTTCTTACGAACTTTCATCCCCTATTCAACCCGCTTGGGGGAGGAATTTCCAAAAAATCATGATACACATGTTTCTTAATTTTTATTCAAAAATTCTAATCAATTTTTTATGAACATATAAGTAAGTATATGTAGCTTAAAAATTGAATTTCATACAAACGAATATCCCCTGTTTACCCATTTGAGGGTAGTATTCCAAACACACTGAGACACGTATTTTTTATTTTTCATCAAATTCTCGAATACAACTATAAGAAAAACAGACGGACAAGAGAGTGATCTTATAAGGGTTCCTTTTTTTTACCTTTTGAGGTACGGAACTCTAAGGCTCAATTTATACCGCGGCGGAATGGAATGGAAACGTCAATTTCGCCTCATGACGCGAGAAGGCGCACGAATTCGCTGGAATGCTTGAGTATTCTCGCGCATTCCAGCTAAACGCTTGGCACAGCACTGCTGTGACCGACCCAACCGACTCCCCGTTCGCGCCACTCCCCACGGATTTCACAGACGGCGCCGACAGTAGCTACGGGAATTCTCGAGAATGCGCGAAGATTCCCCGGAAGACGCGCGACCTTTTTTTGGCTCCTATTTAATTTGTATGTTATGCAATTGACATAAAGTTCATTTAGCTATGTACATTTCGTTGCAAAAAGTCGCTTCCATTCCATTCCGCCGCGGTGTAAATTGAGCCTAAAAATATAAAACAACCAGTATAAGCAGACCTGTTTATTTGACATCAATGGTAGCGACGAAGCCGGGCTGAGCGGTCTCGGATACTGGTGTGACGTCACCGTCGTCTCCCACGATTTTTTTGCCGTCGGCGTTTCTGTTTTTGATGCTGTGGATATGTACAGTGAACATTTTATCGATTTATACCTTTTAAATGTATTTTCATAGCTTTAAATGCTATTGACAATTTTGGAGGGTAGTTTAATCAGTCCCAGTAAGGGCGGCTTCACACTTCATCGTTTCAACGATCTCGATCCCTGTCGGGAAGACTCGCCTTGATCACGATAAGTAGTATGCACGCAAATGCGATCAGGGTTTATGGTTCACAATTCAAATAATGTTTATCTATTCTCATGCCCTATATTCGAGCAAACAAAACTATTTTTATCTTTATGATCACGATCCGATTTATCCGATATGCTTATCGTGTTTGGTAATTATCGTCTATTCTATTCTACAGATCGAATCTAAATCGAAATGTAATCGACGATTAGATCAAGCGTGTACCCACTCTATCGGCACTGATTAAGTTGTACACAACAACTGAAAACGAAACTAAATTGACAATATGTAACTCAGAGCCATGAGTAGTTTTTATGTTAAAAAAACCGCGGAGTACATAAATGATTAAATCTGCTTGCATGAATTCCATACAAAACGGCAGATTTAAAGCAACACATACATACATCGATACCATCATCGATTCGCATTTTCGCAGCATCGATTCGCATTTTTCATTCGCATTTTTCATCATCGACATCGATTCGCATTTTATCTATTGAAATAGGCTATGAATTTATAAAATACCTACATTCGCATCAATTCTCTTTTCAGCATCGATTCAGCTTCCACATGTTTATGTTCAAAATGCGTGCAAGTGTGGTTCTCGATTTTGCATGTTAAAGAAAAAAAAATCAGCCAAGTGCGAGTCGGGCCTCGCTCTTTCAGGGTTCCGTACATAATTATGAACAATATAATATTTTGGGTCTAAGAAATATTTAATTTCCGAGCTAGACATCGCAACAAACCGTGAAAGAAAAACCCAAAAAAATGTTCGTTTATTTTGGTCACAGCTTATAAACTATTTAATAAATCGTTGTTTTCAGTATTTGTTGTTTAAATAGAGCATATAGTACATAATATACTGAAATATCATATTCCCAACTAGTTTAGTTTTTGAGATAGCCCCCGTCACAAAAATGGTCTAAAACTGACAACTTTGATGGCCTCCCATTCCCTTATTTTTTGAGATAAAAATTAAAAAAATATATATTTGTACTCTACTTAATGAGCTCTACACAATGATACCCCACAAGCTAGGGTAAAGAAAAAAATTTTTTTTCCGGCTCCTTTTTCATGTATGGGAGCCCCCCTGAAAAATAATTTAATTCAATTTCTAATTCAATATTTGATTTTGGGTTAACGTTTTACACTAAATACCAAAATTTCAGGTTTGTAACTCATTTCGTCTGCGAGCTAGAGACCTGTGACCGGCGGACAGACAGACAGACAGACAGACAGACAGACAGACAGACAGACAGACAGACAGCCGAGTGACATTAATAGGGCTCCGTTTTTTACCCTTCGGGTACGGAACCCTAAAAAGCATGCTTAATTAAGTAATGTCTAAAGCCACCCAGTTGAATGCGAATCAATGCTGATAAATGTGATTTCGGACTTACTCGTAAAGATTGTACGACCATAAACAATAAAAAAACACGCTACTTTAAGCAGCCAACGCATTCCTTCGCATGGTTACGATGAGCAAAGTGTCTAAAATTAAATGCGAATCAATGCTGGTAAATGTGATTTCGCCTTTACTCGTAAAGTTACACTAGGGCCTGTGATGGAGGAACTCTCCATTTTTGGAAATATTTTATCCTTTATCCATTATTATTTTATCCATTATTCGAAATATCGGCTAAAATTATTATTCATCATAGAACAAATATAATTACCATTCCTGATATTATTACGCCCATACCAGTTACCACCGCAGTAAGCGACCCGTAAAGCGTAATATTATTTGGTTGGAAACATGAGAAAGAAGCTAATACTTTAATTTAAAAAAAAAATAGACTGAATTAAGTCTCCACTTACAAGTACAAACTTCAAAAAAAGCTGTATATTTTTTTATACCGATTTCAAGCTTTGATTGTTTTACCCCATTAAATTTGCAAAGTTTGATATTATCGTTTGTATGGACTCTCGAGTTTGACTTTTCACAAAACTTTCACAAAGCTTTTACAAAACTTCAGCCTTTTGAAAATTCAAGATTTTTCAGGGGTTTATTTCTCATGTTTTCAAAGTAGCTGAAATAAAGTACACTGACCTATATTAATACAAGTACGCTGAACTAGCTATTTATTGAGTGAAGCAATTTGATCACCGCCATTTTGGCGCTGATCGCTGAGGAAAGTTAGTGAAGGTATCCGGAACTAATGTTAATTGCGATAAATTGTATTGGGAGATGTCAAATTTAGTTCCCAGTGTCTTCGGCACAGCGCTTTGAATTAGCACAAGAATCAAATTGTATTCAAATCATTTGTATTCAAAATTCAAATTTAAAAGTTTTTTTTTGTTATTGAAATAAACTTTTACAAGTGCTTTTGAATCGTCAATTGAATTTAGCACAGGTTAGGAATGCCGTTCCAACCGAGAAGAACCAGCAAGAAATTCAACGGTTGCTCTTTAAAGAAAAAAACAATTTTATATTTTGTAAGTAGGTACATGATTAAATTGCCGTCTTGCACATTGCTGGAGCGAGCCCACGCTTTTTTTAATAATTTTTATAATCATGTATGGCCAGTGTACTTGTATTAATATGTAGATATATATAATATATCAGTGGTAAAGAAGCAAAAAAAAAAACAAGTAAAGCGCCCCGCCACCGTCCCGTATGGTATTGAATACGTACGCTTACATCCCCAGCTATGACGTCATGGGTAATTGATGGTGACATTATATGGAAAACGCAAAAATACACACTCAGTGAAATTAAATATAAAGTAGATGTGTAAAGTATAAAGTAAAATGCAAAAAAAATTTGAAGTAACTAGCTTATAAAGGCATTTCACATTAATTTATTAGGAATTTTATTAGTAGGTTAATTATTTTGTCAACGCTTTTTTGTCAAAATTTTGGAAAATTTAACAAAAATTATGAATAAAAAAAAATTATAAATTAAAATATTTACGCTCGCATAAATTCTTAAACTCGAAAAAAGTAATACTTTGTGACTTTTTAAAGACAAAAATGATATTACATTATCATACTTCAGGTAGAAACACGTGTAAGTACAGTAGTATATAAATGCGCTTGCTTAAGCGAAATTATCCCCACATGAGAATGAATTAAAACAACGTACACAATCAAAATATCCACCCTTGTGACTTTTGCTTACAAACATCATCCCCTACGGGGGACCAACAATTTTAAGTATATCATAAAACATCATTTACCTATTAAACCAATTTCAATGAAATTTGACTTGGTCGGACATATAAAACAACGTACAATAATTAAGTATGTCACGTCACATCTTTTCACATTTGCTCATTTTAGTCCAAAGACATTTGTGGAAAAAAATCCCGAAAATCAGGATTTTGGTATGGACCTTGATAACACACAATTTCTAATCTATCTGCCTAAAAAAAAAAATTTTTACTTATTATTTATTTTTAATATCATCTCTTGTATTTTCATATGCAATGTGGGGCCGCTGGCCAGTGTATCAAATCGCAGAAGCCAGCGGCCTCCAATAGCATAAAATATTGTGTAGCTAACCTATTAATGTGATAATGATGATGTGTGTATCAACAAAAAAAAAATCTATCTGCCTAAATCGACTGGTTTAAATATAGTGTTATCCTTTTCACAATGTACCCTGTGGAAAATGTAGAAAGTCCCATCGATCCAAGTGCCTTTCAATATTAAACACAAGGTTGAAGGTCACCAATAACGGTTTTCTTCGCAACGGGTGATTATTAGTATTAATCGCATGAAAAATTTTCACCACAAAAAATTGGGTAATATATGTCATATTACCAAATTTTTGAAGCTCTGGTAATTTTCAGCAAAAAAAAAAAAGATATCGTAACCATTTTTGAAATATTAACGGCAATCTGATCGATGCGTACTATTGATATATTGTTTTGAACAACAATATTCAATAACAACGTTTGCACCAAAACTTTCCGGGAATTTTTCGGTCTTTTTTGTCTAAATTCTTTGGACTAAATATAGTTATTGGATTGTCACTTCCATACGTGAAACGAAAACAAAAATGTGCATATCATTTTATGTTGAAAAAAAAAATGTATACGCACCACGCTTTAACCCTCTGGTATATGTATATGCAGATCATCGGACCCGGCGTCATGATGGCTATCGACACTGGCACCACTGGAAAATAATATTCATTTTATTTGGGTCGACACTGGCACCACTGGAAAGTAATATTCATTTTATTTGAGTCGACACTGGCACCACTGGAAAGTAATATTCATTTTATTTGAGTCGACACTGGCACTACTGGAAAGTAATATTCATTTTATTTGAGTCGACACTGGCACCACTGCAAAGTGATATTCATTTTTTAAATCGATACTGGTGCCACTGGAAAGTAATTTTCATTTTATTTAAAGTCAACACTGGCGCTACTGCAAAGTAGTATTCATTTTATTTGAAGTCCACACTGGCACCACTGGAGAGTGATATTCATTTTATTTGAAGTTAACACAGGCACCACTGGATAGTGATATTCATTTTAGTTGAAGGCAACTTTGGCGCCACTAGAAAGTGATATTCATTTTATTTGAAGTCGACACTGGCGCCATTGGAAAGTAATATTCATTTTATTTGAAGTCGTGTGCTCACCTGTGGTGATGTCGGCCTCGGGCTGCGGCAGCGCGTACCGCAGCAGGAAGATCGCGATGCCGGTGTTCTGGATGCCCGACTCTATGGAGATGGCGAGCGCGTCGCGGTGCGGCTGCCGGAACAGACGCGCCGCCGAGTAGCCCGCCAGGTAGCCCAGCCACGGCACGCCCATACCCGCCACCAGGATCTGGGGACGAATATAACGCGGATTAGTTTTACTTTTGACTAACACCACACACACAACACTAAGCTGTGATAGCCTAGTGGTTA
Organism: Melanargia galathea; assembly: GCA_920104075.1. Lineage (NCBI taxonomy): Eukaryota > Metazoa > Arthropoda > Insecta > Lepidoptera > Nymphalidae > Melanargia > Melanargia galathea. Next base: position 2,586,975 of record OV049868.1, on the reverse strand, counting down.
GGACGACCGACTTCTAATCGGAGGTCGTGGGTTCGATCCCGGGGCACGCACCTCTAACTTTTCGGAGTTATGTGCGTTTTAAGTATTTAAATATCACTTGCTTTAACGGTGAAGGAAAACATCGTGAGGAAACCTGCACGTCTGAGAGTTCTCCATAACGTTCTCAAAGGTGTGTGAAGACTGCCAATCCGCTTGGCCAGCGTGGTAGACTATGGCCAAAACCCTTCTCACTCTGAGAAGGAGACCCGTGCTCTGTAGTGAGCCGGTAATGGGTTGATCATGATGAACACCACACAAATCGATGTGTCACAGTCACCTGGTCCGTTTATGGCCTTTAGTGGCCTGGAAAGTGGAATTGGTAGCGGTAGGACTAGTACGGGAGCACGTGTCGTGCTGTGTCGCTCTCACCTGCCACGTCATCAGCTGGAAGATGTACACGTTGGTGACGATCGCGAAGGTGATGATGAACAGCAGCAGCAGCGTGGAGAAGCCCTTCAGGATCCGCACCATGAAGGCGGATATCTTCGGCGTGAGGCGCTGCATGGCCAGCCCGATCGCGAGCGGGATGAACAGCCCGATCACGAACATGCCGATGCGCAGGTACGGGACCACGATGTTCGCGTTCGCGAACACCACCTGCCCCAGCGAGAACAGCCACGCGGGCATCAAACCTGTGACAGTGGGACAAATACCAATCTTTATCCAAACAAAATCACGGTCGATCTTCTTGATAATGTATTGAGAACTGATGACATTAATTGAGGAGATGAAACACTTCAACAACTAATTTATTTTTCAACTACCCGCCAAATTCCCTTCGTTAATTGATTGGGGTGTTTTATGTTTATTTTTCAACTACCCACCAAATTCCCTTCGGTAATAATTAATAGAATTCACTTGCTAAATTAGTTGACGTGTTTTGTGCTTATTTTTCAACTATCCTCCAAATTCACTTTGTTAATCAATTGGTTGAGATGTTTCATGTTTAAATTAAAACTTCCCTCCAAACTTTCTCTGTTAATTAGCTGAGTTGTTTCATGTTTATTTTTCAACTACCCACCAAATTCATTTCCTAAATTAGCTGAGGTATGTATTTCATGAATATTTTTCTACTACCCACCAAATTCCCTTTGTTAATTAGCTGACGAGTTTCAATTTTATTTTTCAACTACCCTCCAAATTATCTTTGTGAACTTTTGCCTATCTCTTTCAATATAATTACCAAACGCAGCCAAAGTAGATATCGAAGTCATAGCCAGGGACAGATCCAGGTTGCCGCCGAGAATGAAGGTCCAGATGTTGGAGGCACCTCCGGCGGGAGACACGCCCGAGAAGAACATCCCCAAGCGCAGGGCGGGCGAGTCAGGGAATATGAGGAATCCGAGGCCGAATGATATCTGGATTAAGATAAATCTAATATTGAACAAGCTATATTTTAGGAAAAATTAAACCGACTTCAATTTACTGCCGTAATTTATTATCGTTCTTCGTTACCGTTTTATTTTAAGTCGTGATTTCGTATAGCGTTATATAATACCGTATCCGTTAACGTAAAATAGGTTACTATCTGTGGCGGCATGGCGTGTCGCGTGGTGTTTGTTTTTGACAAGTCTTTTGCTAGTGGTGGAATGAGTCATTTTGAAATTCACTTTTAGAAAATAGCTTTGGGTGGAGCCAGAATTTGTTTGATCGTTGGTTGGCCTGGTCGTAGGCTGGAAGCAGTAGGTGTAAAGTGATCGTTCGGTGAGTCTTTTTATGTCTATTCCAATTTTGCTGTTATGTTGAATTATTGCCCTACTGAGGGGCCTGATGTTGGATAGGACGTCGATGTCGTCAGATTAGGCTGGTGTGGTTTGGACGGCTATGAGGGGTTGGTTGGAGGCCGTAAGTTAGGTTAGGTTATTTCCAACAGGATATCATGCCACGAGTCGGTTAAGGTTAGTGAATTTTTCACAATACCATAAAATTTTAAGTTTCATCGATTTCTACTACATCCAATCATCAGATCCTTACTTGATGACCATGGTACTTACTACCTGGGAAGTATACCCTTTTCAAACAAAAAAAAATTATTACAAATCGGTCCAGGCATCCTTGAGTAATTGGAGAACATACATAAAAAAGATTCCGATGAATTGAGAACCTCCTATTTTTTGACTTTAACAGGTCTAAATGTAGTGCTGGATACTAAAACCTAACCTAAAAATTACCAATGGCATGAAGAGGTACTGTCCGGCCAGCCCGATGGCATTTCCTATTTATTTTTTGCTAAGTTTATTTAACGCGGTTTATAGTCCAGATTTGTCTCATCAATTAATCAGGAAATAAATCTAAATCATCATATTATAACAGGTCTAAATGTAGTGCTATGAGCTATCCTTTTCAGAATGTTCTCTGCAATCAAGGATAGGATACTAAAACCTAACCTAAAAGTTACCAATGGCATGAAGAGGTACTGTCCGGCCAGCCCGATGGCGGGCCCGATGGGTTTCTTGAAACACGCCTTCACCGTGGGCCAGTGCATCGCGCAACCGAAGTTTATGAAGATCAACGACACCTGTCAAGACAATTAAATTAAAAAAAATATTAGACACGATGAACATGACAAGTCAAGACAATTTTTTTAAAGAATATTTCCAAAGGTTTATTTCAAAGTACATAATATTTCTGAAATATGTTTCATCCTCTTTTGCCGGGACAGTCTTTTGAGATGTTTTTTGGAACAGTCACAGATTTATGACATGTTTTTCGGGATAGGCAACCACTTTTGCAGGGCAATCACCTGGAATGTCATTCAGGACAGTTGCCGTACTTAAAAGTTTTTCGGTACGCTCATCTTCTCATTGAAGAAATATATTATAAACTAGCTTTTGCCCGCGGCTTAGCCCGCGTGAATTTCATTTTTCACAAATCCCGAGGGAATGGTGGATTTCCGGTTCCCGTTCCCGCTCCCTTTTCCAACCTTCATACCTACTTTCAAGGGAGTTTGTCTATTATAGTAATATAGTTATTATTTATTATAGTAATCCAACTATAGCTGCAGCTATAGATTTCGGTTTTTCGAAATCCCGTTGGAACTGTGGATTTTTCTAGGATAAAACGTAGCCTATGTGTTAATCCAGGTTATAATCTATCTCCATTCCTTTCAGCCAAATCGTTTCAGTAGTTGCGGCGTTAAAGAGTAACAAACATACACACACAAACTTTCGCCTTTATAATATCAGTATGATCATCATCATCATCATGATCAACCCATTACCGGCTCACTACAGAGCACGGGTCTCCTCTCAGAGTGAGAAGAGTTTTGGGCATAGTCTACCACGCTGGCCAAGCGGATTGGCAGACTTCACACACCTTTGAGAACGTCATGGAGAACTCTCAGGCATGCAGGTTTCCTCACGATGTTTTCCTTCACCGTTAAAGCAAGTGATATTTAAATACTTAAAACGCACATAACTCCGAAAAGTTAGAGGTGCGTGCCCCGGGATCGAACCCACGACCTCCGATTAGAAGTCGGTCGTCCTAACCACTAGGCTATCACAGCATCAGTATGATAATAATACTTACAAAAACAGCAACGCTCGTAGTGAACACAGTGTCTATGGCGCGCACCGGGCGTATCACTGTCACTCGAACAGTGCCATTCCTTATGGGAAACGTGTTCCCGTTTCGACGCACTTCCACCGTCAAATCTGTTCTACCTGAAAAAAAATAAACCGGTCAAGTGCGAGTCAGACTCGCGCACCGAGGGTTCCGTACTCCAGAAGTATAGTAGTAAGTACATACTTACAATCAGTTTTTCATTAGTTTGTCTTAAAAGGTAAGGTGCTAATTAAGCTAGACCTCTAAATACAAATCATACAAATCAGAGGTCTATCTTAAATTGGCTCAAATGTGTATGTATGGGGACACCCTTTGATTTCCAACTTTTTTTAGTTTTTGGAATTTTTCCTTTATTTATGCTGTAAGACCTGGTTTTTTTTGCCCAATTTCGTAATTCTAGGTCAACTGGAACTACCATTTAGGTTTTCGACCTAAAACCTATAAGGTACTTCCGGTTGACCTAGATTTGTCAATTTTGGTCAAAAGCAAGGTCTTACAGATCAAGTAAAGGGAAAATTCCGAAAAATAAAAAAAGTTGAAAATTAAGGTAAATTTTGGTACTTACAAGTTTTCGTGAAAATCTAAATTTGCCCATATCTTTTTATTGTGTGGACTCAGGAACTTAATTTTTATACACCTAAAAATAGGGACCATAGACCTTAGTATCTGGTATAAATTTCAACTTGCTAGGTCCACCCGTTCCTGAGAAAATCGGTGGTGACACACGGACGGACAGACGGACAACAAAGTGATCTTATAAGGGTTCCTTTTTTTTACCTTTTGAGGTACGGAACCCTAAAAACCATTACCAATAAGTAAATTCAGCGATCCCTTTATCCGTTTGTCTGTACGTATTTAGAGCTAACAGCCGCGCATTTTTCTACCGTTATTAACAACTTCGTTATGATATCAACATTATGTTTGTGAGTGAAGTAAGCGTGAGATTTGAGAATAGGGTGATTTTTAACTCCTGACGCAAAAACGACGGGGTGTTATAAGTTTGACGTGTCTCTGTGTGTGTGTGTGTGTGTATCTGTCTGTTCCCCGTAGCGTTCAAACGGGTGAACCGATTTGAATGCAGTTTTTTTTGTTGGAAAGGTGAATTTGTCGGGAGTGTTGTTAGCTATGTCTGATGAAAATCGGTCCAAGATGGCCGCTACCACAAAATAGCGAATGTCGGAGGTTTTTTAAATTTTTAATTTATACTTGTAGGTGAGATTTACCTTTTTATTTTTACCTTTTAAAAATTAATGCGAATATAGAGGATTCGCAATAATTTTTAAACTAATGATATAATTCTGATAAATGAGGTTCTTCTCAGCGTCTATCTCTCATCTATCGCATCTATCGCGCGCGTCTATCTCCATCATCTCAGCGTTCTATACGAACATGCTATAATGACGTCATGGCAAATCCATTATGGCGGATATTACAGAGTAAAGTATTTGGTTGTCTGTAAAGTTGGTTTACGGACAATTTTACGTGATAACGTCATAAGAAAACAAAGAGAGATAGATGCGTCACAAGCCGAACGCTTAGTTCCGCTCCCGCTTGCACGCGATACGTGACGGATGAGTCATCCTTTTCCGTGCGTGTAGCCGTTCATCGATTTATACCATGTTATCACGTCAAAAATTTAGATGTTAAATGTTAGAGATGGTTTTTGGGGATTTTTAAAATTTTGTCTACGTATACCCGTATTACTAATTCCCTGGAATTCTGACGTTTCGTAATGTTACCAGAGATAAAACAATTCCCACAAAAAAGATAAAATATTCAAAACTTATGCAAATACAAATCAACTGCCGCATGTAGATATGACAAATGCCTGACAGACACTTCATGGTGATAATGTCATTCGGCATCCATTTTTCAATAAATTTTTTCAATGTACTTCTTTTGTTTTCTATTGCTGTTAGTGTGCACTTTCTAGTTTCCACTCTTGGTGTTTTCTATTTTAGGGCGAAACGACTAATATTATTATTCAGCATATGGCTTTTTATGATGACGGAATTAAAGTAGTCTGGGGTAAAATCGTACTTCGTAGATGTTAACCCTGTTCTCCATACAAATAACTCATCTGTAAATGACAATGACAGCTGTCAGAATTCCGGGGAATTAGTAATACGGGTATAGAAAAGGGCACTTAATAAACTTACTGACCCAGAAAGTGACAGTTGACCCACATGCTTCCGTCGAAGACCCCTTTATCGAGCTGCTCGTTCGATATTTGATATGATGTATTCCATTTCGCAGTGGCCACATTTGGCAAGTCCGTTCCCACTGTGAATTCGTCCCCCGCTCGGAGATCATCGGCTCCTGAAAACGTGGTTTACAATTTGTTTAGGATTCGCAGTAGGTACTTAAGACAGGCATAGATTAAAAAACCGGTCAAGTGCGAGTCGGACCTCGCTCTTTTAGGGTTCCGTACATAATTATGAACAATATAATATTTTGGGTCTAAGAAATATTTAATTTCCGAGCTAGACATCGCAACAATATTTAGTTTTGGGTTAACGTTCTACACCAAATACCAAAATTTTAGGTTTGTAACTCATTTAGTCTACGAGCTAGAGACCTGTGACCGGCGGACGGAAAGACAGACAGACAGACAGACGAACAGACAGCCGAGTGACATTATTAGGGCTCCGTTTTTACCCTTTGAGTACGGAACCCTAAAAAAGGAAAACATAGGGACCCAGAAGAGGTTGATATTTATTTTACTGTAAAAAATCATTGCTTTAAGACCATAAACCAAAGAGAAAACACGCGAGAGCGTTTGTATAGAGAAAACATCTTAAAGTAAGTTGATAAAACCGGCCAAGTGCGAGTGCGGAAATAAGGGAAAAAGGGAAGGGGGGAACAGAATGGGTATTGTTGACTATTATGTAACTGTACGAAAGTGATTGGAAGACCGATTGGTATGAGGTATGGAAGGGGTGGGCGTCAGATTGGCGCATAAAATATTTACATAATATTTTCGCGCATCAGGCGCGGTTATTTAACGCGGTAATTTTGAAAGTGTTCGGTAACCATATCAACCATACATGTTAGAGCGGGGCCGCACTGCGAAAATTATTCGCGCGAATTTTATTCGCGCGGTTTATATTCCGCATTTTGATATATTTTTCTCGCGAATTTTAAATCGCATGTGCGTGCAGCTTCATACATTCCCATATGTCACAGAATTTTGCGAAAAAATTCGCGCGAATAAATTTCGCAGTGCGGCCTAGGCCTTACATAATATTTTCGCGCATCACGCGCGGTTATTTAACGCGGTAATTTTGAAAGTGTTCGGTAACCATATCAACCATACATGTTAGCCTTTTTGCGTGACACTGAAACCAGCCGGATATATTTGTATGGTTGTACCTGTCACATTGACGTAGACTTTGTATTTGTCGTCCATGTGCATCTCGAAGGTATCCGCGGTGAAGGTGGCCAGCAGGTCGGGCGCGGCCTGGCACAGCACCCACAGCGGGCACAGCACCAGCAGGTACAGGATGATCAGGTGCAGCGGCCATATCGGACACATTCTGCTCGCGTACACTGTAACAAAGAATAATCATCATTATTGTCGTTATTTACTATCGTTACCGTTTTATTTTGTCGGGATTTTGTATAGCGTTGAGAACGTTATAATATCGCATCCGTTAACGTTAAATAAGTTACTATCTGTAGCGCCATAGCGTGTCGCGTGGCGTTTCTCATTGCTAAGTCTTTTGGTGGTGGTGGAATCCTTTTAAAAAGACTCCTCCTCCTAAAGAAATCCTTTGGGTGGAGACAGAATTTATTTGATCGTCGGCTGGGCTGGTCGTAGCCTGAAAGCGGTAGATGTAAAGTGATCTGCAATTCGGCGAGTCTTTTTAACCAACTTCTTTGTGTCTGAATTTTAGTATTTTAGTATGTTAATAATTGTGGTGTTGATTTGCCATTGTGTGGCCTTATGGTGGGGCAGGGCGGCTAAAAGGGGTGGTCGGAGGCCATCGTGAGGTAGGGTAGTTATTTCCATTCTGCCACGAGTTGGCTAGGTCAGCGGATTTTTCACATTATTATCAACAACTAATCTCTAAATCTAATCTCCGTTTACCTCTGTTTACCTGTGTGTAATTGCACATATAAAATACTAAACGCACAACAAATATACTGACTTGCACACTAAATGATACCATCTTACAACTAATTAGTACAACTAATAAACTGACTTACACACTAAATTATTTCTTACTTAGTGTCCAAGAGCGAGCGAAGCGAGCTCGGGACTCTCGGCACCCCGACTCGGATAGGTTAGGTTAGAAGTTAGAACTACAAGTTAGCCCTTGACTGCAATCTCACCTGATGGTAGGTGATGATTCAGTCTAAGCTGGAAGCGGACTAACTTGGAAGAGGTATGCCCTGATCGGTTTCTACGCGACATCGTACCGGAACGCTAGATCGCTTGGCGGCACGGCTTTGCCGGTAGGGTGGTAACCAGCCACGGCTAAAGCCTCCCAACAGACCAGATACAGTTTAGAAATTATAAAATCGCAAATTGCCGCTGCCGGGAATCAAACCCGGGACCTCCCACTTATAAAACCACAGCGCTCACCACTGCGCCAGGGAGGTCGTCGGAGGTCGTCGACTTGGATAAATAAAAGAATAAATTAATACAAAAAACTTGTTATACATTATTGAAGTAAAATCAGTCCATCGCAATACCTCAACTCACTTATCACACAAATCTATAATAATATAAAGTAGCTTGTCCTGACTGACAATCAACGCACAGCCAAAACCACTGAAGCTAGAAACTTGAAATTTTCACAGTAGGTTCCTTTTGTGACGTAGGCACACACTAAGAAAGGATTATTGCGAATTCCACCCCTAGGGGGTTAAATAGGGGATAAAAGTTTGTATGAAAGTCCGTCATTTTTCAAGCTATATCCATGAAAATTGGTATTTCAGTTTTCGGTTAAAAATAAAGAGTAACTTAATTAAAGAATTTCGGAAAAACTACCCCCAAGTGGGTTCAGGGGGGGATGAAAGTTTGTATGAAAGTCCGTCATTTTAAAAGTTATATCAATGAAAATCGGTATTTGTATTGTCGGTTAAAAATAAAGAATTACGTGTTTCAGGAATTTTGGAAATTCCACCCCCAAGTGAGATTTATAAGAATCCAAGCGGACGAAGTCGCTGGCATCAGCTAGTCAATAATATAATTGCTATACCTATTGGAAAAATAACTAGAACTTACTTTTGGATAATTTCCAATTCCTCTTTTTGAACTAAATAATACTAGTATCACAATAACAATAAATAATTAATAAAATATACACGTTTACTTTAAAGTATCCATAATATATTGGTATTATAAAGTAAATAACTTAAAAAAAATATAGAATAAAGTCCGCCTGGCTTGGGAGCCAGACTTAAAAGAGATAATACACTGAAGCCGTATTTTCATACAAGCAATCAGTAGTCTAAGAGCACGCCACATCTTAAAGGCCATTATCTTTATTTTAAGTAGGTATGCAATTTAATTTTAAAGTTACTCTGGCTTGGCTTCCAAACAAATATACAAAATGTTATGTGTGTATGGATGTTTGAATGTATGTTTGTATGTGTTTGTTCGTCCACCCATTTCTACGAAACTATTTATTAGATTGTGACCATTCTTTATTAGCTTCCATTTATTTAGAAAAATCGGTTCAGTAGTTTTCAAGATATGGACAATTCTTTATTTCGGTTCATAAGTTGTTTCAAATAAATAATTAAATCTTCGAAGCGTAAAATCCAGTAAAAATAAAATGTAAAAAGAATGACGTTCCATAACTAACCGAGAAGTAGGTATATACTGATAACAATAATTATAAAAAGTTGTTTGTTTGTTGAATCCAATAATGGAAATAAACATATAATCATTGCAGCCAATCTCCTATAACCTTCAGATACTGAGGACAGAATGTAAAAACCCTGAATTTTTACTCGATTGACATAAAAAGTAATGTTTATTATTTGTTTGTAATTTGAACAGTGTGTTAAAGATACGCTAGGGCTATAAAATTAAATTAAATTTTAGCTGTAGTTACTTTATACTCAAGAAAACTTTATAACGGTTTTAATAAAGTTTTCGACATAAATAGCCTTAATAGCGCAACGGTCGTCAAGCGCGGAACGAAAACGGAAAGGTCGACGGTTCAAACCCCACCCGTTACACTATTGTCGTACCCACTCCTAATACGTCAAGCTTTAGCTCATTTGGAAGGGAAATAAGAATATTACAAGTCACGGCAAATAAGTCTAGCGTTGACCTTCAATGCGCGGAAGTCGAAAATGGGGTATCTCGGGTGGGAGGCGGTCGCGGGGAGGGCGTGTGGATCGTTCGTAAGCACTGATTAGCTCTCGCGGATCCCTCGTAAGCGCTGATTGGCTCTACAATCGTATTGTGTCCCGCTCACTCGTACGACGCTGCACGCACTTGAACTTCAGCGCTCGAGTTACGTGTCCGGGGTTATAGTCATGTACTTTTTTTCTTATTCGGACTTGTTAAAATCACTCAACACAAATCGGTCACTAGCTCCTCGCCTATCCAATAATCAACTTTAATCAATCAATACATTCTTAAGTCTTAGGAATAAGGTTTATAATTAATGCGAAAAGCAGTTGACCGTGGTCCGTGTCACGTATAGATAAACACTGATAAACGACGAATTAGGTAAGTACATAATTTAATTAGCAACTGTTTTGTAGTAAACGTATTAAATAGATGTTAGACCCGGCTGATCGAGAATTATCATGATACATTATGAAAATAGCTTGACAATAGAGGTCGAATAATATCTAAGTACAATAAATACCAAATAGTATAAAACGCGTAGATTTAAGTAGGTAGACCTACCTATTTATTCGGAAAGTGCTTCGAATATTTTGGTGGTAGGTACCTCCTGTCTTATTTTTTAACCCACTTCCAAAAAAAGGAGGTCCTGTATTCGACCCGTATGCATGTATGTAGGTGTGTTCGCGATTATTTTAAAAACCAATGAACAGTTTTTGATGATTTTTTCACTATAGTAATTTAAATACTTTCCGGGTGGTTTTAGTATATAACACACCATGTCACTAATATTTTTAATTGCTACAACGATTTCTCCGAGATTGCTGGACCGAAGTTGGTTTAATTTTCCTAAAATATAGCTTGTTTCCAAATAGCGTTCGTGTATAAAACGTGTCAGCAGGGCTATTCTGTAAAGCCATTTTCGAATTATAGAGAGTGAATTCGAGATGAGTTTGCTAATTTGTATTCTGTAAAACTCGATAGTACAGCAGGGCTATTCTGTAAAGGCATTTTCGAATTATCGAGAGTGAATTCGAGATGAGTTTGCTAATTTGTACTCTGTAAAACTCGATAGTACAGGTCTTCTCACTCAAACTCACTTCACTTCGTAAGTGCGTAGCAGATGTTTACAGAATATCAAACCAAGGTGAAGTGAGTTTGCTTTCGAAGCGAGTTATCCCACTTGAGTGAGCTTCGATATCGAGATGGTATTTTAGAGAATAGCCCTACAGGTCTTCTCACTCAAACTCACTTCACTTCGCAAGTGCGTAGCAGATGTTTACAGAATATCAAACCAAGATGAAGTGAGTTTGCTTTCGAAGCGAGTTATCTCACTTTAGTGAGCTTCGATATCGAGATGGTATTTCAGAGAATAGCCCTACAGCAATCGATTGCTGGCATCGATATAAAAAAATTGCTTGCCTGTAAAGTCGGTTTACGGACGATAATTTTACCTACGTGATAACGTCGAAAACAAAGAGAAAAATGCGTCACAAGCCTGTACGCCTGTGCGTCACATGCGTGTAAGCCGTCACGCTTAGGCCGATCATGCCTTCTCTATCGCTTGTTCCACGCTCTCGCTTGCACGTGGAACGTGACAATGAGTCATGCTTTTTCGTACGTGTAGCCGGCGTTCATCGATTTATAAGACGTTGTCACGTCAAAAAACAATAATAATTATTGTATGAGACAAAATCTCATAGAACGTCACGTTTCCGAAATTCTTGCTAAAATATTCACTAATGACGCCAAAAGTTAGATATTTGCTGGTTTCTATTTCGGAAATATGACACTCTGTAAGGATTTGTCTCAAATTCTAGTTTAATATCGATGCCAGGCCATTGATACATGTTTCATGCATGGCCGCCGTTTTTTTGTCGATCGAGAGTGTTTAACCCTTCAAGGCCCCCCCTTCAAGTGTAGGCAAACACTAGATAATAGAAATACTGGGTATAAAGGGGACCGCTATCGAAAACTTAGCGCTATTATTACACTACCTAAACACAATCCAATACCATTTGTATTAGTGGTTTAGTAAGTATTTAGTATTTTTCAAACCGGCAGTGTAAAGCGTGCACAACTCTGGATCAATGCCCCGCGAGCGGTGGCAGCCAGCGACAACGTGAAGTATTTACGCGTTAAATGATCGCATTACATTGCGAACTTTTGAAAAATGCAGGAAATATTGTGATTTTTGTTCCAGTTTTTTTATGGTACGTAGATACTTTCTTCGTTTCTTATAGCGGTCTTCTACCCGTTATGAATATTACTAGGAGGTTGCGGTGTCTATAGGAAATCGTAAATTTTATTTATAGGTACGGAAAGATGGAATCGACGTTTATTTGTAAGTGTTGAGGGCGAGATTTTGTGTCTGAGACACATCTGGGTCGTCCAAAAGACCGCACTGATAATATTGTTTTTGGATAAACTCCACAGCGGCGTACCTATAAATAAGATATTAAAATCGGAAAGAAAAGAAAAACTACTTTAATGAGATAATTGTTCTATACATATTATATAACTAGATAAAAAATTTTGTTCTGAATGACTAATCTATACTAATAAATAAAATTGAAGTGTCTGTCTGTAATATCGAAATAACTACCTCATATTAAGCTCATATGGTTATTTGAACGCTACCATAACCGAATCACACGTTTTTAAAATTTTTGTCTGTCTGTCTGTCTGTTTGAACGGGCTAATCTTCGGAACGGCTGAACCGATTTTGACGGGACCTTCACATACAAGTAGAGAATTAACCAGGGAGTAACATAGGCTACTTTTTTAACCGACTTTCAAAAAAGGAGGAGTTGTGTTTTTCTACCTATGTGCACCGATATCTCCGAGATTTCTGAACCGATTTGCGTAATTTTTTTTTAATCGATAGAGAAACATTGCGACCCTGTTCTATAAAATATTTGGATTCCAACTCCTCAATCCTGTTGCTGTAGGGGACGTAATCCCCAAAACTAATGGGTTTTAGAAACTTTCGGTTATTTAAATTGATATTGGGGGTACCAATTAAAGACTTTATCGTTGAATGAACTCGAGTAGGTACATATCCAACTCCTCAACCCTGATGCTGTAAGGAATTGTATTCCGAAATCGTCGGGATCCCACGGGATTTTTCCGTTTTGGGGACGGGTTTCTACAGATAAGCTACTTTTTGTTCTGGAAAATCAAAAGTTCCCACGAGATTTTTAAAAACCTAAATCCACACGGGCGAAGCCGTGGGCATCATCTAGTCTAACAATACACAGCCTAAACCGCTGAAATTTTAACAGTCGATTTTTTTATGATAAGAACTCACTTTGGAAATTCGACCCGTAAAGGAGATGAAAATCAGATGATAAGTCTACGTTTCGAAAATTAAAAATGTAGAAACAAGTGTTGCACGATTTTCGGAAATTCTATCCCCAAAGGGGTTATACCTATTACCTACATAGGGGAACGTTTTTTTGTAAATTCCGCATTCCGTAAGTATATTCATGAAGTCTTTAATTAAATTAATATAATAAAAATAAAAATATGCACAGAAATTAGGCCTATTATCCTTGACATTTAGCAAAGTGCAAAGGCGGTCTTATTATTTACTAGATGATGCCCACGGCTTCGCCCGTGTGTATTTAGGTTTGTAAAAATCTCGTGGGAACTTTGATTTCCCAGAACAAAAAGTAGCCTATCTGTAGTAAGTAGTAACCCGTCCACAAAACGGACAAATTCCGTGGGATCCTTACGATTTCGGAATGCAATTCCTTACAGCATCAGGGTTGAGGAGTTGGACATGTACTTACTCGAGGTCATTCAACAATAAAGTCTTTAATTGGTATCCCCAATATCAATTTAAATAACCGACAGTGCCTAAATCCCATTAGTTTTGGGGATCAGATACCCTACAGCATCAGGATTGAGGAGTTGGAATCCAAATTTTTTGTAGAACAGTGTCGCAATGTTTCTCTATCGATTAAAAAAAAAAATTACGCAAATCGGTTCAGAAATCTCGGAGATATCGGTGTACATAGGTAGAAAATCACAACTCCTCCTTTTTTGAAAGTCGGTTAAAAAAGTAGCCTATGTTACTCCCTGGTTAATTCTGTACTTGTATGTGAAAGTCCCGTCAAAATCGGTTCAGCCGTTCCAAAGATTAGCCCGTTCAAACAGACAGACAGACAGACAGACAGACAAAAATTTTAAAAACGTGTGATTCGGTTATAGTATCGTTCAAATAACCATATGAGCTTATCGAAATAACTACCTCATAGTAGTTATTTCGATATTACAGACAGACACTTCAATTTTATTTATTAGTATAGATTCCAGGCAACTTTTGGCGAGAGGAATTGATTAAATAACTTTTTTAACTTAATAATAAATTAATACAATAAAATAAAAATATGCGCAGAAATTAGGCCTATATCCTTGACATTTTGCAAAATGCAAAGGCGGTCTTATTATTTATTCCAGACAACTTTTGGCGAGAGGAATTGATTAAATAACGGGTTGATGCGGCAAAGCAATTAGATACTTAGGCTCAACGCGGAACTGTGATATAAATGATCGAACTTTCGCAAGCCAAGGACGAACCGAATCTATATTTTTTCTGTACTTACATGCGTTTGTTCCCCTATTCTTCCTTACATGCGTTTGTTCCCTTACGGCTGGACCGATTTGGATGAAATTATTTTGTAATTTTTTTAGGATGTAATTTTGCGGCAAAGCAATTACTTAGGCTCAACCATTGAATTATATAGTAGGTACTGACGCTAGTACCTCAATGGGCTCAACGCGGAACTGTGGTATTAAATGATCGAACTTTCGCAAGCCAAGGACGAACCGAATCTATATTTTTTCTGTACATGCGTTTGTTACCCTATTCCTCCTAAGCGGCTGGACCGATTTGGATGAAATTTTGTGTGTATTGGGTTGGGTTTGGGTTCCTAGATGGTTTGAAAACACAGTTGGACCGGTAAGTGGTAAGTGGCGCTGCAGTCGATTAATTCTTCTGTACAGGTGTTTGACACGTAACTCCTCCTAAACGGTTAGACCGATTGGGATGAAATTTTGTGTGTATATTTTACAACGCTCTTGCTTATAAATATGGTATTTTTATGGTAAAATACATAAAAATTCCATGCTCTCAAGCAGGACTCTGTTTTGAAATTCTGAACAGGTTTTGTCGATAATGTAAAAGCTCAGACGTGCGGGAAAACGCGCTGAAAAATAACTGCTTGTAAATAGCGCTTGGAATACGTTATGATTTAGGTAGAGTATTGCAATCTGTATAAGTTATAAGTAGGTATGTACAATGTAAGCTGTGATAGCCTAGTGGTTAGGACGACCGACTTCTAATCGGAGGTCGTGGGTTCGATCCCGGGCACGCACCTCTAACTTTTCGGAGTTATGTGCGCTTTAAGTATTTAAATATCACTTGTTTTAACGGTGAAGGAAAACATCGTGAGGAAACCTGCATGCCTGAGAGTTCTCCATAACGTTCTCAAAAGGTGTGTGAAGTCTGCCAATCCGCTTGGCCAGCGTGGTAGACTATGGCCAAAACCCTTCTCACTCTGAGAGGAGAGCCGTGCTCTGTAGTGAGCCGATAATGGGTTGATCATGATGATGATGATAATGTACAATGTACATACTACATTATAAAGATGTAGCGCATGTACTTTATTAACATAGTAACTTATCTATAGGTATACTAGCGGTCCGCCCCGTCTTCGCCCGTGGTACATAATATATAACCTATAGCACTCAGGGATCACGTACATATCCAACGGTTAAAGAATTTTTGAAATCGGTCAAGTACCTAGTTCCTGAGATTAGCGCGTTCAAACAAACAAACTCTTCCGCTTTATAATATTAAGTATAGACTAGCGGACTCGGCAGACGTCCCCCTGCCCGATGACACACCAACATCAGCGCCACCTACCGGGTCCAATTGTGTTTTCAAACCATCCAGGAACAGGATACACACAAAATTTCATCTAAATCGGTCCAGCCGTTTAGGAGTTAGGTGACAAACACACTTATACGTAGACCACCAGTAAATATTATAAGCACGTGGAATATAATATGGAATAATATTTACTTACTAAAAACCTTGAACTAAACTAATAATTTAAAAAAAAATGAAAAACGATATTAACATAACGAATAAAGTAAGATAAACAACTTTCAACTGTGTCAATAGAATATTTTATGAACTGATAATATAAAGGATATAGACGAAAAGTTCGTTTTACAAAATTTTGAAATTGTATAAAATTTTATTTAAATTAGTTACCTACCTACAATTTTTTTTGGTGCAACCATAGGTACTATTATCACAAAAATCTTGGGTGCTATAAAATAAATTGAAATAATTTATTAGGTGAAGGTATAATATTATGCATCTATATTTTAATACAATGAGCAAGCAACCCTAATAACGTCCTCCTGATCTCATTTTGACTACGGCGGCCAACCTCTTGGGAGAAGAGTAAACTTTGCAGGAGATATTATAGTGCAAGTGTCCACAAACTCTATTCCCTCACTCTCATTATCTCATAGTCCATAGTTAATTAAAATTAACTAACCCGTATCGAATTTGGCCGGAAATGAAAAACCGCACTCAAGGCCGGCTTGTAACAGGAAAAAACTACTTGTAAAAGAGAAAATAAGTTGAAGATACCTTTACGTACGAGTTACGACACACTAAATTATACTTAATCACTAGCGGTCCGCCCCGGCTTCGCCCGTGGTACATAATTTATAGCTTAAAATGACTATTAAAAAATAAGGGTTGATCGTAGAAGGGTGAAAATTTAGGATTGTATGTATTTTTGTATGTTGTATCATAAAAAAATAAAAACTAAAAATTTTGTCAAAAAAATAAAAAATAAAAATTTAGGGGTGGACTACCCTTAACATTTAGGGGGATGAAAAATAGATGTTGGCCGATTCTCAGACCTACTCAATATGCTCACATCATGAGAATCGGTCAAGCCGTTTCGGAGGAGTATGGGAACGAAAATTGTGACACGAGAATTTTATATATAAGATTTTGGTGCCTACATCATGTTAACCTGCTGTTTTCTTTGTTTGCAACAGTAAGGCCCTTTGTTAACACGCCGTGGAAACTCACGTTTTGTCGTTAACGACACACACGTTAACAATACGTGACGCACGTTAACAAAAGGCCTTAGGCCTCTTGTTAACGTGTGTCACCATTAGGCCAATACACGTTTTTTGCAAAATACGGCGAAACGTGGAACTTTGTCAACGTTACGGTGAGCCCACGTTTCCTCTTGTTAACAATAGGCCTAATAGACAAAGTATATAGGAAGACAGGAAATCTGTCTTTAATACTTTTGCTCTTATACTATTTAAACAATCTCTCTCCTTCCAATTCAACCTATGGCTCTCTGTGCAGTCCAATCCAACTGGTAGTTCGTCTACATGTAGGTATACTAAAATCGTGTTATATAGGTACTAAAACCTTCCTGAAACTGTGTAGATTACAATAGTGAAATAATCATCAAAATAGGTTCCAATGTTTTTGAAATAATCGCAAACATACATACATAAATAGTAAATACATACATACGGGTCGAATACAGAACCTCCTTTTTTGTGAAATCGGTTAAAAAAGGCATGCGGGGTAATCGGGTTGCCCGCGCTCCAATCTAATCGAGAACACAGAAGCTGTACGGTAGCTGTATGGTGTTGCATATCCTGTGTGTTGCATATCTTGGGTGTTGTATATCATGGGTGTTGTATATCTAGATATACTACAACATATCTTCGGTGTAATATATCAATGTGCAGTGGTAAATAATTTTATAATTAAAGTGATTTTCGTTTCACTGCAGTAATTAGCTATATTTAAATTGATACAGCACTGTTATCAGGTATTTGGTACCTAAAAGATAACCGTAACTTTCTTTAATATCACGTTCTCTCAGTGCAAATATGTGCAGATAACATTTTTAGATACAACATTGATAACCGAGAACACAAACAAAAACATAATAATATTTTAATGTATAAAATACACAGAAGTATTTATCACAGAATTCATAATTGGTATAGAAGTGGTCTTAGAGCGTGCTGCGTGACTCGTGAGCTTATTACTTTGGATGTGTAATGAAACATATCGTATACATTCTTAATGTGCATTATTGTGAAAACTTACGTATTTGCAAGCGTTACAGTTTAATGAGAAGAATCTGGGAATTCACCGCATTGTTATCGCAAGAACACCCCCTATCACTATCTTATTAATGGAGAGGTCAGTGATCAGTTTAGGTACATCAAAATGTAAACATCCGCTAGTGAAAGTCCCATCAAAATCGATCCAGCCTTTCAGAGATTAGCCAGTAATCTTTAAAGTATCCCCTTTCTAACAAAAAAAGAATGAATGAAATCGGACCACGCGTTAATGAATTACAGCTAAGTACACATTTTGACTTTCATCCCCTCTCCCAAGGGAACCGTGCTGAATTTTGGGATAAAAAGTATCCTATATGTTACTCCGTAGTATGAACTTAAATCATGCCAAGTTTCATTTCAATCCATTCATTTGTCAATCATAGGTGATTGCGATCATGTCAACCAGCAGGTATAATATACAACAGATACCATTTCTATTACTTGTCTATAATTCTGTGGTGAGAAACAAACATAGATATACGTCGCTTGCATCACGCGTAACGTTATTTATTCAAAACAACATTGTAATAACATAACGGGGGCAGTCCGCCCTCCGCAATACAGAATTCCTTGGCATTGGCCAATGACCTATTGGACTGAGATAACAACTATTTGCGAATTACTTAGATAATGAAATAAAACTAACCATCCAAGTTTGTCTGTATCGCCGGTAATCAAACCTGTTCAAAACTTCAAACCTGTGTTCAAATGTTTGTCCGTTTGTGGCGCCCGGGTTAGAATAGCAGTTTGCACTTCCCCGGTGGAAAAACCAGCCCATGCGAAGCCGGTGCTAGTCCTATTAGTAAATAACATATACCTAACTCCCGGCACGTAAGTCGAGCGCTGACCTTCAAGTGCGCGCAGCGTCGTACGAGTGAGCGGAACACAATACGATTGGAGAGCCAATCAGCGCTTACGAGGGATCCATGAGAGCTAATCAGTGCTTATGAACGATCCCCACGCCCTCCCCGCGATCCCCTCACACCCGGAGATACCTCATTTTCGATTTCTGCGCATTGAAGGTCAACGGTAGACTTATTTGCCGTGACTTGTAACTGAGAAGTGATGAAACGTTGAGACCTATTTATTATATGTATGACGTATAATATGCAATCGTGTTTGAAAGCACGTACGGGGGTCTAAAATAAGAACATAACAACTCCGTTACAAAATAGCCCTAATTTCGAAGGCATTAAGGCTCAATTGATCATGGGAAGTTAACACCTTGGAAACCAGCCTTTCTTGTACGTTTTTATGATAGCTCTACTTGTTACTCGCAAACTGAATTCCTTTCAAGTAACACGAAGTTAATTATACTTCACAATACTCCTATATAACAAGTTGTAGGGTTTTCTTACCGGTTATCGTCCATTTAGTGGAGTTACTGAGTTTGAGAGGGTGAAAATATATGTTCTATAAAAAAAATTAAACAAAAACTTGTTAAAATATACTTCTAGTATAGTCTATTTTCATTGCATGTTAGTATATTTTTAGTCAGATAACTAGTTTTTTTTAATCCTAATAAAAAGCTCAAAATGCCGATTTCACCGGTTATCGTCCACTAAATCTAGTTATCGTCCACCCTTGTACCTGTTATCCGTCCACTGATTTTTATGAGAAATTTACTATGAAAAAGTATGCATGTAATGAGTAAGTAATTGAATATGTAATATTAACACCACTTTAATATGTATTTAATATCTATACCAATTAAAATTAACTTCCTGTCGGTCTTTACGAAATATATGGGTTTTTATTAGTGAACTTATGTTTACTTATACATTATTAAAAAGCTACATAACCGTTTATAAAAAAATTGTTTTCTGTTTTTTGTCTATTCGTAATATGTACTTACTTTTCAAAACAGCTGAACCTATTTTGACAGAACTTTTACAGGGTGATAAAGAACTTTATACAAAGTGTCTTTCTACGCATACGCAATAGCGGTCAACTGCTTGTTTTAAAATAAAACAGATAAAAAAACTATTGCCTTGTTAACGCGGTTTATAGAGTCTACAATATGACATAATATCTTTACCAACTTTGCGCCTATCTATCTTGCATTGTCTTTTACCACATCGCACTTACATTATATAAAAGTAGGTACATATAATTTGGCAGCCTCCCTGGCATGGCGCAGGGGTAAGTCTTATTAGTGGAAGGTCCTCTACTTGATTCTCGGCAGACCAATTTGGTAAATTCAATTTAATAATTTCAAAATTGTCTCTAATCTAGTATGCCTTGCTTCCAAGTCATTTAGCGTTTAAGGGTACGGATTTTGCTGTACCTCTTTCAGGATATCTCGCATCCATCTTAGACTGCATCGTCACTTAACATCAGATGAGATCGCAGTCAAGGACTAACTTGTAGATGAATAAAAAATAAATTATAGATATGAGTAATAATCAAAATTCGCCTAAATAATAACATAATATTAAAAAATATATGTTTTTCATACAGTTTAAAATATAGGTGGACGGATAACCGGTACACTTCAGATTCTCTATTTTAAATTTCGTCCAAAAATTATAATTATCGACAATACTATCTTAACTTATAAATATATCAAAGTTCCAAGGAGAAACACATAAAATATAAGGTAATTCTTTTGTCAAACAAGTTTAATTATTTATATTTTTACTAAATCTATTTATTTTCAAATAATAGCTTGGTGGTCGAAACTTGGAATATTTATTCAGTGCAAATTTAGATATCGTCCACGCGTGATTTTGAAGACCCATAGTTTTATATACAATGAGAAAAAAGTGGACGAAGACTAGTCACTAACTAGTGTATGTGTATAGGATTCGAATTAATAAACTTAATTCCAATTTTGTGCACACCTCGATTGATAGCAAGACTACCTAAAATTAAGACGCTAAACCTGTGTTTGACCGCCCGGACGATAACAGGTTTTCTTAAGAAAATAGTGAACTAGTTGTCGTCCACCCCTTTTATTTGTATTCTAATGTAATCAAAAGTAAAAAAACACGTTCATAGTATTTTATGAAACATAAGTAAGTGCTACAAAGAAGAATCAAACTAAATCTTATAGTAAAATGATTAGTAACTTCCCGTGATAGTTGAAGCATGCCACTAATTTTTTTGCTCCACACGGCTCATTTTCATTCCTTAATTGCATACTCAAAATTCGATCGCTTTGTTTTCAAAGAAACTTAAGTAAAATAGACTTTTTTCTTTCTCTGTGTTTTGATAAGACATTCAAGTTGGCATAGAGATGCATTATTTTTATGTAAGTCTTATAATGTTTCTATTTTTAAGCGTTTCTTAAGAGTGATCCGCTCGGTGGACGATAACAGGTGCGTGTCCGGAAACCGGTGTTCCTACCCTATTTAATTTGTAGAAGAAAATTGACTCCTTGACATTTTGTCAAGAAATTCTCAGTGCCAGTTCGGAGTTGGTACCTAGTTGCCGGTGTTTCACCCCTGTGCCTCGGAGAGCACGTTAAGCAGTCGGTCCCGGTTATTGTCACTATCATGTGACAATAGTCGTTAAAGCCCGCCAACCCGCATTGGAGCAGCGTGGCGGGTTTAAGCTCTAAATCCCTCTCATGAGAGGAAAGTCTGTGCCCAGCAGTGGAACATTAAAAAGGCTGTAGCGGTGGTGGTGGTGGACATTTTGTATCCTATCCACTACCCCCGCTACAGCCTTTTAACGTCCCACTGCTGGGCACAGGCCTCCTCTCTCATAGGAGATTTAGAGCTTAGACCCGCCACATTGGTCCAATGCGGGTTGGCTGGCTTTAACGACTATTGTCACATGATAGTGATAATAACCGGGACCGACTGCTTAACGTGCTCTCCGAGGCACGGGGGTGAAGAACACCGCAAACTACCAACACCGGGCTCGCACTGAGAATTTATTGACAGAAAAACCCAATACCTAACAATTATTTGTCCGACCTTGTACCGACCTTGTACCTATAGTATAAGATTTTCAGAGAAAGGAAAATTCGTAAAATCGCCCGGTAAATTGGAAAAATTCGAGAAAAACTAAAAGTGCTTTTTCCTACAGCGTCTGTAATATCTACTAGTATTAATACACTTTTGATATTATATAAATGAAACTATGAAATATAACCTACATACCTAGTACCTACCTACCTAATTAGTTTTTAATAACTCCGTAAAACGACGCAATAGCTATGCATGAAGTGGCAACAAATATTGGTTTTATTCAGTATCTCTAAGGCCTAGGCCGCACTGCGAAATTTATTCGCGCGAATTTTTTCGCAAAATTCTGTGACATATGGGAATGTATGAAGCTGCACGCACATGCGATTTAAAATTCGCGAGAAAAATATATTAAAATGCGGAATATAAACCGCGCGAATAAGAATCGCGCGAATAAATTTCGCAGTGCGGCCCCGCTCTAAGGCCTAGGCAGCATTGCGAAATATATTCGCGCGAATTTTTTCGCAGGATTCTGTGACATATGGAAATGTATGAAGCTGCCCGCACTTGCGAATTAAAATTCGTGAAAAAAATATATTAAGGCGCTACGTCTTCCATACTAATTTATGTCTCCATTTAAGAGCACATGGATTATATATTTACGCTGAAATTACATTCCAGAGCCTTAATTTAATTTTTTATTTGAGCAAACTTATTTTTACATGAAGAAAAGATTACCTAAATAGCTTTTCTGAGATCGAATTTTTAGTGTAATTTCGTTAGTGTATGAGTAAACACAGATACTATCTTACGCCAAGAAAGGGTTCAGTAGTGTGTGTAAAGTGCGGCGTTGCCGCTTCGCCAATGACATATGACGCGCGGTTGCCACTCTTACTTTTATTACCTAGTTTGTATTTTCAGAGAAAATGAATATCAATCGCTTCGGTAGGAGTGTTGCTAACAGGAAGAATTTTCGGAAGAAATAAGGGAGAAAATTTCATTGAAAACAATAAAAAAATTAATATCTACGAAATGTAACTAATGCATGAAAGTTTTCCTTCTACCTAAGCTACCTGCTAACTAAGCAAGGACGTATATATATACAAATATATAAACAAATGTTACCTGTATAATATTATTATTTGTGTTAGAATAATTATTGCACTTATTCTTAAAGATTCAAAATTACATTTAAAATTATCTATCTTATTCTTATTTCGCCTAACGGCTAAGCCTGGTCATTCAGAGAGGCAATAATAGCGCCACTGTCTTGGGCACCATGCCCGTATATTGCTGTTAGTTTGCACTTTCCACACTTAGCAATAGGCGAAACAATATTATTACGTGGCTTAGGGCGTGACGGGTCTAAACTCTCCGAGTAAATCCCTCTCTCCTATGAGCGAGGAGGCCTGTGCCTAGCAGTGGGAAGGGAAAAAGGCTGTAGTGATGGATGTGATGATGGCTTAGGGTTTTTTATGTTGACAGGGATTTAAAGTAGTTTGGGGTAAAATCGAACTTCAGGTGGGGTAACGCTGTTTTTCATACGAATAACTCGTGATCCAATGTATAAAATGACAACTGTCAGAATTCTACCGAAAAAGAGTAGGAACTCATAGAACGATTTGCACTCGCGCCCGCTGCGGTTGCGGGAGAGCGGTTTATTTCTATATTCACGAGACCACTTGTTTGTGCGGGAACCGCAGCCGTTGCGGTTGCAGCCGTCGCCCGCAAACTCGGCGGGCGATGATCGCAAGACCGGTGGTTATATTTATATATAAGAAAAATGGATTCTATTCTTCACAAACACCATTCCGCGCCCGCGCTTGCGCTTGCAGAGCTTGCGGGCGACGCTCGCTAAGTTCGCGGGTGACCGCAGCCCACCGGTGCAGCGGGACCCGCAAGCAACCACGCACTCCGCGGGAATAAATCGCGTCGTGAGTTTTGCTCTCTACATTTCCATGTATTTTGTGATCGTACGAGTGTTGCAGTCCCGCAACCGCGGCGAGCATGGGTGAAAACCGCTCCGTGAGTTCCTACTCTAAAAAATCAGACTATCTAGATGGAAGTAGGGTTTTCTTACCGATTATCGTCCATTTAGTTGAGTTACTGAGTTTGAGAACGTGAAAATATATACCTATATGTATACTACTGGATCCGGCAGACGTCGTCCTGCCCGGTGAGTGGTGACATACCGACATCAGCGCCACCTACCGAGACCCGGTAGGTTACCTGTACCTACCCGGTAATTGTGTTTTCAAACCATCCAGTATTGAAATATACACACAAAATTTCATCCAAACCGGTCCAGTCGTTTAGGAGGAGTTGGTGATAAGCACACGTACAGAAGAATTATAAAGGTACGGGTGAGATAGTTTACTGTATCGACGGGATGTTTGACAGCTACGAAACCCGTGAACATTTTGTCAGCTTTTTAAAATAGCCAGATATCTGACTAAAAAATACTAACATTCGATGAAAATAGACTATATTCGGAGTATATTCTAACAAGTTTTCGTTATTTTCTTATAGAATCTATATATTAGGTATAATAAAACAAAGTCGTGTTAGTTCGAACACTTATAACTCGAGAACGGCTGGAAAGATTTTCATTGTTATTGATTTGTTGTATTTGTCTCCGTCCCGAATAGCAGAATAACTATTAAAAACATTGGGAAATTGACGAAAAAATAAAATAAAAGAATTTGGCTTTTTAGGAGCTAGTCCTGATGGTATGTGGCACTAATTATTATTATTTACAAAATATTTTCCATATCCACACTAGCTTGATGCCCACAACTTCGTTCACGTGGATTTAGTTTTTTTTGAAATCCCGTGGGAACACTTTGATTTTTGGGATAAAAAGTAATCCAGGATGCATATTTTGTCAAGATCCGATTCGATTATTATCTTCAATGAGGGACTCCCTTACAAACATTCATCTGTATCAAATTTTATCAAAATTGGTTCAGCGGTTTAGGCGTGAAAGCGTAACAGACAGATACAGCCACTTTCACATTTGTGTTATTTGTAAGGAAGTAGGGATTATTTTCTAAAACACTATTGTTTACTTCAATTTATGGATTGCAGGGGTTATAGAAGAAGAAAAAGTTATTTTAGAAATAAAATGTTTTCCCTCACTGGCTCGGAACAACCAAGACATGTTTTCTGCAGCTAAAGAAAGAAAAAAATAGCTGGTCAGGCAGGTTCCAAAACAATTCTAATCTGTTTGTATTCTAATGTGTTTTCAACCTTCTAAACCTTTCCGAACTTCCTATAAAACTATCGTAAGTTGTGCATACGCACAAAGTTCAATTGGATGAAATTGTATTAGAACACATGAGACAAAGAAAAAAATAATTTTCATATTGTAATATTTATACAGAAGATTAGTAGGTATATTTTATGTTATTCATTGTTACAAAGGAAATAAATATAATAAAAAACTAAAAAAAACTTGAAATTATCAGGAATTGAACCACGGTCCAGTATACAGTATCTCACAAATTAGAGTAACACTGTAACCACTGCGCCATTTAAACTTTACATTTCATGTCGAAAATTTTGAACAGTTTCGTATTGCACACACATCTATTGATGTGTGCGTGTTTAGTTCTGAAAAACTGATGCGCACTAACTTCTCTAAGTAAAAAGTATTTTGGAAACTAAAATACATCTAAATATAGTCATGTACATTACGAATAATGCGGTAGTGGCGCAAATCGTACTATTAGAAAAGAATATGAACATTTTTATTCATAAAAAAATAAAATACAGTATATTTTAACAAAAGCGCCATCTAATGGCATTGTGGTGCCTAGCTGAACGAAACGAGCGCCCTTAAAATGCGGAATATAAACCGCGCGAATAATTTTCGCAGTGCGGCCCCGCTCTAATAGCTGATGCCACGGCGTTTGGAAGTCGCTAAAAGAGACTTATGTCCAGCAGTGGACGTCTATGGGACCTTTCAGACAGACCGGCGAGGAGAGCAGAGCAAATTTTAATCGCATTTAAAATAGAATCTTAAGACATTGAAATAGGCTTTATTTTTACATGTTAACTCTTTTATGATAAGAGGATGCTCGAGCATGCTCCCAATACGCTCTGTGTGAAATATATGAGAGCAGCCGGTCGGCTACTCGTCGAGCCGGTCGGCTGCTCCATGCCCGTGCCCTTTCGCGCTCGAGCATCCGACCGGCTCCGTTCGCGTGCTCTTTCATGCTCGCACAGCCGACCGTAGGCCGAATATGCTCTGCCGTCCGGCCCAAGAGCGTACGCTCGGCTCCGAGCGCATCCGCGTGTCCGTTCACACAGACCGGCGCGGAGAGCAGAGCAAATTTGAACGGCCGGTCTGTGTGAAAAAAAAAATGCTCTCCGACGCTCTCCGCGCCGGTCTGTCTGAAAGGTCCCTATCAGCGAACGGCGACGAAATTAAGTATATGCCCCGACCGCGTGGAAAATCCCATCCCAAATTTTTTGAAAATCCCATCAAAAATCTTTGATTTTCCGGGATAAAAATCTATCCTATGTCCGTCTTCAGAGCCCAGGATGCGACGAGCTATCTGTATACCAAATTTCACGTAGATCGGTTCAGCGGTTTAGCCGTGATCAGGTAAGATATATTATGTGTCTGTTACAGAAAGACACACTTTCTCATCTATCTTCTATCTATAATATAATAAAACTGTAACAGATCCAATTCTGTACATTGAAGATATTTTGAAAATTTTTATTGGAAGGCACTCTATAATCGATACTGAATCCAAAACTGCAATTTTTTTCATTTTTGTCTGTCTGTCTGTCTGTATCTTGGCCGCGCATCACGCCGAAATCACTGAATAGATTCGAATGAAACTTGGTACGATTTGAGTTTATACACATAGGATACTTTTTATCCCGAAATTCAGCACGGTTCCCTTGGGAGAGGGGATGAAAATTAAAACGTGTATTTAGCTGTAATTCATTATCGCGTTGTTCGATTTCACTCATTTTTTTTTTGTTGGAAAGGTAGTATTTTATATAATGTCATGTAAATATTTCATGGTCATAGGTTTTTTAATTCAGAAATGACAGACATTACAACCCTCAGTATTGGGTTCAAATAACTTGGGACCCGGATCTTTGAACATAGGTACTGCTTATTTTAAACTCGTGTGCGATTAAATTTATGTTTGTCGATCTGTGTATTTGTTCTAGCTAA
The DNA here is from genome assembly GCA_920104075.1 of Melanargia galathea. Taxonomy (NCBI): domain Eukaryota; kingdom Metazoa; phylum Arthropoda; class Insecta; order Lepidoptera; family Nymphalidae; genus Melanargia; species Melanargia galathea. Next base: position 2,559,755 of record OV049868.1, on the reverse strand, counting down.
TTTCTGAAACGGCTGGATCGATTTTGACGGAACTTTCAATGGCAGATAAGTGATGTTATATGGAGTAACTTTGGCTACATTTAGTTTTGGTACAAAAAAGGATTATGGGATCCAATCCGATCCTATATAAAAACGTATATCCATGCGGACGAAGTCTCGGGGGTCAGCTAGTTCATAATATTCATCGTCATCTTCATCATTATCAGCTCATTACCGGCCCACTAAAGGACACGGATCTCCTTTCAGAATAAGTAGGGTTTAGGCCGTAGTCCACCACGCTCGCCAAGTGCGGATTGGTAGACTCCACACGCCTTTGAGAACATCATGGGGAACTCTCAAGCGTGCCGGTTTCCTCACGATGGTTTCCTTTACCGTTGCAGCAAGTGATATTTAATTGTTTAAAATGCACATAACTCCGAAAAATTAGCCAGCGCCAATAATAACGCTCAAAGGTGTGTGAAGTCTGCCAATCCGCTTGGCCAGCGTGGTAGACTATGGCCAAAACCCTTCTCACTCTGAGAGGAGACCCGCGCTCTGTAGTGAGCCCGTTAAGGGGTTGATCATGATGATGATCATGATGATGAATAATGTTAGGGATCGAACCAGGTCCCTCCGAAAGGAACACTGAAATCTTAACCACTAAGCTATTACCGCTTAAAATATTAGCATGAATTTATTTTTATTCAATCCATCAATTTGCACGTAGGTAAATTGCGTGGTGGGGTAAAACTGTAATTAACATATAAATAATTACACTAAGTACCTACATACCTACATTATTCTTATTTATATGTATATATAGGTATATGAATTATTTAACTATACGTTGGAAGCGGTCATACAATTTATAATTATAAAGGTAGAAAATGCATCTAATATTGAGAACGGATGCATTCCTTGAAATAAATACCTACTTATATAAACTAAAAAGGTAGACCGTAGATATGTAATTAAGTTGTTATTATGTCGTTCAACTCACCTAATCGAGTGACGCAACGAACAAACACGCTTCGAATTAAAAGAGAAAGTTACACTAAAAAGAGCACAGCAAAACGCGCGAGACGGCAGGCGCTCTCTTGCATTTCAACGTCACTGGCGTAATGTAAAGTTCGCAGTAGGATCGCCAATCGGGTCGTATTTACACAGCTTAGCAAATAATACAGTTGAGTATACTAGTCTAGCAGCCGCCTGTTTATTTTAGTGATTAACAACAGGTTAGGTATAGGTTACAACAGGGTAGGTTCGTTTCGACGAGATGACCAAATTTTTCTTATGTGAAAATTCTCGATAGAGGTAGCTACTGAAAGTTAAAAAAAAACAGGCGGCGGCTGCTGGACTATGTGATCCAATCAGAAATGAAGAGATACGGCATAGATAGACGGCTTGCGAAGCTGAAGTGGCAATAAGGCGGGACACATTGTTCGAAGAACTGATATTGGGGTCCTAAGGTATATGTATAATGGCGACCTGGCACCGTAAAGCATAGTATTATACGATTCCCCATTAGGATTCCTCAGACGACAACGGACGAGTAGCAAGGATTCGCTCGATATAAACGATGCAAGACGCGTCTGGAAGTTTCAGCAGTTAAATCCATCGCGAACCAAATCCAAGCGGAAGAGATCGCTATGAAGCGATAATGCCGCCATATTCTACTTACTTGTACTATATTAATGTTTTCTGTATCTTCTATGTTGTGGTGTACAAGTATATTCATTCATTTGAAATCGGTTCGTATGTGCTGCAGACTAAAAATACACTCGTGAATTAATTGTGGGACACAGTTCGTGGTTCAATTATTATCTCCCGCCGCCCGCCGCGCTTATCGTTTGTTGCGCAACTCTACGATTGCTAAACAGTGGTATTAACCAGTCCCCTCGAGTCTCAAGATACCAAGGCTACCGAGTATCGAGGTACTGTATGATTGTATGCCTATAACGAGAAATTAATGATACAGACAGACAGCGAGTAAACAAGGATTACTAACTAACCGATACACGCGACCTCATCCGCGTAGGGTTTGAGTTCAAAATTCCTATGGGAACTCTTTGATTTTCCGAGCTAAAAATTAGCCTAGATAATAATTTCTTGTATAATTTTCTATCTGCCAGTGATAGTTCCGACAAAATCGGTTCAGGCGTTCCGAAGATTAGCCCGAGACAGATTAATCAGACCACAAAAATTTTAAAAACGTGTTTTGAAACTTTCGTTCAAATGACATACTTACAAAAAATAGATTAAAGAAAAGCATTGTAAAAAATAATTAATTACTCCCTTGATGACAATTCAAATTTAATTGAAAGTGTTTAATTTTTATAAGGTATAGAGGTACCTACTTGAAATAATTATTTCAGTTATCGAGTAACTACAATTTACTCAGTCACTATTAAAATTCAACTAGTATTTAATTCTAATTAAAACAGGATTTATAATTTTTTTTAAAGACGCCACGCCATGACAAAGAAGCCATGACGAACGTGACCAATGTTCCCCTTTACCCTCCAATTATATGAACCTAATGCTAGGAGTGGGTACGACAATAGTGTGACGAATGGGGTTTGAACCGTCGACCCTATGGTTCTGCCCGCCCGATCTGCACCGGACGACCATTGCGCTATTGAGGCTTATCATCATCATCATCATGATCAACCCATTACCGGCTCACTACAGAGCACGGGTCTCCTCTCAGGGTGAGAAGGGTTTTGGCCATAGTCTACCACGCTGGCCAAGCGGATTGGCAGACTTCACACACCTTTGAGAACGTTATGGAGAACTCTCAGGCATGCAGGTTTCCTCACGATGTTTTCCTTCACCTTGAGGCTTATAAAGTATGTCTATTGTCTATAGCTTACAGGTTTTAAGGTTCATAAAATCTTTATATACACTATTAACTGGTTTTGACTGAATCTATAGCATGGGGTTTGGTTGGTTGCTTGTTTTTCCTGTATGTTTAGCGGCAGGAGGGCGGGCGGTGCATAATGCATGCTGCATGTAGTACCATACAAAGTCTGTTTTAGTGTATTATAGCACAATTTTGTTTTTCATTACATGTCATAGATTTCTACAAAATAATGTCTGCTTCTATTCAACTAGCTGTCATAGCACAAGAGCTTAGACAGTTGGGGAAAACAGGTTAGTCATATTAAGGCCTTTTAAACAGGAAAACAGGTTAATCATTTAAGGATTTTTGGTTTGTGTTTTGTTGTGAACCAACCAACTTCAATCTGCATGCAGTTTATGTACAGTGCTTTCTTGTTCAGGCACACAGTGTGAACCACAGATTAATGATTAGTATCTACGATAGTGTGAACTGCTTGCAGTCGACCATCACATTATCAGAGTGACAATTCAGTTATGCCACATAGACTAGATATTATTAAATAGCGGTTTGCCCCGGCTTCGCCCGTGGTACATCTATACTAATAAATAAAATTGAAGTGTCTGTCTGTAATATCGAAATAACTACCTCATATTAAGCTCATATGGTTATTTGAACGATACTATAACCGAATCACACGTTTTTAAAATTTTTGTCTGTCTGTCTGTCTGTCTGTCTGTCTGTCTGTCTGTCTGTCTGTCTGTTTGAACGGGCTAATCTTTGGAACGGCTGAACCGATTTTGACGGGACTTTCACATACAAGTAGAGAATTAACCAGGGAGTAACATAGGCTACTTTTTTAACCGACTTTTAAAAAAGGAGGAGTTGTGTTTTTCTACCTATGTATACCGATATCTCCGAGATTTCTGAACCGATTTGGGTAATTTTTTTTTAATCGATAGAGAAACATTGCGACACTGTCCTACAAAAAATTTGGATTCCAACTCCTCAATCCTGATGCTGTAGGGGATCTGATCCCCAAAACGAATGGGATTTAGGCACTGTCGGTTATTTAAATTGATATTGGGGATACCAATTAAAGACTTTATGGTTGAATAACCTCGAGTATCGACATAGTATGACATGTCCAACTCCTCAACTCTGATGCTGTAAGGAATTGCATTCCGAAATCGTAAGGATCCCACGGAATTTTTCCGTTTTGTGGATTTACTACAGATAGGCTACTTTTTGTTCTGGAAAATCAAAGTTCCCACGAGATTTTTACAAACCTAAATACACACGGGCGAAGCCGTGGGCATCATCTAGTAATTAATATACAGTGTGTCCGGGATCGAATTAGCGATATTTTAGGGACATATTCTACAACTCATTACCTCTCTGAAAATACCACTTATTAGGGCCTGCCCCCCTCCCCCTCCCAGGGACAGCCATTTCAATTTGGTGTGCGTTTTTGTGGGTATGTGCGCACAAAAAATGTAATAACTCGAAAGTCTGCTGATGCACAAGTCTTCAAATGACCTTATTCGATTGAATACAATATTCTCCATCACTAAATACCAAACAATAGAATAAAATGTTAAAATAACTCGATCAAAAATGCTTCGGAAAAAAAATTTTTTTTCAAAAATATTGAAAACTACAAGTTTATGCTGCATTTTGCAAAAACGAGGTCGTTAAGATTACATTGTTAAGTATTAAATCGACAGTTTTTGAGATAAACAACAAAACGACATAAAAATTTTGACTGTAAGTTAATTACTTTTGGAGATATTATTGTTTAAACATAACTTAACCGCGAGCGCGTAAGTTCTTATGTTATTCGAATGTGGGTTTCCATCGCATACCTCGGGCGATCAGGTAATAATAATATTGTTTTTGATTAGTCAGTGAATGAGGTTAAAACTAAGGATCGGACCCCTACTTCAACTGATTAAAAATTCGTATAAAAATTGAAATATCTGAAATTTTATTTTGTTGTTCCTGGCGAGGAGGCGTTATGATCGCTACTTAAGTTATTACTCATTTTTGTTTGTGATTCAGGTTTGTGAAGTTTGCTAAGTTTAAAGACATGCCTACTCGGTATTATTATAGCCATAAGAGAGCATTTAGATGTCAACTATTCGCCTTGGATCGGACGTGGCAGCAATTCAATGGAATGGCCACCTCATTCTCCAGACCTTACACCTTTGGACTTCTTTTTATGAGTCCCTATGAAGCAGAAGGTCTTTTATATGGTACCAAATACCAGAAAAGAATTATTGGAGACGATCCTGTCCATTGCAGATAAAATAAGATTGTATTTGGACATGATCCAACGATCCTCCGAACATGAAACAACTAGCTAACAGAACAGAGGTGGTAATTTCGGTTTGTGGCGGAAATAACCTAGTTTTTAGGATATCTGATTTGTGTCACATACACAAATCAGAGTTATTGAGTTATTGAGTTTATAACTAACAAAAATTAAATTATAAAGTTAAGATTTATTTACCTTATTTGTAGTAAAAAATGATGAATCTTAAATTTGGGTTCAATACTCGTAATTCATGCTTGGGGACGAAGTACTTACAATTCCCAATATCTCCAGAAGTAAGTAACTTACAGTCAAATTTTTTATGTCGTTTTGTTGCTTATCTCAAAAGCTGTCGATTTGATACTTAATAATGTGGTCTTAATGACCTCGTTTTTGCAAAATCTAGCAAAAACTTGTAGTTTTCAATATTTTTGACCAATTTCTTTTTATTCCGAAGCATTTTTGATAAAGTTATTTTAACATTTTACACTATTGTTTGGTATTTAGTGATAGATAATATTATATCCAATCGAATAAAGTCATTTGAATACCTGTGCACCAACAGATTTTAGAGTTATTACATTTTTTGTGCGCACACACCCACAAAAACGCACACCAAATTGAAATGGCTGTCCCTGGGAGGGGGAGGGGGGCAGGCCCTATTAAGTGGTATTTTCAGAGAGGTAATGAGTTGTAGAATATGTCCCTAAAATATCGCTAGTTCGATCCCGGACACACTGTATATATAGCTACTCGTGCTGATTCACTGACTGATTGATCACCTCTCCTGTAAAATTTTGTATGAAAAATATTTTTTTCACTAATTGTTTCGTACAGAAGACAAAAATTCATTAAGAACAAAAATATGGAGAGAGCTGATGATTGAGGATTTCGGAGACGGGCGAGGGGCACGCTTAAGGTATTGAAGATAGGTGGGGGGTGCTCGAGCAAATGTCACTCGAAACGTCATCCAATTGGCAGTGAGTTGAAAAAAAATTCAAAATGGCGAAAAAAAGATGGCCGCCATACAAATTTCGGCTTCGGCTAACTCAGAGGGTATAAAAGATGGAAAAGTGGTTTCTTCGCAAAAGATGATGAGGATCCAAAGGTCTACTTGATGAATAGAAAAAAAAATCAAAATGGCGGAATTTATTTTTCCATAGAAAATGTATGGCGAATATTGAAGAGACTACAAGTTGTGAACTATGCAAGGCTTTGATGCCGTTCTTTGGAGAAGTCTCAAAGAAAAATATGGGAGGACATGATGATTGAGGGTTTGGAAGATGGATGAGGAGCCCGGGCAGGGCATTGTAGATAGATGGGAGGTGCTCAAACAAAAATTACTCAAAACCTCATCCAATTGGCAGTGAGCTGAAAAAAATTCCTAAATGGCGGATTCAAGATAGTGGCCATACAAATTTCGTCGGTGTCTATCTCACTGAGTATAAAAGATGGAAGAGTGGTTTTTTGGCAAAAGATGATCTAGACGTAGTTTACTTGATGAACAGAAAAAAACAAGATGGTGAAATTTATTTTTCCATACAAAATATATGGCGAATATTGAAGAGAATGTAAGTTAGGAACTGATGCAAGACTTTGATACAGTTCCTTTTCAAAATCTTTTTTTATGGAAAAACTCTCATTCTGACAAATTATTCGGAGAAAAAATATGGAGAGTGATAATGATCGAGGGTTAGGAATATGGGGGAATATAGGTGGAGGCTGCTCAAACAAAAAATACCTGAAAACAAAACCTCGCGGTCCGCTTGCGGGCCGCGCATCCACGCGCCATACTAGTATTATATATATAGCCTATAGCACTCAGGGATCAGATACATATCCAACAGTGAAAGAATTTTTGAAATTGGTCCAGTAGTTCCTGAGATTAGCGTGTTCAAACAAACTCTTCAGCTTTATAATATTAGTATAGATTTTAGTTTAGTACTTATTTATTTTCTATTTAATGAAATATTATAATTTATATACATATATAACTATATGTATATAATTATTTTTTAAAAAGAATTAGGCTTTGCTTATTTAGAGTTTTTAAATATCTTTTTTGTACCCACTGCACTAAAATCACATCCAAACTGAAATTTTACAGTCCAAACGCAGTTTGTCTGTATATATCCTATGAATGGAATTTACTTATTTAAAAAAAGAAAAACTATTATGCAATAATTTATTTAATGTGCATTTAAAGTCTAAACGTTAATAAAAATCTATATAAATATCAATAATATAGCTAGGTAATTATTTATTTATTACCTCCATAATAATAAATAAATAATTATCTAGCATACAGAAATTAAATATACCAGGTCATCTGACTGACTAAAATCAAAATCAAAATCAAAATCTATTTATTTGTTGAAATAGGCTAGTATGTACAATGATTTATTATTATTTAAAATATTTAAGAATATTATAAATAAGTAAGTTATAGAGCACCTTTTAAAGTAGGTAAGTAAGTACGTGTACAAGTTATGTAAAAGATACTCCTAATTTTAGATATAAGGTTATTTCATCACAATAGGTAAGCAAAATTTCTAAAAAGAAACGCATAGGTCGAATAAATTAAGATTAAGATTGTAAACTTAAACATACAGTTACAGTCACGTTACAATTTTATAAAAATGCAAATGAATACCAAAAAACTTACGATTATCTTGTCCTGAAGTTTCTGTATCGAAGTAACTTGGTTTAGATTAAGTACCCTTATCTTCAGTTTATGTTTATATTATTTATTCTTAACTTTAATTGATAAACATGGTTATAATTTTTTAATTCAATTTACTTGTTTTAAATAACTTCACCAATTACGAATTAAGTTTATTAAAAATTAAAATAGCCACAACTTCCACTACTATTTTCAACTTCAAGTGACATGACAAGTGACACTGACAAATGACAACTGACATGTCACAAATGCCAAAAAAATGTCATTTCAGAACATAGAGATAATAATAATAAATAGAGTTGGCATACCTACCTTAAAAACGTGCCAAAAATACACTCACACACGCACAATCCGAAGACATAAAATGGCGCGTGTTCATTGTGATGTCTCAAGTTGTGCGTGTGTGAGTGTTCATGTATACATTTTAGGGAGGCCATCTTAAGTCACGAGTCTGCCGCAAACTGTTTTATTATTATGTCAAAAATGTAATGTTGTCTCTTTCACACTTATGAAAATTTTGATAAGCTTGAGCTATTTTCCGATCCACTAATTTCTATAGGACATTATGCCAACTCTATTTATTATTATTATCTCTATGTATCAATCATTCAAAATCTTGCCATTGTCAAATGTCAATTGTCATTTGTCAAATGACAAATTGTGGCTTGTGCAAGGAAATTGGAAAGCTGTCACGCTGTGTTGAACACAGAACAAAAATACTCTCTAACGAGAGAAGAATGTAAACTCCATAGTAAAAAAATGAGAACAGTTCAGCGCCATCTAGATTCAGCCCACCAACAACTCTGACGGCGGGAGATTCTATACCTACTTATCCTAAATAATATTTTTAGATAAGGCATTTTGACTCGAGAGAGAACTGGTGAAATAAAATACACCAAGTTCTCTTTCGAGTCAAAATGCCTTATCAATAAAGTTTTAGTTAGGATTCAAAATAAAACAACAGGTTTTCTTTCTAACAATTCACATTTATTTATGTGTAAGGATTTTTTTTGAGTGTGGTGGCTGACACTTCTTCTGAAAACGATCTATTTTCCAAATACATACATACAAAATCATTTTAAACATAATATGTATGAGACACTATTTACAATGCTGTTAATATTTTCATATTCAATTACATCACATGGAACAGCAGTTCTTTGTAACTTCCGTTTAGTACAATCAGTAAACCCTCTGTTCAATCACATACTTAGTTCAAATCTGAAAAGAAACAATTTTGTTGATTCATCATGATCAATCTATTACCGGCTCACTAGAGCACGGGTCTCCTCACAGAGTGAGAAGGGTTTTGGCCATAGTGTACCACGCTGGCCAAGCGGATTGGCAGACTAGATTTTGTTGATTAATTGGTACTAATTATTACAAATAATATATACCATAACATATAAGTATTTTTACTACCCTATATGTACCTAATAAATAGTAAACACTAAGGGTGGGCTACCAATATTATTTTTCCTAACTAGTATCTACAATGTCTGGAAAATGGTTGACAGTAACACATCAGTATATTAGCAGGAAACTATAGACATAAGCAGTAAGCACGCCTATTGATATCACTATAAATATCAAAATGTGTGCTTGTGTCTGTATAAAATTTATAGAGAATGAATTTTAGTAAGTAGAGATCGACCAGAATCTCATGAAAAATAGGGAAATTAAATTTTGTAGTAAGCAACACTAGGTTAACTCGGCTGCCCTAGTGATAAACAAAGTAATTACATTCAGAACACCTTACCTGGGATCGTTTCACGAAACGAAAAATCAAGCAACTGCATTTTAAATACAAAAAAAAGTGATCAACATCCAATTACTTTGTTTTTGTGTTGTGCTTGTTGTTTACTTGGTTTTTTTATTTATATTCCAGGTTAGTGAGTGCAGTTACTTTGTCTGGGCAATTTAAATTTCAGTAAACGGTTCAAGTTATTTGAAATATTAAACTGTGGTAAAAAACTACTCGACATAAAACTTTTGTTAATGCAAAAAGTCAATTTCACAAAAAATGTCAGTTACTTTGTTTATCGCTAGGGCAGCCGTAGTGTTGCTAACCTTGGAATTTCATTTCCCTATTTTTCATGAGATTCTGGTCGATCTATATAAATCTACTAAGTTAGGTTAGGTTATACGTACCATGCAAGATTCCTTAGGCAGGTTTTAGGAAATCGAATCAACTTGATGTTGTCTTTACCGGCGAGTTGTTGCTGTTTTATTTGTCAGGTCAGATAATGAAATAAAACATACGAGCAAAGAATTCCACATATGAGTCTTGTTTCAATGAAACAGAATCAACGTCTCAAATATAAATAGCACTACACTATAAAACACAAACAGAGTAACAGAAGCTCGACTCGACGTATTTAAAGTTTATAATATGATCGCAAGAAATCTAAATATTTTAATTGTTACGAAACTTATCCACACAATAACAAAGACGCCATTTTGAAAAAAACAATTATTACCAACATTACGTACTATTACGTCAGTGACTACCAACTTAAAAACACTTAATTGACCATGAACAATTGAACCTATGGAATTTGCAGAGCGATTCAGAACACTTCGATAACTTACCGTGTCGATACGACTTGGTATCGATTTTGTATCCAAATTTTTTTTCGTGCAATTCAGAACGATAAAAGCATACAATTGGATATCGATTACGATACCGGTATCGATAAGATACATTGCGATTAAGACATGTGCATTTATGAAGTATGTTATTTTACCAAAATTTTACATAATATACATTCATATTAAGCATTAAAAAATAACTTTTAACCATCTTGAAGGTAATTAAAGTCATTATTTAAAATGATAACATTAAATTATTGATTTAGAGAGAAAAACGTCGAAGTGTACTACAAAAGTATTATTACAGCTATTCTCGTAAATACCACACAGATGTCCGTACCCAAAGGGTAAAACGGGACCCTATTGCTAAGACTCCGCTGTCAATCTGCCTGTCTGTCCGTCCGGACAGACGGCAAGCAATATACTACTCTCTACCGAGAGATATATTATGGCATTGGTTGGTAATCATGTACATACCAAAAATATAAATCTACATGTTTACGTGTTGCCTCCTGTAATGCCCCCTCTTATTAGTTAGTAAAATTAACGCAAATTCTGGCAAAAGTTTTATTATATTTTCCCATAAAAGTTGAGGCATTTGCCTCAAATGGGTTAAAGGTATCAAGCAATGTCCGTAGATACCTACGTCTCTTAAGAATCCTCTTCACCGCATCTTCTTCGCTTCGGTGATTTACTGCGGCTATTGCTATCTATTTTAATTGCGGCTCCGAACATATTTTTCACGAAATAACAGTAAAAGTACCTATCTGACGAGTAGATGAACAAAAAGATTAGGATATCGAATGCCCTGTAGCTTTCGATAAATAATCGTAAAAAAATATCGGATGTTCGGAAAATATTATTCGATAAAGTTGTTGTGAATAGCTTTTGATAGCGTTTGATAAAGTTGTTGTGAATAGCGATTATGACAATCGAACGATATCTACGTCGGTTCGATTCGGTTTCGGTTTCGACAACTTCCCGGTTGATACGGTTATTCTGAATTGAAAATACATCTTATCGTACGATAACTTACCGAATCGATTGATGATTATGTTATCGAAGTGTTCTGAATCACCCTGCCGAGCTTCAAACAAAATGTTGAAACAAAGAAATGTGGCCTTGAACAGGCTTTATCTCGTTCTTAACTACTTAAATAAAGTGGTAAGTAGTAAGTAAAGGTACAGAAAAACTAGAGAGAAAAAATAGCCCAGCTGAATTATGGACTTTGTCTTTCCTACATTGTTTCAGGCGCAGACTCCAGTATCTACATAAAGAATTATAACAGTCTTGGATATGACTTTAGAAAAGTTAGTGTTGCAATGCTTAAAAAATGTACAATTATCATCGGAATGTTTTAACAATGGCAATTTCAGCCCCCGTAGGTATAAATTTTCTTCTAAGAGAGTTTACACCCCCTGGTGTTGAATGACGAGAAAAATAACTGATTGATTTGATTACAAAACTCGCACATTTCTCAGCTGGGCCATATTATCCTGTAAAAAAATATTATTGTTTGTGCTTCAGTTGCAACTCAACATTCTTTTCACGCGCACTTCAACAAGGGACGTAGGTAGTGAGTGAAATCAAAACAAGTTTTTTGCCTTCGTAAGCAGGATGGCTAATGAAAACAAAGTGGTTGAACAGCCAAGTGCTAGTGCTCTTCAACCTTCGGAGGATGAGAACGCGAAGTCCTGCTGGGTGTGCTTTGCTACAGAGGCCGACGACCGACTGGCGGCCTGGGTCCAACCGTGCAAATGCATCGGCACCACAAAATGGGTAAATACGCGTTTAATAATAATCTTAAAGCTGTGATAGCCTAGTGGTTAGGACGACCGACTTCTAATCGGAGGTCGTGGGTTCGATCCCGGGCACGCACCTCTAACTTTTCGGAATTATGTGCGTTTTAAGTATTTAAATATCACTTGCTCTAACGGTGAAGGAAAACATCGTGAGGAAACCTGCACGCCTGAGAGTTCTCCATAACGTTCTCAAAGGTGTGTGAAGTCTGCCAATCCGCTTGGCCAGCGTGGTAGACTATGGCCAAAACCCTTCTCACTCTGAGAGGAGACCCGTGCTCTGTAGTGAGCCGGTAATGGGTTGATCATGATGAATAATCTTAAACGCCAATTAATTGTTGAGGCTACCTCCAATTATTAAGTAGAATACGAGCAATCTAAGTTGGCCGGCCAGAAATTAGCCATAAATTGGTCATATTTTCGGAAAAAAATCGAAATAAAAACAATGTTTACTGCCCACTTTTTATAGTTTCCTTCTTTTTTTTTAATTCGGTGAGGCTCTTTCTGTGGCAAGTAACTCACATCTGTTATGGTTTGGTGTATGGATAAAATTCTAAAAATAGTAAATATTGCAATGTGTTTCAGTGTTTGTTGGTATGGTTTACAGGTTACCTCCAATGGCTCAGATACCTAAAGTGCTAGCTATCTTGTATAGCACTTGAGTAATTAATGGCTTATAAAAAATCACATAAAAACTCAATATGTCCCATAAAAAAAAATACAAAACATTAATTCTTCTGAAAAGTCATGTTTACAATAATTAAATGAACTACGTCAGACATCTCTTAATCATTATCAGTTTAAGTACTTATTAGAGAAATATTATTTATTCTTAACAATTCTACATTGCGACCACATCCATCTATATGTATTATGTATATAAAAATCAATGCCAATTTTCGTTGTAATTTTATAACTCAAGAACGGGCTCACCTATCCAAACCAAATGTTTAGGCTTTGTTCGGACTATTTAGTAGATAGTTCATGTGAAGTTTGCACAAAATCGGTCAAGCGGTTCTTCATTTATCACATTTTTCATTTTTATCAATGGGTTCTTGGATGGTTCGAAAACACAATTACCGGGTAGGTACACGTAACCCACCGGGTCTCGGTAAGTGGCGCTGATATCGGTATGTCACTTGGCAGGACGACGTCTGCCGGGTCCGCTAGTATAATTATATACCTAAAACAAACCATGTTGTTTATGAATTAATAAATAGTAGTAGCATGTAATGCAGTATAAAATGGCTACTATTATCTTAGATATTAAATGAATGAAATTGAAGTGTTTTATATTGTGGTTTCAAAATAATTGCTGATTAAGCTCATATGTAATATCTCCTTCAGTTTGTCTTTATAAATAAAATAAATGTTGATTTGAATGATAGCATAATAACACTAACAAATTCTTAAGAATTTGTTGAATGATCTGCATTTACAACCAATATTGATTCTGTTTTCACAGAAAGTTTTCTTTTTAATTATTGTATTTGTTTTTGCATTATCTACATACATAAAAGAAATTTTGTATATATGATTGTCAAGTCACATTCAAAATTTTGGTAATCAATCACAGGCTTCTATTGCTCTAGGATTTGTCTAGAATGTTTGTCTTTTTAGTGTAATCAACAAAGGCATTAGGTTATTGTACTTACAAACAAAGTAGCCAGCAGTGATTAATTTTCTCCTTAAGGTATTTTGCAAAATGATTATTTCCTAAGATAAGACTGTGATTCATTGTTTACAGTATTAAAGTTTAGCATTATTCCTTCACTAGCTTTTCTTGACACTTCATCTGTGTGGAGTCCTCAGGTTTTGAAAATACAGACTACCTTTGTATTTCTGATAAAAAAAATTATACCCTATGTCACTCTCTAGGTCCATATCTATATATATGTGCAAGAAAATTAAGGCATCACTTTGATCTGTTGCTGCATGATTGAAAAATGAACAAACAAACAAAAACACTTTTTGGTTTATCATAATTATGATTGGGAATTAGATTCATTTTAATCATTAATTAATATGAGTAGGCTATCAACCCAGTTCTGGCAAGGTGATTAAGAACATCTGATTTTTTGACCCAAAAAAATGTTAAGTATGTAAATGTGAAACATCAAGTGATTAGCTTATGCCTTCCTTATGTGATTTATTGAGATTTTAAAATCCTGTGAAAATTATTTGATTTTCTGGGATAAAAAGTAGTTTATGACTTTCTCAAATAAGATCCATTCGGCAGACTTTGAGCCGAACAGTAGGTATGTTAACTAATTATCACACTAATATTATAAAGGCGAAAGTTTATGTGTGTGTGTATGTGTATGTTTGTTACTCTTTAACGCCGCAACTACTGAACCGATTTGGCTGTAATTTTGAATGGAGATAGATTATGTTTTAACACATAGGCTACTTTTTATCTTGGAAAAATCCACAGTTCCCACGGGATTTTGGAAAAACCGAAATCTATTGCTACAGCTATAGGTAGATTACTATAGCAAACTTCCTTGAAATTAGATATAAAGGTTGGAAAAGGGAGCGAGAACGGGAACCGGAAATCCATAATTCCCTCGGGATTTGTGAAAAACCGAAATTCACGCGGGCGAAGCCGCGGGCAGAAGCTAGTTGTATCTATGTTCATAAAAAGTTGATAAAAATTCAATAACATAGGTAGGTACACAGATACAAGTCTGTGACGAAAACAGCTTATTATCAAATTAATGATAATTGCACAAAAATTGATAGTCTGACATATTGACACATTTATTTGGTACTGTGTAAGTTTTTATTATTATATTTATGTTATTTAAAATCTTATATTACAAGACCTGTCTATTATATGCTTGCTATAGTATGTACAATACAATATAAATTATAATATCATTTACATATTAAAAGCATATCCTTGTTGTAGAAAAACATGTTACTGAAGGTTGTTGTAATACCTGTTGTATTTATGTGTATGTGAATTTTTACAAGCTGAAAATAATGTGTTATTATATTGTAATATGGTTCAAATTTGGTGAACTACCTTATCTATTGACAGGTCTAAAATTAGTGGCATCCTTGTCTCAATGTCACTCATAGAAAGGGATGGCATCACTTTTTTACCTGTCAATTTAATTTAGGATTTGTGTACAATTTATGAATTTAACATTCTATTGTACAAAGGTCTGGTACCGTATAAGGGACCTTTCAGATAGACCGGCGCGGAGAGCTGAGCAAATTTTAATCGCATTTAAAATAGAATCTTAAGACATTGAAATAAGCTTTATTTTTACATTTTATCTCTTTTATGATAAGAGGTTGTTCGAGGATGCTCCCAATACGCTCTGTGTGAAATATTAAGAGCAGCCGCTCGGCTGCTCGTCGAGCCGGTCGGCTGCTCCATGCTTGTGCTCTTTCGCGCTCGAGCATCCGACTGGCTCCGTTCGCGTGCTCTTTCATGCTCGCACAGCCAACCGTAGGCCGAATTGCTCTGCCGTCCGGCCCAAGAGCGTACGCTCGGCTCCGAACGCATCCGCGTGTCCGTTCACACAGACCGGCGCGGAGAGCAGAGCAAATTTGAACGGCCGGTCTGTGTGAAAAAAGAAATGCTCTCCGATGCTCTCCGCGCCGGTCTATCTGAACGGTCCCTAATAGGGTATAAAGGGCTTTAATAGGTATAATATTTTAATAGGTAGAATTTCTACTACTACTACTACTCTTTGTCCACAACGTAATGCACTATATAACGTAATTTTTAAATCCTTTTTTATCTGCAGCTCACCTAGCATTAAGTACAATATCGATGGACACCCATATGCTAGGTACGCCAAAATTGCCAAATCAGTCCAGTCCAAAGCATTGCATTATTAGAAAAATACATTAGAAATAAACTACCTTGACTTTTAAGGAAATGTTAAGTCTGATTAATGCCGTTGACTCCTAACTTTGTGATTAACTTTCAAGTGAATGGACTTCTTGATGAGTATATATAAAGGCTATCAGTCTCAGACAGTAAATCCTCTTAAATATTGTAATGTGTAAAAATAATCAATCAACATTGTAAACAAAACAATATGAATCATTGTTTTTTCTAATTTTTTTTTTAAATTAACCTTGGATAAACTCCAATTGTGGGCCCTCACGTAAATAACTTGTTGAACTTAGTACTGCTGTATATATGCAGTTAAGATTCGTCAGCTGACAGACAGACATACTCGTATAAACTATGTTAGGGCATGCTGAAAATTAATTATTATTATTTACATACAGATTAATTATTATTTATTTATTATTCCCGTTGATTATTCCCAAGAAAACTCCTATTAAAAAAAATATTAATTACAGGCAAACAAGCAAGGGGGTCACCTGGTGTTAAGTGATTACCGCTGCCCATGAACATTTGCAGCACCAGAGGAACCACTAATGCGTTGCCGGCTTTTAAGGAGTTTGTTGATTCGTCCCTTGAATGTCAAAGTAATGCGGAAACACCTCCAAAGGGAGTTGGTTCCATAGTTTTCGAGTGCGGGTAAGAAATGACCTTGCGCAACGCTTAGTTGTTCTACTTATAGTAGTGACTTTTTTCATGACAAGTTAGTCCTTGTCAGTCTTAAATGGAAGCTGGCTAATTTGGAAGGCGTATGGTAATTTAATAAGATCCCTAAGGTCACAAACGATTTCTACGAGGTATCGAGGAGAGCCGAGAGGACAGGAGACCGATTGCGACGTGACTCAGCCATAATAATATATAGCAGTTGATCAGGCGACACTCAAAATGTTGTGCGTCACAGTGGCTTACCTCAAAGTCTACCACTACCGTTACAGGTGCACCAGAGCTGCCTCCAGCGGTGGGTTGACGAGAAACAGCGGGGCAACATCAGCAGGAAGGTGCTCTGCCCGCAGTGCAAAGCGGAGTACATAGTGGTCTTTCCTTCGATGGGCGCGTTCGTGGCGCTGCTCGACGCGCTGGAGGAGATAACGCACAAGATCAGCCCGTTCATAGCGGGCGGCGTGCTGCTCGGCTCCATCTACTGGATCGCGATCACGTACGGCGCCGTCACTGTCATGCAGGTCAGTGCAACCTACGCGTAACAAATTCAAATTCAAAATCATTTATTTCACGTAGGCCAACGTGTGGCTCTTATGAGTTATGACATGTCAAGAGTCTACCACCGGTTCGGAATGCTGATTCTGCTGAGAAGAGCCGGCAAGAAACTCAGCAGTTGCTCTTTTCAAAACAAATGTTACAATAAGTGGCTTAACTGTCTTGTGGGCAGCTGAAGCAAAGCCGAATAGAATAGACATATTTTTTATTCAGATAAACTTTTACAAGTGATTACGAATCGACAAATGAATCTACCACCACTGGTTCGGAATGGTGCTTACAATTCTACACATGTGAAGAAGGGCAGACAAAAGTAGCCCCATTTCCGACGGTGGCACCCGTTCACGAGCATGACACATGATCCAGCCATTGCTTCGCTCAACCATAGTGGAGTGGACCATATGGACAACCATAACTAGAGTGGAGATATTCTCTACGCCGCGCCGCGCGCGAATTAGACGCGGTAATTTTGATAGTGTTCAGTTACTCCTACATTACAGTTATTGGCACGGATCTAAAATTATGTTTGTCATGTCATCGAACTTGGTAAACGAAGGCAATGAACGCATTTTTTTTCGTTTATAATAGCATCTGTTCAGTGCAAGATCAATACAAGTGGATGTTAGTCGTTGTAGAGTGTGCGTCGTGGGTTATTAAAAATAGTATTGTTCTAAAATCTATATGCCATAACATTCCCAGGCGGTTCATTTGAATACTAAGCTAGACGAAAAATGCCATTGTTGGCTACAGTCCGTTGCTTCGTTAAAGAGGCATTGTTTGTTAGCATGTTTAACAGTACATTGATTTTTAGGGTTCCGTACCGTAAAACGAAAAGGCTATCCGCCGACACTTATCAGAAAGTGATGAAATAGGCCCTAAGTTTTTCAGGCAATTTAATACCACACGACGGTGAAAGAAAACATCGTGAAGAAACCTGCACGCCTGAGAGTTCTTAAAGTTCTCAAAGGCGTGTCAAGTATACCGATTCACATAGCGTGGTGGATTCCTTCCTAAGCCCTTCTCGCACTAAGAGGAAACGCTTGTCCTGTAGTGGGTCGGTAACCTTAGTTTGCTACTCTATATGTTTGTTACTCTTTCACGCAAACATTACTCGATGGATTTGGCTGAAATTCGCTACATTTTATTCCGGGAAAAGTCCCGCAGGAACTTTAAGACAACGCCATCTAGTGGCATATAAGTTAAACTCTACTTTCGCTTCGACTTTTAAATAACGTCTTAAATATTTTTAAATATTAAAAACTCTTAAAACAGGATATGATGATGATAATGATGATGATGATGATGATGACTGTAATGTATCCGTTTCCAGGTGGTCGGTCACAGAGAAGGGCTGGAGATGATGGAGTCTGCGGACCCGCTGGTGCTGCTGGTGCTGCTGCCCACCATCCCGGTGACGCTGATCAGCGCCAAGATGTACAACTGGGAGGACTCCGTGCTGCTCTTCCTCAGGAAGTACTGCGCGAAGATACCCGCCCTGGCCTACATACTGCCGTTTGGCAAGTGAGTATTTATTCACTTAGTTTAGAATCTCTCTCTATCTCTCCTCCCCTCTTCCCCCATCTCTCGCCCCCTCCCCCTCTTCCTCCTCCCTCTACCCCTCTGCCGTTTGGCAAGTGAGTATTTATTCACTTAGTTTAGAATCTCTCTCTATCTCTCCTCCCCTCTTCCCCCATCTCTTGCCCCCTCCCCCTCTTCCTCCTCCCTCTTCCCCTCTGCCGTTTGGCAAGTGAGTATTTATTCACTTAGTTTAGAATCTCTCTCTATCTCTCCTCCCCTCTTCCCCCATCTCTCGCCCCCTCCCCCTCTTCCTCCTCCCTCTACCCCTCTGCCGTTTGGCAAGTGAGTATTTATTCACTTAGTTTAGAATCTCTCTCTATCTCTCCTCCCCTCTTCCCCCATCTCTCGCCCCCTCCCCCTCTTCCTCCTCCCTCTTCCCCTCTGCCGTTTGGCAAGTGAGTATTTATTCACTTAGTTTAGAATCTCTCTCTATCTCTCCTCCCCTCTTCCCCCATCTCTCGCCCCCTCCCCCTCTTCCTCCTCCCTCTTCCCCTCTCTGCCGTTTGGCAAGTGAGTGAACATTCACTTGGTTTACTTTCTCTCTCTACCTCTCACTCTCCTCCTCTCTCTCACTCTCCTCCTCTCTTCCCCCCCCCCTTCTCTCTGTCTCTCGTCTTGACTGTGAACAATGGATACATGTAGCCTGAATAGAACAGGAAAAATCAAGATGGCGGAATTTATTTTCCATACAAAATATAATCTATTAGTCAAGTAGACCTTTAGGTCTTGATCAACTTTCGCCGAGAAACCACTTCCATCTTTTATACTAAGTGAGATAGCCACCGACGAAATTTGTATGGCCTCCGTCATTTTGGTTTTTTTTTTTCAGTTCACTGCCAATCGGATGAGGTTTTCAGTGATACTTGTTTGAGCACCCCCTACCTATCTTCAATACCCTGGCCCTGGCCGTGCCCTACAAATTAATTTTTAAATTGTTAATTAATCATATTCTGGACTGCAATATATTTATTGACATATATAATTTGATCTCATTATATCTTATATATTATTCTTTGCACCTTCATCAAGCAATCTCTGTGCCGAATGTGGTGTTTTTGAATTTAAATCTTAATCATGAACCTTTAAGGTGGTACGTTTTCCATACTAATTTATTATTACCATTTAAGAACGAATGGATTATATATTTACACTGAAATTACATCGCACAGCCTTAATTTAATGTTTAATTTGCGGAAAATTTTATTTACATAAAGAAAACATTACATAAACAGCTAAAGGTGAAGAAAAGCCATCTCGGTCGGCTAGGCAAAACAGCGTTTAATAGATGGCTATTATAATAATTAAGCTGTCTATGTAATGTTTTCTTTATGTAAATATAATTTCGCGCAAATAAAAAATTATATTAAGGCTGTGCGACGTAATTTCAGTGTAAATATATAATCCATTCGCTCTTGAATGGTAACATGAAGTTAGTATGGAAAACGTAACACCTTAAATGTTATGCTTACATTTAAAATACATATATTTCTCATAGTTTCATAGTTAAGAGTGCACAAGATTGTATGTGTAGACCTAAATCCGTGGCGTCACCCGCATCAAGGTCACGGCTGAAAATCAGCGCTGTATGTTCTTGAGTATGCAAGGCATACAGCATTATGCTGAGTCGTGACCTTTTTTCGGGTTGTGCCACACGTGACAGGTGTTAACCCGACGCTTCTATCGCTTGATGCTTTATTTGTTTAAGTGCACAAGTGCTGGAAGCGTCGGGGGTGATTTACTTATTGTAATGTGTGGCACAGCGCTTTAATAAACATTTTTTCTTTCTTTCTTTCTAAAAAAATGTAATGCTATTGTATTTTCTCTTCCAGCGTCGAAGGCGACAGGGGCGCGATCGTCTCCGGCCAACAGAACAACACAAACCAGACAACCACCTCACACCTCTCCCCCACCAGGATATTCTGCTCAGCCCTCCTTTTACCCACCATTTCCACCATCATAGGCAAAATATTCTTCCGCTCCGTACAAAACAACCTTCACAGGACCATCCTGGGCGGCCTCACCTACATAACCATAAAGGGAGCGTTGAAAATATACCACAAACAAATGCTCTACATCAGGCATTCCAGTAGGAAAATTCTCGATTACACAGAGTCCAATCTGAAATTGTACAGGAGTAGTTTGGGTAACGCGAACGACGCTGTTTCTAATACGAATGATTCCGAGCAAGTTATATAGTGTTTAAAAAATATATGTATTCGTCTTTGGTTATGTACCTGGTATAGACTGAAAGAAAATATCGTGCTGTTGTAACTTATAATATGACACAATAGCTGAACTTATTATAACCTGCTGGGCTTACCTATGGTTCAGAACTAGCAAGTGACGCAATAAGTTCAAAAAAAAATCATCTTAATCGGTCAAGCCGTTTAGAAAATGAATTCCGAAAACACGCATACCGGAATTTTATCATAAAGATATGAATGAAACATTTGTATGTATTTTCATAACCTATTTGTATGTATTTTCATTACCTTGTTGTATGTATTTTCTCTTATGAGAGAAGATCGTGCAAAGAAATAAATGTTTTACTTACTTCGCTCGTGAACTGCCATTTTGCCTCTCCAGTAGGGTTATGCCGAGTTTGCATATATTGAATAGCAGGCGTTACTTTGCGGAAATCCATAATATATGATGAAAAGTCAAAATTATTTTGCTATGATCCGCAAAACAGTAAAATCTGTATGGTACAACAAGCAGCATGTGCTATGCCCTGTCAGCCCTCCTGCTGTTAAATAAGCAGGAAAAATAAGCAACCAAGCGGACCCCAAGCACCACCACCAAGTAACACCACACAAATCCACCACCAAAACAAACTCGACGATAGTTTCGCTCCGACACCGGAGCATCCTCAGGAGATGTAGACTAAGAGTTTGCATATTGTGGCAACGTTGATCGAATTCGAATATCGAAACACAATAACTTCAAACTAAAATAAACCTAAACTGGCTTGTTTTAAGGTTTGAGTTCATCCATGCATCTACAGCCAGCGCCCCAAGCGGAAATGCAAAATAAAAATTTTGAGAAATTAATAAGAGGCTTTGGGTTCATTTTGCTCTGATATTGTAGTTTTTCGATATTCAAAATCGAGTAGTGTCGAGAGCACGTTATGAAAGCGCGCGAAAGCGTACATACTGTCTTGACAGGTACATAATCAAAAAACTATTTGACAAGAAACTTGTCTGAACATGACAGAGAGAGTGTATTTAATTTTGATTTAATTACACACACTCACAAACACACACATTGGCATGACGTGATAACAATGCAATCGAGTGTTTATTTTTTTATTTAAACATGTTTTTTAAGGTCAATTATTATTGTATTTGTAGCGGTTTACAATAATTAATTAATTCGCTAGAATGGAATGGCAATATTTTTTTTATATATACACGGCAAGCGATTCGATTTAATTTTTCATAATGGCAACTATTAGCAATAAATGTGGAAAAAATAATCCTCACGTTGGTTTTTATTGTTTTGTATGTTCGTTGCCGCCGCGGTCTCGAGCCGCCTGGATACAAATGGTGTGAGACCGCGGCGTGTGGGAGCTCCTACAAGAGACATACCTGATAACGGGTGTAAGAAGACCGCTATAGGAAATATGAGAACGCGAAAAAAAATTAAAATATTTCCTTTACTTTTGTACTGTAAAAGTTCGCAATGTAATGCAATCAACTAACACCTAAACACTTAAAGTTGCGCGAGCAATGACCCCGAGTTGTGCACGCACTAAACACTTAAAGTTGCGCGAGCAATGACCCCGAGTTGTGCACGCTACACATTGCCAGTTTGAAAAATACTAAATACTAAACCACTAATACTACAAGTGTAAGACAATTGGTTATTGGTACTGGACTGTGTTTAGGTAGTATAATAATAGCGCTAGGTTTTCGATAGCGGTCCCCTTATAATATGTGCAGCAGTGGACGTCTATCGGTCAACGCCGATGATATTTGTCGACGGCCCTTCGGCGTTAATAGGGCTCTATTAAAATACAGTGCATCAGCCAAATCTAAATTGGCTGAAACTGTAAAAAAATGAACTACAAGTAGCGGCACGAAAGTCTAGCGCTGACCTTCAAGTGCGCGCAGCGTCGTACTAGTGAGCGGGACACAGTACGATTGGAGAGCCAATCAGCGCTTACGAGGGATCCGCGAGAGCTAATCAGTGCTTACGAACGATCCCCACGCCCTCCCCGCGACCCCCTCACACCCCGAGATACCTCATTTTCGACTTCTGCGCATTGCTATTGAAGGTCAGCGCTAGACTTTCGTGCCGCTGCTTAGGTATATTGTGTATTAATTAAATAATTGGCCATAAATTTTTTATGCTTTAAACATTTGGCTGTAAATAGGTATAGGTGTCTCAGAAAATCAATGCTTTTAATTTGTAAAGCCATTCATACGAATATAAATATTTTTTTTAATATTCTACTTGTATTTATTGGGCTCCTTGTATGATATACCTAATTTCCGCAGTATGCGCTTAGCCTTAAGACGTTGGATTCGTGAATAAAGTAATATTTTATGACAAATTATAAGTCACATTGCCGCAATTTATATGCGAGTGTAAAATTCACGCACACATGAATCGCCAGTCCGTTGCCAAAGTCACGTCTAAATTAAAAAAAAAACGTTTATAAAAAGTGATATCTAACGCAAAACTCTAGACTTTATCTTCAGAATCGGCGCCTAATAGAGCTACGCGAAATATTGAAATCGCATATTATAATCATTAACCTTACAATGATAATCTGATTCATTATCAAAAAGAACCTCTATCAATGATAACTATATCACATAGTTTAGCAACACGTCTAGGTGAAGGTATATTGTGCTCTGTAGGACTAGTAGGTAGTAGGTACTAGTTTATACATCTCGAAAACAATTTACCTAATAGATTTCGAGTAGGTATCTATATTGTTATCTTAAAATGCTATAGCGTAAAATGAACTTTAATAGCGTTATTTTAAAGCTCAAGTTCGGCCACATATCTACAGCCAGCGCTTTAAGCAGCAACCTTGCGGAATAAATCAGTAATTAGTACCTACCGAATTAAATCTCAGCGGAAACCGCTTTCCGAATAATAGATAAGAGTTTTGAATTATCATAAGTATTCAAACTCGTACTTAGTTCTATAATGGTCAGATATAAAAAAAACGTCCTTGCATTTCTACCGAGTGTAAATTAATACTTAATTTCAAATCTCTATCTCTTAAAACTTTAAAACTTAACTCTTTTGTTGGAGTTTAATGACAGGTTTCATAATCGAACAACCGTTAAAGGAAGTCGCTGAGTATATTCTTTACATACTCCTTAATATGCTTGGGCTCATTCGAATTGGATGAAATTAGAGAAAATAATAAAATCTATTATTCCATCTACGTCGCCTATCGATTGTTAGGGGTTATTATAATACGTATTCGGATCAAATCACAAATGGTCCTGTATTTTGGCACAGGGCAACATTACGTATATCTCCTCCCCCGCAACGGGTAAGTCGCTTACTGTTATCAAACAATATCATTTGATATGGTAGACTATAATGCAGTGTATAACAATTTGCAATTGTTAGCGCTCGCGTTATCAGGTGCGAAAATACTGCATTCTCAAACAGGCTTATCTGGAGGGAAACATTCGCGGCGCTAATTGGACGTGTTACAGATTTTGTGTTTATCTTGAACGCCTGCTGAAGATTTAAGCGGTGTTTTTGTAGTGGATAAAGTAGATAGAGAATTTTTGTAGTGGTTAAAGTACATAGAAAAGTAATCTATAAGTGCCTAAGGATTGTTTGTCCTCGAAGGATCAAAATTGTGTAAGTAGGATTCAAATTCAATTTATTATTCTGGCCCCCAAGATAAGGAAATTTGTAGTTTAGGGTTCCACGATTCCAAATTATCTATTATACTTAATTTAAAACTCACTTAGACAAATTAATAAAGATTTTCTTATTTGATGACGAAATAAAAATATTTCAAACGGTCTACTTCAAGTAAAAGAAAGGGGGTTTTCAGTTAGATTTTTATGTATCTTTTTTCGAATAAAACCTAGGTAAGTTAGTAAGTTAGTAAGTTAGTAGTAAGTTAGTAAGTTTAGTTATACTACTAACCTAGATAGAGATACAGTTTCTACGTGGCATCGTACCGGAACACAAATTGCTATTCGGTACGGTTTGACGGTTTGACCGGTGCGGTGCCGAACCAGACCAGAGATAATTTAAAAAATATAAATTCCCAAATTGCCCCTGCCAACCCGGGACCTATTTATAAGATCACAGCTCACCACTGTGCCAGAGGTCACTAGGCCTTAGCGCAGTTTCAACTAATATTTTAAATATCTTCTAGGACCAAAAATAACGAACCAGCCAACAGATTAGGGCTCTAGTTTAGGCCCTAGAACTCCTAGCGCAAGCTTAGGCCCTAGTGGCACGACCTCTATGGCCAAGTTCATCAAGTCATTCTTCAACACCGCTGAGAGAAGGAAAGCATCCCGGTATGAAGATTCTTTGGAAGAGGATAAAAATATACCCATACCACTGGGACGAAAACTGTCCATATCAAGGTCGGGCAGGATGAAACAGGCCAACAAGAAACGGCACTCGCTGTGTCTGGATGTTTATAATCAAGTAGGTACAACCGAATCAGCACCTAATCAAAACTTTTTTCACAACAAAAGGTAGCCTATGTCGTTTTCCAAGGTCTAATCTATCTCAAAATAAATCTTTCATCAAAATCTCTTCAGCGGTTTATGCACGAAAGCGTAACAGACCGATAGACAGAGTTTTTAAGAATCCTTCAGGAATTATATAATTTTTTGGGATAAAAAGTAGCCTATGTCCTTCTCCAAGGTCTAGTTTATCTCTATACCAAATTTCGTCAAAATCGGTTCGGCGGTTTAGACGTGAAAACGTAACAAACTTTCGTATTTATAATATCAACAAGTTAGGATTATGGAGTACCTATGGATGGGAGAGAGGGATTTAGAGCTTAGACCCGCCACGCTATTCCAATGCGGGTTGGCTTGCCTATCAGAGAGAATTGATCCTACGAGAGAGGCCTGTGCCCAGCAGTGGGGCGTTAAAAGGCTCTATAGTGGTGTTGGTGGTGGATGGAGCATGGATTAAGTACATAAGTATGTACATTAACGGCTTGTTTCACCACCTTCTGATAAGTGTCGGATAGCCTAAACGAAAGTTTTGAAACTTTCTTACGTTATGTCAAGGGACAAAGACAAAAGTGTAGATAGACTATCTAATAGGTACTTATCAGTTGGTGAAACAGGCCCTAATTATTTTAAATTTTAATTTTTCCAGGATGTACAATCGACAGAAAAACCGAAGAACACCGAAGTTCAGACAACCCAAAGGCAGTCGGAGACCGAAAATCATGTAAATAAAATAGAAAATGCGAAGCGACGCAGCAGTCTGAACCCCGAGGAAGAAATAGATAGCGCTTTTGAAATCATCCACAAGTCTGATTTATAGCAATTTATTCATTGATTAACTTCTGATATGAGTCGCGGCAAATAAGTCTAGCGCTGACCTTCAAGGCGCAGAAGTCGAAAATAAGGTATCCTTGGGAGGTGAGGGGGTCGCGGGGCGGGCGTGCGGATCGTTCGCAAGCGCCGATTGGCTCCCCAATCTACTCGCCATACGAAGCTGCGCGCACTTCTCACGCTCAGCACTAGACTTACGTGCCGGGAGTTTTATGACAGAACGCGTGGTGGCATCACATTCTTTTCTTGAGGGCAGCGATACCTTTTTAACCCCCGACGCAAAAACGACGGGGTGTTATAAGTTTGACGCGTCTGTATGTGCTTGCGTGCATGTGTGCGTGTGTGTTTGTCTGTTGCATCGTAGCTCCCGAACGGATGAATCGATTTTGATTTTTTTTGTGTGTAAGGTGAATTCGTTGGGAGTGTTCTTAGCTATGTTTGATAAAAGATGACCGCCGCCGCCACAAAATAGCGGATTACATATTTTTTCACTCCCTCAATATGGGTGTCAAATGAAAGGGCTTGCCTAGTAGGTACAACAGAATTAGCAACATTATAGGAATTAGCTAAATATAAATACAGTGTGTCCGGAATCGAATTAACAATAATTTAGGTGTCTTCTACAACTCATTAAAAAGTAATAACTTGAAATACTGTTGCTTCATAGGTCTTCAACTGGATACAATATTCTCCATTACTAGACACCTAAAAATAATGTAAAACATTGAAGTACTTAAATCAAATAGAAAGAGGAAACTTGATCAAAAATGCATAGGAATAAAAAAACATGCTAAAAAAAGTCGAAAACTACAAGTTACTGAAAATACTTCTTCCGCAAGTAGAAGTTAAATAAAAGTTCAGTTCAGTTCAGGGGGAGGGAGGTGCGCCATACTAGTGTGTGATTTTAGAGTGGTATAACCCCCGGCACGTAAGTCGACCGGTGACCTTCAAGTGCGCGCAGCGTCGTGCGAGTGAGCGGGACACAATACGATTGGAGAGCCAATTAGCGCTTACGAGGGATCCGCGAGAGCTAATCAGTGCTTACGAACGATCCCCACGCCCTCCCCGCGACCCCCTCACCACCCCGAGATACCTCATTTTCAACTTCTGCGCATTGGTCACAGGGTCACTGCTCGACTTATTTGCCGTGACTTGTTGTAGAAGACGCTCCAAAATATCGCTAGTTCGATTCCGGACACACTGTAGGTCCTGTATATGTAATAGCATTCATTCACTTCCTTCACACGAAAAAAAAAGAATGTACTATCCCATAATTACTTCTTACTAGGTAAAAAATTGCGTAGGGTTGATGAGGTGAGAGACCTGGGTGTCCAGCTAGACAGACAATTACTATTTGATCAGCATCTGAACAAAATTAAAAATAAAGCTTATAAAATGCTCGGATTTGTTTTTCGCCAAACAACCGACTTTAAAAACCCTAACACTTTGATTTTGCTCTTTAACTCACTTGTTAGATCCCATTTGGAGCATGCCTCCACTGCTTGGAACCCTCAGTACTCAGTCTACGTGGACATGTTAGAAAGCATTCAACGCAAATTTATAAAATGTTTGAACAAAAGGTTTAGATCATTTAATACTAATAAATTAAAAACATTACAAATAAGGAGGGAACAGAAGGATCAAATATTTTTATACAAAATTATTAATGGTCTAATTGATAGTCCTTATCTTTTAAATAAAATAAAATACTGCGTTCCTAAACTGAATAAGCGTAAGTCACGTAAAAATAACATGTTTGTAATTCCACCTGCCAAGACCAATTACAGTCGAAACAGATTTATCATACGAGCTTGTGATACATATAACAAGAAATATCTAAAAGTAGACCAATTTAAATATAAGTGTGGGGGGTTTGTCTCTGCCATCAGGAAATGCACATAATACAAAGCTTGGTGGCAGGGGCGAACCTATCTAGTTTACGGTACATTCATAATAAATATCTTTTATAATAAGTATTTTTGTGGAAATTTAGAATGGACTCCCGCCTAAAATATTATTTGTTATCTTTCTGTGGAAACTTAACTGGCTTGTGTAATAGCTTACTGGAATAATTTTTCTTTTTGTATATTATGCTGTATGTTTTCTTAATAAATCAAAAAAAAAAAAAAAAAAAAAAAATAATCTCATCCGTTCAGTAGTTTCAGTGTGATGTGATTAGGTACTTACTGATTACGGACCGACAAATAGACAAAATAAAATAAAAAATTGGCTCTATATCGAAGATAAAGCTTCCTCTGATTAAAATGTTTAAAATATATTTTTAATAGTAAGGAGTTAGATATACAGAATTCATTCAGTTAAATAAAGTGTTACCTAGTAGGTAATACACGTTATTTTCACAGGGAATTTCTGAAGAGTGGTTGATTTACCGTATTTGATAATATGTATTAATTATATTAGCTATGTATTA
The DNA here is from genome assembly GCA_920104075.1 of Melanargia galathea. Lineage (NCBI taxonomy): Eukaryota > Metazoa > Arthropoda > Insecta > Lepidoptera > Nymphalidae > Melanargia > Melanargia galathea. Next base: position 2,530,940 of record OV049868.1, on the reverse strand, counting down.
GTTTTAAGTGCCTGTAAATAAACAATAAGCTTATCAAACTTATCAGAAATACTTAATTGATTGTACTTGGTTAAGATTTAAATCATAAGAGGCAGTAACTGTAGTAGGTACTTACTTTATATCACGCGGGTTACCGACAAAAATAAAGACTGATTTCTGAGAAATTGATAATTTGCGTGTGCATTTTTTATCTTTTACAACCTTTCGATAAGTAAGTATAATTAAGTGATAGGATACACCTTAGGACTTTTGTGAGTGTATAAAAATATAATAATTTTAGTACAGGCAGTAAAAATGCATTCTAATAAACTTTTGTGTGTATTTATCTGAAGTACTTTCTTGGCAATTCTTTACTTGGCTTTACTACAATTCTAACATTGAATTGTAGCTAAGAATTTTGGCCTACTCTACAGCTACAAGAAAAAGAGAAAATAAATAAAATTGAAGTATGCATCTAATTCGTTATAACGGAATCAAAATTGGTTGTAAAATGAGACAGAACTTTTTTTGTAAAGAAAGACATGTGATGAAGAGTGTGGGTACATCTCGCTATCTCTCTCCCACGCCCGCACCCAATGACGGTGACGTCACTGTTCGTTCGTGCTTTCCTTTTCTGTGATTTGAAAAGTACCCTCACGACCAAAAAAAAATACTTCTTGCTTATTTAATTTTAAGCGGATTCACTCTCTTATTATTTAAGATACTGAGTAAAAGTTATCTTTTAATGAAAATAACAAAACAAATAGAGTCATTAATATCCTATTTATTTTTTAAACTTAAAGAGTAGGTATTTTAAAACAAATAAGCGTTACGTTTTCATTTTCTTCTTTTTCGGTTTGACGGCGAGCGGACCGCCGATTTTGAAGACAGTGCTGGAAAGACGAAATGTTTATAAAAAATTACCTATTTAATTATCTACTAACTCTACTACTACTTTGGCTTTTTTCGATTGTATTGATAAATAAATATTTTAGGTAGCGGCTTCTCCCGCGTGAATTTCGGTTTTTGACAAATCCCGAGGGAATCGTGATTTCCGGTTCCCGTTCCCGCTCACTTTTCCAACCTTTATACCTACTTTCAAGAAAGTTTGCTATAGTAATCTACCTAAAGCTGTACCTGTAAATTGCTATAGCGAATTTCGGTTTTTTCAAAATCCCGTGGGAACTGTGGATTTTCCAGGATAAAAAGCCTATGCGTTATTCCAGGTTTTAAGCTATGTATGTTTTAAATTTCAGCCAAATCGATTCAGTAGTATAAATGTTATAATATTTGAGATCACCCCTCCACCTAAACGGGTTTGGGGGGTATATGTATGGGGTCCCAAGGTACCCCATTCGGGTACCTTGAGACCCCAACATCTATCGGTTCTTCAAACTATGTTCCGTCCATTGCCACTCCAGTTTCGCGAAGGATACTCCAATAATACTGTAGTGACTTGAGCCAAAATCAACTTTAACACACTTACTTAACTTACAAAATTGACTGTAATACTGTCTCAAATATTATCATAATCGTCCTAATAAAACCCTCATGTAGGAGATAAAAGCATTGTATGAACATAATATTATGTACTCACTGACAAGTTGTGCATATAGGACTGAACTTGCAGAAAACTGAAACAAACAAAATATAAATCACTACATATTACATATTATAACAAAGTATTTCACCGCGTCTGTCTGTCTGTTCGCAATAAACTCCAAAACTATTGAACGAATTTTCATGCGATTTTCTCCAGTAGACAGAGTGATTCGTGGGGAAGGTTCAGGTGTATAATTTGTTAAGGTTTTGCTTTTGTGTAAATTGGTTGAAATACGATTATAATTGGACGGCATGGGACGTTAAAAAGGCTGTAGTGGTGGAAGAGTCAATTTGATTTAAGGCTTATTTCGTGGTTTATCGAAATTTTTTCGACGTTTAGCGAGGAATTTGTTGATCCGCCCCTTGAATAACCTATAGTCCCCCCCCCCCCACCCGTATACCCCTTGAATCCTACTAATATTATAAATGTGAAAGTGTGGATGGATGTTTGTTACTCAATCACGCTGCAACTACTGAACCGATTTGGCTGAAATTTTGAATGGAGAAAGATTATGCCCTGACTTAAAACATAGGCATACTTTTTATCCCGAAAAATCAAAGAGTTCCCATGGGATTTTGAAAAAAACCGAAATCTATAGCTACAGCTATAGGTAGATTACTATAGCAAACTGCCTTGAAAGTAGGTATAAAGGTTGGAAAAGGGAGCAGGAACGGGAACCGGAAATCCACGCTTCCCTCGGGATTTGTGCAAAACCGAAATTCACGCGGGCGAAGCCGCGGGCATTTTCTAGTAATTAATAATAGTCTAATGTAAATTACGTCGTAACAAAGAGAAGAGTGATGTTGTGAGTGTATTTTGCCGAAGAAGAGAGTGAGAAAGCGGGTAGTTCGATACCGCCCGTGACAGCTGACAGTCTCGTCGCGACCACGTGGATCGTAACTGTAAAAAAACTGTAAAAACTGTAATTGGATCGAAATACCGACCAGCAAAACAAACATTTTTATCGTGGTATGTACTCGCAGTTCGCAAGCTGTGAATAGGACGACCGACTTCTAATCGGAGGTCGTGGGTTCGATCCCGGGCACGCACCTCTAACTTTCGGAGTTATGTGCGTTTTAAGTATATCATTTGCTATAACGGTGAAGGAAAACATCGTGAGGAAACCTGCATGCCTGAGAGTTCTCCATAACGTTCTCAAAGGTGTGTGAAGTCTGCCAATCCGCTTGGCCAGCGTGGTAGACTATGGCCAAAACCCTTCTCACTCCGAGAGGAGACCCGTGCTCTGCAGTGAGCCGGTAATGGGTTGATCATGATGATGATGATGACTCGTAGTTTACATTAGACTAGTCAATTTGACTTTGACTTTGACTTTGATTTTGACTTGGACTCACCGCTGAGACACACGGAGCACACGTAGCCGATGGTGAGCAGTTCCCTGTGACAGAAGCACGCGGCCCGGTAGTCCACGCGCCCGCGACCCGGCAGCACCAGCTCCTTGCGCTCCCACGCCTCAGGGAGGAACACCCACTGGAACACGGCATCATCATCATCATCATCAACATCACCATCATCATCATCAATCCATCACCGCTAGAATAAGGGTTATGCTAAGTCTGCACACCTCGACAACACTGACGATGATGATGATGACGATGATGATAATGATGATGATGATGACGATGATGATGATTTTCGAATATCGAAAAACTACACTATCACTATCAGAGCAAAGCGGACCCAAATCCTCTTACTTTAATGTCGTACATTCAGTGCTTTCAATTTTGATTCAAGTTTTGACGTGTCTCTCTCTGTATGTGTGTGTGTGTGTGTGTGTGTGTGTGTGTGTGTGTGTGTGTGTGTGTGTGTGTGTGTGTGTGTGTGCGCGCGTGCGTGTGTTCGTGTGTGTGTATGCGCGTTTGTGTTCGTGTCTGTATGTAGCACCGTAGCGCTCAAACGGGTGAACCGATGTGAATGCGATTTTTTTTGTTTGAAAGATGAATTAGTCGGGAGTGTTCTTATGTTGTATGTGACAAAATGGCGGATTACATATTTTTTCACAACTCTCTCGATATGGGTATCAAATGAAAGGGCTTGACTAGTGGAATAGTAGGTATACACTATGATAAATTTTAAATCCAAGTTTTTCAATTTTTAATTTATACCTGTTACGTCAAGGATTAATAAATAAAACCAACGTTAAAAAAACCTTAGACTCACCAATAAATACTGAAGCAGTCCGTCCAATGACGGCACCTTTAAGTACAGACCTCCTGTAATATCACAGCCTTGTTGGAGTAAACTCAGGTGCTTGTCCAGCGAACACACGTCTAGTAGCACTTGTTGCTTCTGGAAATACACATTTTCAATCATCATCATCATCATCATCATCATCATCATCATCATCATCATCATCATCATCATCATCATCACCACATCAGCTCCACAGAAATCCTAATAATATAAGGCATTAGAAGTGTTGTGTACCATTCAAACTATACAGAACACATGTCGCCGCTTCACTGCATACACAAACATAGTTCTACGCAATCACGCAAACACATTTACGCTCAATGCTGTGCAGACAGAAGCCGTAGGATTAGCGTGTTAAGGTTACAAATGCGTCCCATCGTTCGCTTACCTAAAGTTCGGCCGTTCAGAGAATGCGTTCCTGACACCTATCAGTTAGTCACGACTAGTGATGGGCACAACATAACACTGAGTTCGTTATCGTTCCTCCAAAATGAACCGGCGCATTATTTTAAGATTATTTTCGTTTTAAATTGGCGGAATCATTTAAAATTTATATTTTAGTTATTTAAGTAGAAACCAAAAAAAGGTAATATTCATATAATAAAATTGTTTTATTCAACCTAAATATAAAAATGCTACTTTCTTTCGCGCGTTCGGTTTGGTTATAGTTTTATTTTTATATTTCATAAAAGTTATCTTAAAGTCCATTATTTTCAAATTCTTAAAAAGAAAAACAAAGCGTATTATTTTATATTATAAGTATAACTGTATAAGAACAGATTACGATACTTGCCTGTTATTTTTAGCACAGCACTATTATACAAATATAAGGCGCTGACATAACCTTGTAATAGCGTAGTATAGATTTAAAAAAATATTGTTTACCAAGTTATTTGACACTCAGTTTGGCACAAAATTATAACATTCATTGATTATTGATATAATAATGTTGTTTTAATGCTCATCAATTGTTAGAACGGTAAATAACCAGCAAAAATATTTTTATCGTAACTGCAACGCCATTACAAAGCTACGTCGTCAGTTCAATCGCGACGTGTCAGGAACGCATTCTCTGAACGGCCGAATTATAACACATCTTTGCGCTGGGGACTTTCGCGTCCTCAGCACGGTCACGCATACACCGCATTTCTAGTGCCTTATATTATTAGGATTTCTGTGATCAGCTCACTACTGAACATGGGTCTCCTTTCAGAATGACACGGGTTTTTAAAGGCTATAACTAAACGGTTAGCAGAAATATATTGATTTTGGTGAGCTCTAGAATGTTTTCTGTCGATGAATAAAGCTAGTGGGTCAGCAAATTGCTCGCCTACAAGTATAAAGTTCGTAAACCAAAACCCGACTACACAAGCGAAACCCGAAATCGCGGGGCAAGCAGCTAGTGGCGCCATCTATTATGTACATCCGAAACTAATAATAATCTAGAAGGCGCGCGAACGTCGCTTCTCGATTTTTTTCGTAAATAAAATGTAGCCTATGTCACCCGGACCATAACAACGAATCAATAGACACCTCATTCATCAAAATCGGTCCAATAGTTTAGGCGCTACGGTGGTACACACAAAATCTCATACAAAAATCGGCCACATACATACATAGACTGCTAAAATCATAACCCTTCCTTTTGGCTTTGCCGTAGTCGGGTAAAAAGAATAAAGCCAAATTGGTACCAAAGTAAATAAATGGTCAACAAGATTATATAATTGGTCAGCACCAGTTATTACCATAAAGAAAGAATTAAATAGTATTTACCTGTGCAGTAAAGAACACGTTCATGTAATTGATGTACTGCGCCGCCGTGTCGGAGCTGCCGGTTATGATGAGAATCCGACTGCTCACACGGAGCCCGGGTGGAGATTGACGTCGCAGCTGTACCACAATTAGTAGCTGTATTAATATTGTCGTGATTACAATCTCTTTATGCGCGGCTGGCTGGTGTCGCCGAAAGAAGAGTTAGTTGTCAAATGGAACAAAATGAAATTCAAATCGTGCAGCCTACGTTCAGAGACCTGGCGGCGAGAACATTCCACACAAGGCGGTCGTCATAGTTATACGACTTTGCGTTCCACCCCGTGTCCGTAGATCACGGCTGGAGAACATTCGATTTCCATCCCTCCAAGTATCCATAACTCTGGTATTCTGCAGAGAAGCGACCCGGGTCATCGTCAAAATCATCAAGTTTTTTGTGCCAATATACATATGTTGTTATAGTGAATATAAGGAATAATATAATTATGTAGCAACTAGCAACGACCTTTCATTTCCGCTACAATATGGCTTGTCAAGTTTTTTTTCATATGACTGTCCAAAAAAAGGAGAATAATCTTTTCAGGGTTCATGTATGTATGTATGGATTTCTTTATTCCACTATAACTTCTAATTAATGTCTGAACTGATTGGATGTATGGGGTATCGTTAGAATCCTCACATTGTCATGAGCGACATTGTGGCTAATTCTGTTGTACACAATCTCTAAACCTAAACTAAATTGACAGGTTTAAAAATAGTGCTATCCCTTTCAGCAGGGAGGATTGTGAAAGAGACAGGAACATATTTAGACCTGTCATTTTAGTTTAGATTTAGAGATTGTGTACAACAGAATCGGCCACACTGGCTATTGTTTTTTTTATTTTTTAGTTCCTTTTTGCCCAAACAGGACAGTGTTTTGTTTACTACAGCTTGTTTTATTGGGTAAACCAAGGGGTGTGTGGTAGCAATAAAAATTAAACCGATAAAGTGCAAAGCACCGAAGAAGGTAGGACCGTACCTTGGTCGTTAATTGGCCCTTTTGGAATGAAAATAAAAATATTTTTGAGGTCTTTAATTTTGTCTTGTGCAATATAAAGATAAAATAGAAATTTTTAAATTTCTATTAAAAAAAAAGTTAGTTTTTTTTAAAATAGAAATTTAAAAAAAAAGACAGCATATTTTCTGTGGGCAAAGACCTAGCAAAAGCAATATTATGTATAAGGTTTGTATAATTACCCTGGCAATAAAGCATAGAGCCATGGCCAAAGCACCGGCCAACAGGGACTCCCCTGGCCTGTCCTCTTGAGGCTGACTCTTTATTAGGTTTACTAGCCTGTAAACCATACAAATATATTATCAAAGGATAGAACAGCAAAGTGGGAGTAAAACGCCTGCCAAATTGATGCACAGTTGTGTACAAATTTATAACATTACATTCAGTACGCACCAAGATTTCGATGTAATTCATTTGTTAGAGTGCTCAAAAATAACTGTGAATGTACCATTTTGGGGTATTTCAAACTGTTTATGATTTAGGTTTTTAAAAATCCCATGGGAAATTTTTGATATGTCAACTGGTGAGAGATCTTTCACCGAAAGTACAGATAAAGAAGTTCATGTAAGTTAAGATTGCACCATGATGTTGAATAGCCTATAAACTTTCTCAAGAATTGGGCAATCAAATACAAAACAAATTCAACTGGTACTTCTACTACAAACAAACAAACAAACTCTTCCGCTTTATTTTATTAGTATAGATTAATTAAGGTGTAAGAAGTATTCTGTATGTGTGATACCTCATTTTGATGGTTTTCTCCACAAGAGTGAACAGTTCATATTGTCCATCAATTTGTCGCACGTCCAAAGGTTTCCCAGGAGAAGGATATAAGTATTCACTAGAAAAACATTTATTAATTAAGGACTATAATATTTGAATATCAAAATGAACATTGTTCATCCAGTGTTCTACTATGATGGTTGATGATGGATCTATAATGACCTGTAGTAGACTATGTATGTACAAATATACAACATTAACTACCTTCTGATACGTGTTGGATAGCTTATTCACAACTTTTGTCTTTTGTTTGTGTAGTGCTGGAGGAGTAACAATTAAGTGCAAGAGGGATAACTGGTAATGTAAATGTTAATTCTGCTACCTCTCAGTTAAAAAAAAGCCTTAGGTGAGTGAAATGCTATCTCCTCTGCCTTTAGGTAAAAAATACTTAATTGGTAGACTATTCTATATTATTCTATTTCTTTCTTTCTTTTTATTTATATTTCTATTATACAATAGAAAAGTTTTTTATTCAAATAAACTTTTACAAGTTCTTTTGAACTGTCAATTTATCTACCAATTCCATCAGTTAATCTACCACTGGATCAGAATGCTGTTTGTACCAAGATGAACTAGCACAGAACTCAGCAGTAGGCCAAATGTGGAAAAATGATAGTCTCAAGGACCCTCTTAGTTAAATGGTTAGCCTATAGTAAAAATTACTTTAGTTGTTTCAATTAAAATCATAATCTTAATCAGTGTTCCATTCTTACCTTTTATGAAAATGACATCCAATCACGGCTAATTGATTCCTAGACTTCTGCATCAAGTGTGAATTAGCGAAGGCTATGATTGCGTCGAGGCATCCTGTCAGCACCTTTGGATCCTCTGTGATATACCGCTGGTTTGGGTTTGTGTCCACTATTATTACTAAGAGGCTGCTGTCAGTTGGAGCTAGAATAGTATACATATTTGTTTTTCCTTACTTGCTTTAAATTAAAATCTGACAATAATCGTTACACTTCAGAGTTCAAATCCCGTAATCTTTGGCCATCTCCCCATTAGGCGAACACCTAACTGATTGCTTCCAGTTAGCCACCCTATAGTTTTTAAATGGAGTGTCCAAACAGCGCGTAATGTTCGCAGTTTGCGGCGTTTCGTTTGCCTAAGGTTCAGTGAGTTCAGTGAGCGGCTGATTCGCCTCCAAATGCCGCCAAAACTATGAGACATCCAGAGCTAGGAGTTGCAACCGATACGCCGCTCAAGGTCAGCCGGCGAAGTCAGCCGCTCACTGTTCGCCTGATGGGGACAAGGGGGTGAGTCGAATGCTGTCTGGTCTCGAACCCACCGCGAAAAGAATTTCCCAAGAAAATCCCTTTAGAACCATTTGAAAAGTAAAACTTACGAGTTGAATCCAAACAAACACTTTTTAAGGTTACATTTAAAAAAGTTTTACTTACAATCGTCATCTGCCATTTTATGGATGAAAGTTTTCAGGTATTAGATCAATTCTTGCTTTATCTTCGTAAGTTAAGTAACACAATATAAACAAGAAGTGGCATAAATAAATACGGTTATTACCACTTCGCCTGATTTGCTTTATTTATTTTTGTTTGATTTTGATCTACCGAATGGGGGGTGTTACACTATCAGTATTATCACGCGATCCGCGATACGCGATCCAATTATTGATGGTTTGGCCGCTTTTTTGCGTCAATACTGATGGATTTCCGGATGGTCTTGAAATCCGCGATCCGTGGATCGTGATACGGTATTGATAGTGTGACAGGCCCCAATGTCAAACTCAATTTTGACATTTGAGCATAGACAATAGAGTATGACAGTGACACTTTATTTTTTTAATGCTAATATTCATTTGAAGGGATTAGAGTATCACTGATACTACTTATAGATACTCTGAGTATGTATACCCGTATTACTAATTCCCCGGAATTCTGACGTTTCGTAATGTTACCAGAGATAAAACAATTCCCACAAAAAAGATAAAATCTTCAAAACTTATGCAAATACAAATCAACTGCCGCATGTAGATAAGACAAATACCTGACAGACACTTCATGGTGATAATGTCATTCGACATCCATTTTTCAATAATTTTTTTCAATGTGCTTCTTTTGTTTTCTATTGCTGTTAGTGTGCACTTTCTAGTTTCCACTCTTAGTGTTTTCTATTTTCAGGCGAAACGAGTAATATTATTACGCGGCATATGGCTTTTTATGATGACAGGGAATTAAAGTAGTTTGGGGTAAAATCGTACTTCGTAGATGTTAACCCTGTTCTCCATACAAATAACTCATCAGTAAATGACAATGACAGCTGTCAGAATTCTGGGGAATTAGTAATACGGGTATAGGTAATATTCATAATGATGGTTACACTCTCGTCTCTGCTCGTCGCAGGATTTGGAATGTGGATGACCACTGGATGACAATAAAATTGATTTCCTGATTTCAGGGTATCTACCATCAACTTTAATCGCGACTCAATTAAAGACCTAAACTGAACTGAATCGCTATTTCGTACCATGAACTCTTTTATCCGACCAATAGACGTCATGACGTCATCAGCGAAACAAAAACCTAAATTGATCCGCCACCGATATCCATTCATTTATTTTCGTACCATGACGGTCGTTTGTAGCTTAAACTGAATTGTAAAGCTGTCAATGTGAGCCGACCAAAAAAAGTTACTTCTATTGTTGCTGTATCTGCATCGCTTTCAGAAACTTTTATTATAAAATATTAAAATTTAGTAATTATTAGTGTTAAAAGGGTTCTAAAAGCCTGCCATCATGTCTGATGAACTAGTACTTTTGAATTTTTGGAAAACGATAATGAAATAAACACCTCGCGGAAACAATCAAGACGCATAATGCGGGAACAACCGGATCCATTTAATAACCTATTGGAATTCAAAAATTCCTACAATTGCTCTAGCTGGCCATAGCTAACTCTGCGTCTCAACATTTCTCTATAAAAAAGTGCACTTAAGATTCTTTGCTATTCAAGTGGTACTTAGGATAGTCAAGCTTCATGTGCTTTCGTAAACGTAAAATCTATACATATAATAAAATCGTAGACTTGCCGTATCTGTACACTGAAGATTTTTGCAAAATAATAACTGGGGGATGTTAGGGATAAGTAATAGAACGTAAAAAAGCTATTTTTGAAATTTTTGTCTGTTTGTCTGTTTATCTGTTTGGCTGTATGTTTGTGCGCGCATTACGCAAAAACTACTATTGAAACGAATCTTGGTACGATTTAAGTTCATACTACGGAGTAACATATAGGATACTTTTTATCCCGAAATTCAGCACGGTTCCCTAGGGAGAGGCGATGAAAGTCAAAACGTGTATTTAGCTGTAATTCAATAACGCGTGGTCCGATTTCATGAATTCTTTTTTTGTTAGAAAGAAGATACTTCAAAGATTACCCGGGTAATCTCTGAAAGGCTGGATCGATTTTGATGGGACTTTCACTGGCGGATGTTTACATTTTTATCACATCTACCAGTGAACTTTTAACAGTTTTTAGCAAGGTTGAGCTCAAAGGAGCTTAGGTTAAACAAAATGATTCCCACAGGATTTTTAAAAACCAATACCCACGCGAACGAAGTCGCGGGTGTCCGCTTCTCAATAATACTTACGCCATAATAAAAATGCACTCACTAGCACTGTACCTTCACTAATCCCATATAATTCAAATAAAGTAAAAAACTTAACTTTAAAACTACTATAAATTTTATACGATTACAAAATTCGCGCCTTTTCGATGTAAAACTATCACCCCGATTGCGTAAATCTTGACGATGAAAGGTATTCATTTGATGGCCTTAGGCGTCAAAGTAAAATAAACCATAACAACATTGAATTAGAGCTCAATTTCGTGTATGCATTCTTATACGTTTAGGTATGTACGATACGATTCATAACGCTCCATGTTAAAATCAGTTGTACTGAATTTGTGACTTTAAATCAATACATTTAAGAAATATTTTACTTTAATGGCCTTAGGCCATCAAATGAATTTACGCAATCGGGGGGCATGTTATGTTGTCATTTGTCAAGTTTCTGTCAATTAGCAGTTTACAGGTGCGTTCATAAAAATCTCAAATTTTATGTGACTAATGCCACTTAATAATATTTTTATTAAATATAAAAAGCTGCAACAACTAAGTTTTATTATAAATTAATAACATTACAATGTCTAACAATGTAGTTACATACTTTTAATATTGATTTAACATAAAACTAAAAAACCGGTATCTACCGAAATAAAGTTTACAACGTCCACGAACGCAGCGTATAGTTTTTTGCAAGAAAGAGACAGCCTTATTGGAGGTTACATAGCGTTGTCTCTTTCAAACGTTTTTCTACTCAACCGCAGACCAGAGACAATTCTCGGTCATTCATTTATCATACACGATGCAAATGCGATTAATTTTAAGATACTTCATGGTACGAATTCAATGCGATTTATTTTAAGCGCCAATATTGAATAGCATCGGAATTGGATCGTTAGATTAAAGATTATAGTAGGCCCCCAGAGCTCTCAAATAAATCTTTGCATTGTATAAACTTAAAACTTTTTAAAACGCCTAGCCTACATTTTACGCGCATGTCATGTATTAATAGATTGCAAATATAATTTTGCAGGCGTTACGATTATATTATGGTATTTTAAAATTAAAATTTAAAGCTAAACTTTTGAATATTGGCCTAGTTAGTTGGGTTAACTCCCCATGTCCCATCCCAATTATCTTGATTTTTAGTTTTTTATTGATGTAGAGCTACATAGACTAAGAATACAGCATAATAATATTATGCTGTATTCATAAGAAAGTTGTAAGAAAATAAAAAATCTCTTGTAAGAAAATAAAAAACCCGACTGCGACAAAAAGCCAACTAATAAGACTATGCGTTTGTATAAGTTTATCACAGATTTACTATACCTTAATATTGAAAATTTAAGTGAGAATGCCAACCAACCAAACCAACTTGCCAACTGCCAACTTTAAATCGTTATACATAGCTCCTAGTCCTAAATGGTCATTCGAAAAGAAAAATGATAAAGTGTACACAGCCCACAGGTGTATTCTCTATTCCCTCAACCTCATAGTTCGATGGGTCGTTGATGTTGCTATGAAATGACCGGAGGTCAGGCGCAGGACCGACTGCTTTAAGTGCTCTCTGAGGTACGGGGGTGTATTTTACACCACCAACTTCCAACTCCAGGCTGGCATTGAGAGTTTCTTGACAGAAAAACCCAATGCTTACCTCATAATATTTTTGGCCACACCCGGGAATCGAACCCGTAATCCACACTCGAACATGCTAGTTACTAAACTCACGAGGCAATCAAACAGTTAATTAATACCTACTGTATAGTGTAAACAAAGTTAACTGCATAAAAAATTATGAAAAAATAAATAAATACCTGTCTGAGATTGATTGGCATAAGGTATTGATTGCTGACACCATGAATGACATGTTAAAATATTTTTACTCTATTTTAAACGAAGCCATTAATAAGTTTATTCCGGTTAAACCTAAGTTTATATCTAATTTCCCAGTATGGTTCTCTAAGTCCTTAATTCATATAATTAAAGAAAAGCATCATAAGCATAAGAATTGGAAAGTAGGAGGAAACCCTCGCGATTACGATGAGTTTTCAATACTCAGGGCCAGGCAAAAAATTATTCAACAGAAGTGTTTCACATCTTACATCCAACGAATGCAAGAGTATATTCGCAAAGATCCCAATCTTCTTTTCTCTTACACAAAATCCCTGAGAAGTAATGTAAAAGGTTATCCCACAAAGCTTACGCTCGGTATTACTACATATACTGACGACATCTCGGCTTGTAATGGCTTCAGTCAATACTTTGAGAGCATCTTTGTAAAACCACTGAACTCGTACGACAATAATATAACTAATCTAGCAAATTTAAACCACAATGAATCCTTATGTAAAATTATTATTGGTGAAGACGTAGTTCGTAAACTGCTGAAAACTTTAAAAACTAATAAGGGAGCTGGTAGTGATGGAATTCCACCTATATTTTTGTATAAGTGTGCTAATAATTTAGCTTTACCTTTATTTTTCAACCGTTCTATTAACGTTTTCAGTAGTTTTCCTGATAAATGGAAAGAGGCGCTGATCGTACCTGTTCATAAAAGTGGTTCAAAATCCAAAATCGAGAATTATCGGCCAATATCTATTCTCAACGTTATGAGTAAAATTTTTGAAACAGTTGTTTACAGATATATTAGCCCTATTATTACCAGATCTATTCCCTACGAGCAGCATGGTTTTATGAAAAATCGTTCTACCGTTACAAATTTAGCTGTTTTCACGGATTATGTACTAAGGAGTATGGATGAGAGATGTCAAGTGGACGTGATCTACACGGACTTCGAAAAAGCATTCGACCGCGTGGATCACGTTATCTTACTTCAAAAATTAAGTTTGTTAGGTATAAATGGGAACTTGTTTCGGTGGTTTACTTCATATATTAAGAACCGTATGCAAGCTGTTGTGGTAGGCAGTGCTAGAAGCAACTTCATATCAATACCTTCAGGGGTGCCCCAGGGGTCTATACTAGGCCCACTTTTATATAACGCCTATTTATTTGATATTGGAAGTTGCTTCCGCCATGCACAATATTTAATGTTCGCTGACGATAAAAAAATATTCCTCAAAATACGCACCACTGAAGATTGTCATCTTTTACAAGCTGAACTAGATACTTTGACCAATTATTATGTGAAGAACAGAATAGTAGTTAATGTTAATAAATGCCATCATATAACTTTTACTCGCAAATTAATTTCAGTAACTTTCAACTACAAAATTAATGGCATATCCATACCCAGTGAATCTATTGTTAGAGATTTGGGAATCCATATTGATACTAAACTTTCAATGAACGATCATATAGATATAGTTGCAAACAAAGCTTATAAACAGCTGGGCTTCATCAAACGAGTCACCCGTTCCTTTAACAATGTCTACTGTATAAAGGTACTATATTTTGCATACGTCCGAAGTATTCTTGAATATGCTTGTAATATCTGGTCGCCCCATTATATCATGCATACCCAAAGACTTGAATCCGTGCAGAGACAGTTTCTCAAATATTTAGCATTTAAAGATTTTAAAAATTTCAACAGCTATTCAGAAGCCTGTACTCACTATAAGATAGACTCCCTAGAACAAAGAAGAAGTCAGAGCGATATGCTGCTACTGCAATCAATTTTAACCGGCGCAATTGACTGCCCTAGTTTACTTTCAGCCTTTTCAGTTGTCGTTCCACCGCCTCAGTTGCCATCTCTTCGAACGCGTCGCACACGCCTACTCCACGTTCCTAAATACAATACAAACTACACCCGAAATTCCATTATTCCGCGCCTAGCTAGAACCTATAATATTCATTACTCTAATCTTGATTTATTCTATTTATCTAAACCTCAATTTAAAAAAGAGATAATAAACTTGCATCGCAAAAATAGATAATAATTATATGTTTTAAGATGGATAGAAATAATATATATATTTACATTACATGTTTTTAGACAATTTTAGACTAGATTTACATTCACATCACCCATTTTCATCACATCATCTTACGCATACATAATCATAGAAACAAACATACACACAGTGTCACACATACACACACGCACACACACACACACACACATACACTCACACATATATACACAATTGCATACGCAATTAGTTGTACCTACTCTGTTATTATTTTATTACTTATTTTTATCTTTGTAATCTATGTGGCCTTATTATTAATTTCTACTTGTGTACTTGTTATATTATGTTAAACGCTGTTGATTACTAATAAATAAATAAATAAATAAATAAATAAATAAAACGTTACGTAAGAAAATAACAATCAGATAGGCGTAACTAATAATAATAATATTATGATTGTACAAGTAATAAAAGGTAACAAGTAACAACTGAACATCTAATTACACGTTCCGAGTGGTTCGATGTTATCGAGCACGAGACACGAGTCCGTACGACATCGAATGATCGAAATATGATGGATTCGTAGTTCGTACTGAGCATTGGGATTATGTAACTGGGTAGGGCTGCCTCATATTAAAAAATATTGAGTTGATTTCTTTTATGTAGTAAGATAGTACCTACCTAGGTACTTTTGTATTTTCGTGGTTTTAAAAAATAACCCAGCCAGGTTATAGGACTCTGATTAGACACGTAATTAATTTGACAGCGTACGGCGTAATAATTACAAATAAATAAAATTGATATATCATCAAGATCGCGGCAGCGGTTAAGGAGTAGTAAAGTTATTGTCCAACAATAGCTACTACCTAGCTATCTATCAACAATTTTAATATTTTTATGAAGGAACTAAATAACTGCGGATAGCCGATAGCATATACCTAGTTAGCTTAAATCAATCTTTGTATATTTATCTTATTGCCTCTCAAAATGTCATCAAAATCTGTTCAGGCAGTCCGAAGATTAGCCTAAACTTTGAAATAATCATGTGAGCCTTATAAGAGGCAATTATTTCTAAATTCCTACACACTCTTCAGTTTTATAAACCCCCGACTCAAAAACGACGGAGTGTTATAAGTTTGACGTGTCTGTGTGTGTCTATCTGTCTGTTCCCCTGTGGCGCTCAGACGGGTGGACCAAATTGAATGCGGTTTTTTTTTGTTTGAAAGGTGAATTAGTCGAGAGTGTTGTCAGCTATGTTTGATGAAAATCGGTCCAAGATAGCCGCCGCTACAAAATGGCGGATTACATATTTTATCACAACGCCCTCAATATGGGTATCAAATGAAAGGGCTTGACTAGTAGAATCGCATTATGCAAATCCAAGATGGCCGCCACCACAAAATGGCGAATGTCGGGGGTTTTTAAATTTTTAATTTATGCTTGTTTATTTGTATAGAAAAGAGTTTTTGGGATGGTTCAACCCTGAACCCACTAAGCCTTTTGTCCAGCTGTTGCGTGGGCAAGAATGCTAGGAATGAGCATTTGACAAATACGAATCTATGACACCGTGACATGTGTCCACATGCGGCCATCACACAATTAATTACGTGTTTAAATTCTTGCCAGCGATGAGGTATGGCTCACTAGTCACTCGAAGATGTACCTAATAGTTTAATAACTTTTGGTATGGCCTCACTTGGGCACGCATTGGGCACGTGTTTTTATGATTAAATGTGTTAGGTATCTGATGGACATTATAAAGTAGCCTAGCATTTTCCCGATATCAAAACAGCCTCCTTATTGTTGTAGTTGGGTGAATTTACGATATTTTATTTATACTTTTAGTAGTAGATACAATAATAAGTAGGTATAGGTACGCTGGACTGGTTGTTGACTGAAGCATTTTGAGTATCGCCATTTTGGCGCTGATTGCTAATAAAAGTGAGAGTGAAGGTACCCGCAACTAATGTGGATTGTAATAAATTGTATTGGGAAATTTAAAATTTAGGTTCCAGTAAATCTCGTGCAGCGCTTTGAATCGGCACATTTTAATGAGTACTAAGTAGTAGGAGGTTACATTTCTTAAATGTATTTTTATGTATAAAGGAGATGTTTCAAATCTGGCTAAGTCTTGTACAGTACCATACAAATTAAGAAAAATCTGTTGTTCTCGGGAAAAATAAAATTATTGAGTTAAAATTAATACTTTAGTCGTACAAAAATATTTTTTATTCATTAATTTATTGATCGATTTTCAATATGGCGTCGCTGGCGTCGTATGGTTTGACGTAAACTGACAGCTTGTCACTTCAAATAACAATTGTCATTGTGATTGATATTCAGTCAGTCAATGGTGGACTGGTGGTCAATTGCAATCGATTTCTGTTTGATTTTTGAGTTCTTTTTAACAACTTCGCTTTCGTTTTCTGGATTTTGGACCGTTTTGCTCATCTGTTTACCTGGCTTTCATTTTTAGATTGTTACTCATGCCATCTGTTGATCCGGCGTTGTGCTACACGGACTTCGATTTTGCTTAGCGATTTGGACGGTGTTGATACGATCTAATGACATTTCTGTCAAATGTCAAATCGAAATGAAAGACATTTTACCGCCATGATGATTTTTTATTACGTGTTGCAATCCTAAGCAGAAATACTTGTTTTGTACAACCAAACAAAACCATTTTATAGAAAACTAGCAGTCCGCTGCGGCTTCGCCCGTGGTACATATATAGCCTATAGCACTCCAGGATCACGTACATATCCAACGGTGAAAGAATTTTTGAAATCGGTCCAGTAGTTCCTGAGATTAGCGCGTTCAAACAAACAAACTCTTCCGCTTTATTATATTAGTATAGATATATAGTTAAAAACTGTTCAATGTTTTCTGGACTATATCCAAGTACTAGCTTCTGCCCGCGGCTTCGCCCGCGTGAATTTCGGTTTTGAACAAATCCCGAGGGAATCGTGGAGTTCCGGTTCCCGTTCCCGCCCTCTGTGGCGTTTTGGAGGTCTATATCTATTTTAGTCCTACAGGAATACTTTTCTGGGATAAAAAGTTACTTTATGTGTTAAGTCAGGGCATAAGCTATCTCCATTTAAAATTTCAGCCAAATCGGTTCAGTAGTTGCGGCGGAGAAGAGGAACAAACATACACACAAACTTAATAACTTAATAACGCCTTTATAATATTAGTGTGATTGTTATTTTCCTCGCTAGAAAGCTCCGATACTCGATAGCATACGCGTCCGATCGCTGCTAAATTCAAAATGCTATAGGAGAACTTTACGCATCGCCGCCCCGGCCGGCTGGAACCGCGCGCCGCGCGCAAAGTCTATGTCCCGCAATTTTTAAATCTGTAATATCTTCGAAAATATTCATTTAAATCATATGCTGTAAAGGGCCATATAGATCTATAATAAATCAACAATGTACTTAAGGTATTTAATTAGATAAGTGCTGTATTGGTTAAAATCGCTTCTAAAATTAGCCATTATTTGTCGTAAAAAAGTAAATGACAAAAAATGTTATTGTGGGATATCCATAAGAGATAGACATATACCATCGCGGAGCTTTCTATAGACCTTTTCAATGTGTACAATACTTAGTACATTATATTGATAAATCTCGTAGGGTTCAGCCTGCGTTTGCAATGTAAGCGGAAAAAATGTAATTATTTACGACATCACATTAGAAACCTCAAAAATAACAGTATTTCTCCACTATTTAATGGATGTTATCATACATATAAACCTTCCTCTTGAATCACTCTATCTATTAAAAAAAACCGCATCAAAATCCGTTGCGTAGTTTTAAAGATTTAAGCGTACAAAGGGATATAGGGACATAGGGACAGAGAAAACGACTTTGTTTTATACTATGTAGTGATACTGTACCAAGTCCTAGCCAAGGCCTCATACAGTGATGAAACATCTCCTTTGTATAAACTTAGTCATGTTTCAATAGAGAGAGGTCAGTGACTAGACGCTCACGAAGTCGAAGTTCTTAAATGTCTTTTATTTTTTACTTTTTTTGCAAGCTACGTGAAAAACGATAATTGAATATATTTCGTATTATTACAAAATAACATTAATTAAGCAATTCATTATACAATACGACACAATAGCACATTAAATTATTATTTTTTACAACGTCCGCGTCCCCAAAAGATCCCGTTTGACTTTTTCAAGCGGGCCATTACATTGATTTACCTTACCGCTTTATCAGACGTAAGACAGGAGCTTATTATTGCTTTCAAATTGTATATCATCGGGCCCGATGACGCGCGGAGATATGACGCAAACTTATGTCATCTGTCAAAATACATGTTAACAGTGGTATAGAGATGACGACGGCTGATAGCGAGAATGTAGTGCCTCCATTATTACTTTTAGGAAGGACATGTCTTTGTTTAAAAATCAATCAAGCAAAGATCAATAAACATAAAGCCTCGTTAAGCCAAAGAAAAATTGACAACTTTTGTGTTGACAACACGTCGTGTTGTGTTGGTGACAAAAGTTTCTGTAAAGCTGGGTCTACACTCTGCACCAAAGAAAAGCAATTTTGCATTGACCTCGCTGCCGTAATATTTATTTTATTTTATTCCTAATAGCCTTGGATCATGGACCTATCGGGCTAACGGGAAAGTTCTTATTTTATTATTAAGTAAAAAGATCCCTTTTAGGAATATTATGCACAATCAGGATTTAGAACTGGCTAATAACATGGCTAAGAAACATAAGGGAATGGACTGGCATCAAGACAGTCGCACAACTATTCCGCCTAGCCATGGACAAGGAGACGTTCAAAAGACTGACTGCTGACCTTCAGTAATGGAGAGGCACAAGAAGAAGAAGGATTTAGAACAGCAGCGGCTAAAATTGCATGCTATTGTTGCTAGAATTCCGTCAAAATGTGTTCTGATTTTATAAATCAAAATAAAGGTCACCCTACGGCAATATAATAAGGGATTTTGACAAGCGCCTAGCTGTCATTTCATAATATTGTTTGTACTTGGTATAATATTGGTATGGCTCATTTGAATGCGTTGGTGGTCTGGTTTAGAAAAAACGACGTCTCAGTAAAAATAATGTTGCTGAGGAATTGGTTCGATATATTTTGAAGAGAAGCTCGATAATCGTGTATGATATTCGTTCGACGTTCAGGAATAATATGGAGCCTAGCATAAATAAAACCAAAGAAGGCATTGAAATTTTTTAAGCAGCGAAAAAGGAGATTCTTCTACGTGAAAAAAGTGAAATGTTAGTTTATGGTCTTAACGTATTTAGGTAGGTAAAAGTAAAAGGTACCTTCGTCCTTCCACGCAATTTTCACGCTAAAAATAAAATTAATTAGCAGTTCGCAAGTTTATTAAACGCAGGTAAGTAGGCACCTAAAGGTAATTGAATGAGATTTTACGAGAACATTGTTTACAATCGTTTACAATGCACCGAGTTCGTGCCAAAGGGCAGCGTCGCCGCATTAGCGCGGGCTTTCGTTTCGAAAATCGAACGCGGGGAAAAGAAAAAACAAAAAGAAACCGGGAACGAAATAATTATGCACGTTCCGTTTCGTAATGGCGTCGACCGTCGCGCTACCGTTTTGATTTAAGGCTGTGTTTACACTACAGGTATTATCAGTCGCTGAATTTAAGCGAACGCAGGCTACCCAAGTAGGTACGCATTTTACCGATTTCCCTTTCCATAGGAAATTATAAATCAGCTCTTTATATCCAAACGACCGGTTTCTACGTCTCGTTAGACTGAGGCACAATTAAGGCTAAAATAGACCGCAAAAAAATTAGTTGTATGTAAAGTCAGTTTACGGACGATAATTTTACGTGATAAGTAACGTCATAAGAAAAAAAAGATAGATAGATGCGTCACAAGCCGAATGCTTGGGTCGATCGTGCCTTCTTCCGCTTGTACCACACTCTCGCTTGCATGTGGTACGTGACAATGAGTCATGCTTTTTCGTGCGTATAGCCGGCGTTCATCGATTTATAAGACGTTAACACGTCAAAAAGCTTTTTAAAGACAATCTTTTATTTTGTATGCTGTACTTAGTTAATACTTAGATTATTAATATTGCAGCATTTTGAGACAGCAAAAAAATGAGTTCAATTCGATTGTCTTACTAATTTAAAAAAAAGAACTCGCTTGCCTACCTTCCATCTTAATAATTATTATTGTTTTGTGATGACCTACAAGAGGCTTACTTATGTCCATCGGTTGACGACGGCAGCAACACACTTACAACGATGGATTTAAAATGAACTCGTAGCTAACTTACAAAAGTACCTTAAAAATTAAGAATTAAAAAAAAGTATTGCGGTTATTGCAATTTCTGTTGCGGTCCATACATTTGGTGTGTACTGCGCCCTACGGCTCGCTCGTTCTCAGAATTTAATTATGCCCACAGAGTCCAGATTAGCCGGCGCGCGTTCCTTTTGTTAATAACTCTAATAATGGATGACGCTTACTTTTATAATGCCTTTAATTTTCTACTTGTGTTTAATTAAAATGTAAAAAAAAAGAAAAAATTCGAGATGATGAAGATAGCTTAGCTGAATAAAGGATTTGAAGTCTTACTGAGCGGCCTAGATATTATGTCAGTGCATATTAATCGATTGCGCTTGTAAAGCAACGTTGACCTAAATCGGTAACTAGATGGGTGACCGAATTTGGAAGATCGAATTAAGCCATTCCCTTTCCACCGTGCTATCGAGATATTCCCAAGGTGCTGGAATGGCGACCTCTGGTGTCTGGACATACTCGTAGGTCTGTCGCAAGAATCGCCACAGAACGCGATCTTGTACCGCATGTATCCAGCGACTGCCAGCAACTCGCTTGAGATCGTCCGATCATCTATTTGAGGGTCTTTCAACTCTGCGGGGCTCATTCAAGCACCTCGCCGACCTCCCTGGCGCAGTGGTGAGCACTGTGGTCTTAAGTATAAGTGGGAGGTCCTGGTTTCGATTCCTGGTAGGGGCAATTTGGGATTTTATAATTTCTAAATGTCTGGCTTCAGGCCTTCTACGGATCTCATCATCTCAGATTTGATCCCGCAGCGATATTCCGATATTAATATAAATAATTCAAATAACGAGGCTCCCAAAAACAAATTGTCCAAATGATGGGACATTCAAATCCGAATGCAAACAAAACAGAGCGACCCTTAATAAGAACCGGGCTCCGAGATGAACACAAAAGAAGTAGATAAGGGGGCCCTATTGTTTTTTATCGTGTTGTCAATATCGCGCGGCCAAATTTCCTATATTGGAATGCCATCCGCCAATAAGAAGCGGGGAAGAATTGATTTATTGTCCAATTAGCGTCGGTCAGGTGTGCCAACTGCCAAGATACGATCGGGCTGGCCAACCCAACCCGCGAGTTGCAAGCGAGCTACTGTTTTCTTTGGGTGCTCGTCTTTTAAAATGGCATATTGGAACTAGACTAAGAGCTGGTGGAGTTGTTTTTACCCGGTTACGGCGAAGCTAAAAGGAAGGGTTGTGACTTGTGATGTTAGCAGTCTATGTATGTATGTATATGGTCTTGGTGGCATGACAAAATCAATATGACGGATGTTACATACAAAAAATTTGGGTCTCTGGATTTTTTTTTACTATCGTAGTGAGTGGGATATCAAATGAAAAAGGTGAAAATTCTCAGTTCATAAATAGTAAGTAGGTACTTAAGTAGTTCATTTATCAAAATATACCAGTAATAGTAGTATTGACAGCAACAGCTTGTTATTTTGGCGGGATGTTATCTCGTGATTAGCTATCTGAATCACAAGATAACATTGGGGACTTTAAAGCAGACTTTTAAGCATTTACGAAACGCTTCGTTTCGCTTCGCTCATGTCGCGTATTTTCATATTTCACACCGTGAACTACAGAGCTAAAAGAAGCCAGCGATGCAAACTTGTGAGCTCTCATAGTCTAGCGACATGAGCAAAATGAAACGAGGTTTGCATTTCTTTTCGATTTGCTCCCAATGTGGCCTGCGCTTCAGACTTGTAAAGGAGAATGACCAAAAATCTATGGGTGTATAACCCAGTCGTTTACAAGCATGTTGTATGCACCATTTATTGCAGATTTACTCCTGATAACCAAACACACCATTTTAATACCTCGAGGACTTGTCGTTTTTGAATAAATCTAAGTTTAAGTTTAATTATGATTCTAGGTTATGTGTAGTTTATAATTGTTAAACTAGTAAGGAAAGCCGTATATCGTTCCTGCCGATTTGTTCCTGCTTGTTTGTTTAGCGCGCACTATACTTATCATACCTGTTCAACGATATCCAATGCAAAAACAATAAACCATAATATAATTAATATTGGTCTCCGCTGCGCTACATTCGCTACAATAAACATTCAAAATGTAAACATAGTAGACGTCACTAGCGTCACACACAACTAAAACAATGACATGTCACATTGACATCTTGAAATAAGTTTTGTTACACAAAATCAAGAAGGTTGTAGTTATATTATATTCCATTGCACAAAACGCAACGAAGTTAAAACAATATTATAACAAAATAATAATATTAATTATTACTTATTTACTTTAAGCGTATATTGTACGATTTACAACAAATAACAAATAAAATAATGTATTTCAATAATTAATATCCGTTCTACTTTAAATGAAATGATTTTTTTTAAATAACAAACCTCTTTTTATTTGGGCATGTAGGTATGCGTAAAATGTAATGCAAATGGCCGTCAGACTTAAACGGGAAGTTGAAAAAACGGTTTAATTCCTATTTTATTACATTTTTTTATCGTGAAGTGTAGCATTAATAATTATTAATTTTCAAATTGTCATATATTCGTAAGATAATTTTTAATAAATTACATTTTGTGTAAATGTTTGGGTCAGAGGTGATCATTCTCCTTTATCTTTACCTTATTTTCCCTTTCCATTCTATCTTTTTTGTCGCTTAGAAACTTTAATTTTATAGCGACCGTTTTACTCTGTTATATGTAATACATACCTACATATACCTACATCGAGGTTAATGTTCTCGTTCAGTTGTGGCTATATTTCTACAATTTCAAGCACCTCCTCAAAATCGCCGACTAGCTCTTTAAGTATAGAAGCGAAAAAAGGAACATTTACACGCTACAGCCATGAGTCCGGCTTGTCGGGAGCTGATTTGAAATTCTGATCGCTCGCAGTCAGTCCGGCCGAGTGGAAATCGATTTGAATTAATCGCTAACCGCGGTTTTTGTCGCTTAGGAACTTTAATTTGATAGGGACCACGTCTTCCTCCACAGAAATCCTGATAACAAGGCATTAGAACTGCTGTGTACCATTTCAAACTATACAAAACGCATGCTGCCTCCTTATTACATACACAAACATAGTGCTACGCAATCAGGCAAACACATTTACGCTCAATGCTGTGCAGACAGAACATCAGAAGTAGGCCGTAGGATTAGCGCGTTAAGGTTGCAAATGCGTCGCATCGTTCGCTTACCTTACACATCGTTGCACTTGCGACATCTGCGTCCTCAGCACGACGACAAGGTCACGCGTACACAGCATTTCTAGTGCCTTATTATTAGGCTTTCTGTGTTTTAGTCTGTTCATGTATGATGTAACACATACATAATACATATACATCGAGGTTAATTATGTTTCTCATAACTACATAATATAATATTAGCTACCTTCTGCCCGCGGCTTCGCGCCCGTGTGAATTTCGGATTTTCACAAATCCCGAGGGAATCGTGGATTTTCGGTTCCCGTTCCTGCTCCCTTTTCCAACCTTTATACCTACTTTCAAGGAAGTTTGCTATAGTACCTAACCTACCTATAGCGGTATCTATAGATTTCGGTTTTTCAAAATCCCATGGGAACTGTGGATTTTTCAGGATAAAAAGTGCAAACGCATGTAACAGATGTATACAACTATTGTAATAATGTGCTATGTGAGCGAGATTTACCTAAGAACAGTCAGCGCGTTTTTGGATGTCTATCCCTATCTATTTTAGTCCCACAGGAATACTTTTCTGGGATAAAAGTAGCCTATGTGTTATCTTGTTAAGTCAGGGCATAATCTATCTCAGCCAAATCGGTTCAGTAGTTGCGGCGTTAAAGAGTAACAAACATACACACACACACTCACACACACACACACACAAACTTTCGCCTTTATAATATTAGTGTGATGTGATTATTATTTTCGACGTGAGCGAAGCCGCGGGCTGAGACTAGTATAAAAATGAAAGGCTAAATGAACATGATCCGGCCATCAATTAAAGAGGGTGTTGGTTCTGAGTGTCAGACGTTGATTTCATTTAGCCGCCGCGCGCTAGCTCAGATCACGTTGCCGGCTAAATGGCGTCCGTAGGTACTCTAATGCCGGCGCCACACATAACACAAACATTTGAACACTTATTTGAACAATTATTAGAACTCTTATTTGAACACTTATTTGTTCACTTATTTGAACACTTATTTGTACACCTATTTGAACACTTATTAGAAAACTTATTTCATCACTTATTTGAACACTTATTTGGACACTTATTTAAAAACTAGATGATGCCCACGGCTTCGCCCGTGTGTATTTAGGTTTGTAAAAATCTCGTGGGAACTTTGATTTTCCAGAACAAAAAGTAGCCTATCTGTAGTAAGTAGTAACCCGTCCACAAAACGGAAAAATTCCGTGGGATCCTTACGATTTCGGAATGCAATTCCTTACAGCATCAGAGTTGAGGAGTTGGATATGTACCTACTCGAGGTCATTCAACAATAAAGTATTTAATTGGTATCCCCAATATCAATTTAAATAACCGACAGTGCCTAAATCCCATTAGTTTTGGGGATCAGATCCCCTACAGCATCAGGATTGAGGAGTTGGAATCCAAATTTTTTGTAGGACAGTGTCGCAATGTTTCTCTATCGATTAAAAAAAAAATTACGCAAATCGGTTCAGAAATCTCGGAGATATCGGTGTACATAGGTAGAAAAACACAACTCCTCCTTTTTTGAAAGTCGGTTAAAAAGTAGCCTATGTCACTCCCTGGTTAATTCTCTACTTGTATGTGAAAGTCCCGTCAAAATCGGTTCAGCCGTTCCAAAGATTAGCCCGTTCAAACAGACAGACAGACAGACAGACAGACAGACAGACAAAAATTTTAAAAACGTGTGATTCGGTTATAGTATCGTTCAAATAACCATATGAGCTTAATATGAGGTAGTTATTTCCATATTACAGACAGACACTTCAATTTTATTTATTATAATAGTATAGATTATTTGAATTTTGAATACTTATTTGGACACTTATTTGAAAACTTATATGAACACTTATTTGAACACATGTGTGGCAGGGGTCTTTGGTATTTGTTCAAAGTTTTAACATACATTTGCACATTCGGTAAGTATCGGGTTTTCGACCGTACATCAAAGCATTTAAAGTTCAAATTCAAATGAAGCGAACATATTTGCAAAGTTGTGTGGTCGATAAGCAAACATGTGTTCAAATGTTTGTCCATGTGTGGCGCCGGGGTAATGGAAGCCGCAGATTCAATATTGCACACAATGGAGACAGAACGCTTGAATGTTTGTCACACTATATACTTAGAGCAGAACGGCTGTAAGGGGACCGCTATCGAAAAATAGCGCTATTATTATTTTGCCTAAACACAACCCAATACCAATAACTATTAGTCTTACACTTGTAGTAGGTAGTTAATAGTGGTTTAGTAGGTACCTATTTAGTATTTTGCAAACAAGGCAATGTAAAGCGTGCACAACTCGGGGGTCAATGCCCCTCGTGCGGCGGGCGGCCAGCGACAACTTTAGGTACTTAGGCGTCAGCTGATTTTAGAATAGAATAGAAAAGTTTATTATTCAAATAAACTTTTACAAGTACTTTTGAATAGTCAATTGAATCTACCACTGGTTCGGAATGCCATTCCAACCGAGAAGATCCAGCAAGAAACTCGGCGGTTGCTCTTTTCCAAATTAACAATATCGATTTGTAGTTGTACGTACGATTTGTAACAACGATTGTATTAGGTACCGCTTCAAGTATCCATCACCACCACCAGCACCACTACAGCCTTTTTAACGTCCCACTGCTGGGCACAGGCCTCCTCTCTCATGAGATAGAGGGTTTAGAGCTTAGACCCGCCACGCTGCTCCAATGCGGGTTGGCGGGCTTTAACGACTAATTGTCACATGATAGTGATAATAACCGGGACCGACTGCTTAACGTGCTCTCCGAGGCACGGAGCTGAAACACCGCCAGCTACCAACTCCGAGCTGGTACTGAGAATTTCTTGACAGACAAACCCAATACCTAACAACTATTTGCCCGACCCGGGAATCGAACCTGGGACCACGTGATCTGCAGTCTAATATGCTAACCGCTAGACCAACGAGGCAGTTCAAGTATCATTCAGTAGCAAATAAAACCCAATCCAATAATCAATAAAATATCCCCCCTACCCGCATTAAAAACAGTCGCGACCGTTCAAAAAATCATCTCTTCTATTACAAGGGGAAAAGGTAATCTCCGAAGCGCCCTCATGAATAAAACTAGCTGGTGTATATAAATTCAAATTTCCTCTCCACCACACGCTCATTTCCATATCTTCGCCCCCTATGCTTTATTAAAACTCCGGAGCAAAAACCCGACACCCCACAGTTATTCGCTATCGCGGGTATTCGGAAATGGCATTATCGGCCGGCGCGGGCGAAATCGCACGCGTCTCAGCCAATAGGGCATTCTTATCAGAAAATGACTCATTTCGAATGACAGAGTGTTCTAAAAGCGAACCTCGCTGAGAAAAGCTCTAAACGATCCCTTTTTATACACTCAATTTTCTACTCTGAATTGAAACTTTTAAAGTTGAATTTTCACTGTAGATTTGTCGGGTACTTATGTCGCGTGATTCCGAGGAAGCTCGTAGCGAGAGGAAATTGGAATAAGAAAATTTGGGGTGTAAAATGAAAGATAGACGAGTGCTAATTTCCGGCTATTCACTGCGTCTCGCTCTGTCCCGTGTTTTCTCGCTTCGATTTTCTATCGCTGTCCCGCTCGCTCGCGAAGGCTTTTGCGGTGTGAAAAGGGTGTTTTTGGGAAGCGTGCGGGACAAGTTTTTAAATGCGACGCGAATGAGCAAATTGTGATTTTGTTTTAATTCTCAGTCTGTTATTATTGTCGGCGATATTTTTTGACGTGATAACGTGTTAAGTATAAATCGATGAACGCCGGCCGCACGCACGAAAAAGCATGACTCATTGTGACGTTCCGCCTAGCCGAGCGTGCAAGCGAGAGAGCGGAACAAGCGACAGAGAGGCAATGTTTTCTTGTGTAAAATAATTATCGTCCTTAAACCGACTTTACAGACAACCAATTTTTTTTCTACGTCACAGACATTTATTTACATAGATTGATGCCCTCGCGACTTCACCCGCTTGAATTCATTATATACTTAAATCTCATACAAACTTTTAACACAGTACACAGATACTTTTAACCTACTTAGGTATATTTTACCCCCTTAGAGGTTGAATTTTCAAAAATCCTTTCTTAGCTGATGCAGTCTAACTTAACTATTTCGTTCTTATATGAATGTTACGTTCTTTCTCCTCTTCACACCAATATGTACGTAACTACGTACGTATGATTCGATATCAAGTTTTTATGATCTTTACATGAATCTTATTTAGTCTAAATGGAACTTAAAAAATAAATTGACCGCAAAAATTTGATCTGAACACATTTAGTTCAAAATTAAATCGCTCGTAAGTAATCGCTACAGTCCTAATCGATTCCCTTTCGAAGTTCTCACGACATGAATTAAAAGGGCTTTAACAAAAAAATCAGCCAAGTGCGAGTCGGGCCTCGCTCTTTCAGGGTTCCGTACATAATTATGAACAATATAATATTTTGGGTCTAAGAAATATTTAATTTCCGAGTTAGACATCGCAAGAAACCGTGAAAGAAAAACGCAAAATAAGTTCGTTTGTTTTGGTCACAGCTTATAAACTATTTTATGAATCGTTGTTTTCAGTATTTGTTGTACAAATAGAGCATATAGTACATAATATACCGAAATATCATATTCCTAACTAGTTTAGTTTTTTAGATAGCCCCCGTCACAAAAATGGTGTAAAACTGACAATTTTGATGACCCCCCATTTCCTTACTTTTTAAGCAAAAAATTAAAAAAATATATATTCGTACTCTACTCAATGAGCTCTAAACAATGATACCCCACAAGCTAGGGTAAGAAAAAAATTTTTTTTTTCCGGCTCCTTTCTCATATATGGGAGCCCCCCTGAAAAATAATTTAATTCAATTTTTAATTCAATATTTGATTTTGGGTCAACGTTTTACACCAAATACCAAAACAGGTTTGTAACTCATTTCGTCTGCGAGCTAGAGACCTGTGACCGGCGGACAGACGGACAGACAGACAGACAGACAGACAGACAGACAGCCGAGTGACATTAATAGGGCTCCGTTTTTACCCTTTGGGTACGGAACCCTAAAAATCACCTGCGTTTGTCGAAAAAATGTACAATTTAAATGTAAGTATAAAAATTAAAAAAATGTTAGACAAAATATTGAGCAAATTTCTCGAGGTTGTTGAAGGTGCGGCACACCCCCGACACTTCATACGAGCGAACACAAGCCTACCATTGATCAGTTAAGATAAAATTACAGTTAAAGCAAATGGAATGTAAACATTATCCTAGTTATATAGTATCCACTACCACCACCCTTTACAGCCTTTTAACGTCCCACTGCTGGGCATAGACCTCCTCTCTCATAGGAGGGAGGGATTTAGAGCTTAGACCCGCCACGCTGCTCCAATGCGGCCTAACTATAACTACAAAAAAAATTATAACCATAATTTGACCTATTATTAAATGAACGTGAGCTTTTTTGAATTCTCGACAAGCCAACCTATCTCAGAAAAAAACCGCCTAAGTCATAAATAATAACAAACTCAACAAAACAAATTTTTATCGTCCGACGACTCTATGGCACAAGTGGGTGCATTCACTTCGTTCAAAAGGCTCCATTCATTTTCATTCATTTGTAAAATGCAAAAAATGACCACTACCATTCACAATATTACTATAGCAAGGTTTGTGCGCAATGTGTAATAAATATTATTCTAATATCTCTACTGTTATAAAATTGTAACCTTTTCACGCAATAACGACTGAACTGAGACTTCCGCATTGTAAAAGAATATGGATTTAACAATCTGAATTGCTGAACTTTAAAAAAAACATATTATTATATCATCAGAGCATATTATATACGTACCTAATGGACATAGTTACATCTGATTTTTCCAAAACTCTCTGATAAGGTCTCAACACAATTGCATTAAGATTAAATGCTATAAAATATAAATTCTTACAAGTATTGATTGAAAATGTGTAAGTTAATATTTTTAGAAAATAAATTAGAAAATAAATTCGTAAAAGACAGAGACAAATAAACGCTTTTTGGTTTGATAATATTCTCGCTTGCTGCTTATGTATTGCTGTCTCTCTCTTAATTTTAAGGTTACGGATGAAGTAAACGCGTGTGCCACACTATAATCTATTCTGGTAATGGTCAGAGGCTATATCTCTTACACTACATTGTATAGAGTTAATCTATTACGTCTTCATTCCAGCATCCCGTGGGATTCTCGTGTGATGATGTATAGCCATTTGTTATTTCACAAACTACCTATTAAGCTGAATGAGTGGTAGATCTTTGCCTTTATGTGACGTTTCATAGATTATCGAAAAATTAAGTTATTGCTCTTTATAACAGGAATTTTTGTTAGATTCTTGGCAGGTACGTACATACTTTCTTAATTTACGAATAATTAGAAGTCGAAAATATTTAGAAATCAAAAAGTATGTACAGTGGAGGCATTATAGGTAATTATTTTTTATAGTAGAATTTTGATAAGATTTTTTTTTCGAATGATTTGGTATTTTTTTTGAAATCGTTAAACATAATATGTAGGTACTAGGTAGGTAATAGGTATGTATAAGTACCTACATTTTGTATAGGTACCTATATGTAATAGGTAAAAAAACTTTTTTCTACACTTAAGTATAATTTTAAAATGTATATTTTTTTAATTGGTAACTTCAAAAGAAAATGAGAAAGCCTTGACAATTTATATACAATAGCAAAGCACAAATATAGGTCATAATATAGGGTCATGTTAATACAGAATCATAATTATTTTTAAGATCACTTGACCAATTATTGTGAGTTTTTATGTAATTTAAAGATAATTATAACAATTAGGCATTTAAACTACATGCGTTAATTACTATTATTACGATTGCCGCAAAAACTGCAATTAACAGTAATAATTATTATTAATTACCTATTCGAATTAACAAGTAAGTAGGTACCTATGTATGTATGTATGTCCTCACTCGACATTTCGTTTCTGAAAATCGTCCTGTATTAAACTTCGTTATGCAATTATTATAAAGTCATTAATTTAACCTTTAACGTCCTACTGCTGGGCACATGCCTCATCTCTTGTAAGAGAAAAGAAGGCTTTACAGCTTAGACCCACCACCTTCCTGCAATGCGAGTTGGCGGGCTTAACGACTATATTTTCACGTGATAATGATAATAATTGGGACCCAAGACTGAATCTGAAAAATAGCTATAAATGGCGAACCCTCACCGGCAAATTCAATTATAGCAAGTGATACTTAATTGCTTAAAACCCACCGAAATGTTGAGGTGCGTGCCGGGATCGAACGCGGTCCCTCCCGAATGGAAGGCCGAATTCTTACCACTAAGGCTTTTAAACGCTTTTAATAGTAGTTTATGAAACGGTTGCATAATAGAGGTTATTAAAACACGAGTGTTAGTTTAAAAAACGAGCCGCAGGCGAGTTTTTTAATAGTATTACACGAGTGTTTTAATAACTAATTATGTAGAGTTTCATACACTACTTTATCTAAGCTCATCAATAGGTATCTTACGTATAAAAGAAAAGACTAAGAAATTAACAAAATTATTTATTATAATAAGTATTCATGTTTTGGATATTGCAATTTATAAATGTACTCAATTCTTCAGGGGAGAACGTTTTTGCATTTTTTCCCTTAAAGCCCTGCGATTTTCTTTTTAAAACAGCAATCAGTCTTGTGTATTTAATAATATCGATTTGGTTGTAGATACTCAATATACTTTTGAGCATTGAGTATTTAGCCCATAAGGACAAAGACTTAAATTTATTTGATAATTCTTGGAAATATGCTAGCATTACATTTTCTGAAAATGAAGTGGTTTTTTTCAAAATTTTCCAACTCATAAAATCTTGGTAACATTTATCGTAAATTTTCTTTGATTTTGCTGGCAAAAGATTATTTGTCATTCCCGATGCTATTTCCAGAATGTCTGGTGGAGTTAAATTCTCTTCAGTATCACTGCTAGACATTTTTCCGCGCAACAAAAATCACTTGCAAAATTTTGAGTTACAAAAACTGAATAGTAAATAAATAATAAATTAAAAATTTAAATAATAGGCGCCAAAATTCAATTGTCAATTTCGAATGTGCGGTGCGTGCAGTGCGTCTATGGTCAATTATGGTAGCACTACACTCTGTCCTCTGGCCGCATCTTGCTACCGCCACACTTTCGCAGTAGTAGTAATAGGGTAACTTTGATAGCGGGATAATCATTGTAAGTAACAAAATTAAACTAACTAACTATTGTAAACTAACTATTGTACCTATTTCTTTTAAAATGTTTCTTTTGTTTAATTTATGTTTTTTTGGTGTACAATAAAGTATTAAATAATAATAATAATAATAAACACCCGGCATGGCTCAAAAATACCAGAACCCAGTGCCTGTACTATAATGTAGAAAAAATTATTTTTTAACATTGTTTTGCAATAATTTCCTAACAAAGTAGTGTTATAATGAACTTTTTTAATTTTTTTTTAAAATATTATAGATGTATGTGAATAAAGTAGTCCAATATATGACACATTTTGATTTCATATTCGGAATTTTATGATATGAGAGTAGATAAAATATTTTATAGTTCTTTTTTAACCCCCGACGCAAAAACGATGGGGTGTTATAAGTTTGACGTGTCTGTGTGTGTGTGTGTCTGTCTGTTCCCCCGTAGCGCTCAAACGGGTGAACCGATTTCAATGCGTTTTTTTTTGGTCGAAAGGTGAATAAGTCGGGAGTGTTCTTATCTATATTTGATGAAAATCTGTCCAAGATGGCCGCCGCCACAAAATGACGAATGTCGGGCCTCGGGGGTTTAGATATTTAATTCTTAAATGTAGAAATAGAATAAAATACTTGTAAATATAGAAATAAAGTATCAGCCAGAATGGAAAACGCGGTTAAATTGTTTTATAGATACGCAATTACATTCTCTTCGCTAGAACAATAACAGTTGCCAGGAAAAATAAGGTCCCCCCACCTAATTAAATCAATTCGCACTCACAATACATACTTAGTTAGGTAAAACAAATACGAATTAGTAATTACATAAAAACGTCCACAGCGCTCTCAGCAATTTCACAGTATCGATTTTCCGTCAACGCACCACATTCTAAGAATTTAGCGTGCATTCGCACTTGAGACTGTGCGTTTTAAGACTTTTTGCGTTATCTTTCTATTTTCTCGGTGTCAAAAGTAGCATATAATAGAGTAGCTGTAGTAGTGCTGTGCCTGGCTGTGGAAGTTACGTCAAAATCGGTTCAGCCGTTCTGAAGATGGAGAAATCACCGGAAGTCAGACACTGCAGTTTAATTTGTTTGTATGTATAGCTCCCATTCTCTTTTCAGAAAATCGTGACGTAATCCTGCTGAATATTTCCGAAAATCATAGATCTCAGAAATGAGATGATCCGTAGAAGAATCAGAGCTTGAGGAGATGATGATGATCGGATGATGATTGGATGATGATTGAAGTGACAACGGGTGGGAGCAAAAAGCTCTAAGATCTTATACTAGATGTTGGGATATCAATTTACTCGAATTTCTCGAAATTACTCGGAAAACGCACCTTTGGAAGACCTCCACAGGTGAACCGATGACATCAGATGAGATGCAGAGAGCCGCTGGATACAACCGGCGCAAGGCTGTGGTGTGTGGAAGTCTTTACAAGAGACCTTTGTATTGATACAATGTAGCTAGTGTGATGGTACCTATGTGCTTAGGATAAGTATTTATTTGGTCCGGAATTATTGAAATCGGGTGGAGCAAAGCCGCGGTCCGCTTGCTAGCTAGTGGTCGTGATTGTGAACACTCGCATTCTTTGTTTACCTCCATTATTAAGATGCCGGGAACGCTTCAGTTTTATTAAATTAATTAGTCCGTTGTTCCGTTTAGGGTTGCTGCCTAGGCCTGCTATTAAATAAATAAATAAATAAATAAATAAATAAATAAATAAATAAATAAATAAATAAATAAATAAACAAATAAATAAACAATCATTTATTTCAGAGTTCACTTAAATATTAATTTGATATGTTTTATTTACCAACCCATACCAAAGAATACTAATTTCTACGTAAAGAATTAGTGTTCACTCCCACCCTTGTCAATCGTCGCCAGCCTTCAACAAAAAATAATACGAAAGATAGACATATAGAGCTTAGACCCGCCACGCTGCTCCAATGCGGCTTGGCGGGTTTTAACGACTATTGTCACATGATAGTGATAATAACCGGGATTGACGGCTTAACGTGCTCTCCGAGGCACGGAGGTGAAACACCAACCACTGCCAACTCCAGGCGGCCAATGAGAATTTATCGATAGAATACCTACGTAACAATTATTATTGTTCCGACCCGGTAATCGAATCCAGGGCCTCGTGTTCACAGACGAGCATACCACTAGACTAACGAAGCATTTGACAATTCTATTCCATTATATTCCATCAGTCTGTATAGTTCACACATGGCCCTCAGTCTTCCTCATGCGACCATTTTCCACCTTTCTGAAGTCATCGGTTCAGTAGAGATTTTGCTACATTACCGCGGTACTCGGTTTCCAGAGCACATCGCTCCATCGGCCCAAGTCACAGAAGTCAGTGACGACTGACGAGTATACTCCATCATTCTTCTACTTGCGGTGCCTCTCCGACTCTGACGGCGAAAGTTGGCAGTCAGCATCGCATACTCCGGTTTATGGTATCCCTCGAATATGGTTGAGCGAAGCAATGGCTGGATCATGCGTCATGCTCGTGAACGGGTGCCACCGTCGGAAATGGGGCTACTTTTGTCTGCCCTTCTTCACATGTGTAGAATAAAATTGTAAGCACCATTCCGAACCTGTGGTAGATTCATTTGTCGATTCGTAAGCGCTTGTGAAAGTTTATCTGAATAAAATTGAAGATTACTTATGATAAAAAGGCGTGGATTTGACTCGTTCCAGCATTGCGCGAGACGGCAATTCAATCATGTACCTACTTAACATAAAATTGTTATATTGATATTTAATTGTAAATTTGGAAAAGAACAACCGCCGAGTTTCTTGCTGGTTCTTCTCGGTTGGAATGGCATTCCGAACCAGTGGTAGATTCATTTGACTATTCAAAAGTACTTGTAAAAGTTTATTTGAATAAAAAACTTTTCTATTCTATTCTATTCTATTCTTCGTTAGGCGAAAGAGTTTCGCGGCGCTCGCGATGCCTGCCCCCTTGCGGATGTTGCGTAGCCAGGTTTTTTCTGTAACCTACACCTTTTTTTCATCATGATGAGTTGTAACAATTCGTATATATCGTGTCTGAACACGTGCCCCAGATATGCAACTTTTCTCATCTTGACGGTCTGCAAAAGTTTGCGTTTCTGACACAGGCGTCGCAGAACTTCCACGTTCCTGACCTTGTGAGTCCAGCTAATGGCCAGTATACGCGTATATGCTCTGCTACATCAGTAGCAGCCCTGAATCGGGCTCAATTCTGAAAAACAAATATTTCCCAGCAAGAATGTTAATGGCGGCTGCTCGGTGGCAATCCGCTAACGAGAATCGTTATCGACGGGTTTTTTGCTGCAGCCACAACAACGCTCGAAGCTCACTCGCTATACAATCGAACTAGCGACCCGCGCCATGCTTCGCACGGGTAATAATCACCCGCTACTGTCCCACAACACATGTTTTTAATCCCCGACGCAAAAACGACGGGGTGTTATAAGTTTGACGTGTCTATGCATGGTCTATGCATGTGTATGTGTTCGTTTGAAAGGTGAATTATTTGGGAGTGTTCTTATAATTGTTAGCATAGATAAATGAATCATTTATCTATGGTTCTTATGTTTGATGAAAATCGATACAAGATGGCCGCCGCCACAAAATGGCGAATGTCGGGGGTTTTTTAATTTTTAATTTAACTATATAACTTGTGTTATATCTACCTACCTCAAAGGCATCAGGCAACGTTTTCGATGAAAGCTCCCAGGCGGCTTGACTTTTCCCGTCATTTTCAATAATTAGGTATCGCCATATTTATCAACCAATTTACACGAAACCTTAACAAATTATACACATAAACGTTCCTCGTGAATCACTCTGTCTATTGGTAGAAACCGCGTGAAAATCGGGTCAGTAGTTTTCGAGTTTTTTGCGAACAGACAGACATGCGGCGGGGGAGTTTGTTGTATATAATATGTTATAGCGATGCCGCCCGTAACGGTGCTACAGGCATGGCGATACGATATGTCACATAACACAGCCACGGATGTGACAGCGGAGACTCGACATTTCTATCTTGATGATAATATGAAGAAATGTTTCGAAAGATATGATTCGTTCCTCAGTTTAGATCTTTCTTTGAATTCTGGTCAGTCTCGTATTCTGGTCTTGTCTGTAAGGAACCGAGATGGATACATAATTTGACAATTGGATGTACCTAATTCAAATTCAAAATTCATTTATTCAAAGTAGGTAGGTACACTGTAACGTCAATATATAAAGTACCTATAAAGTACATGAAAGTGATGTAATGGTGATAATTACTACGGAAACTTAAAACTAAAACTACGAAGGTTCCAAACGCGCCCTGGTCTGAGAAGAGCCCACAACAAACTCAGCCGGGTTATTTTTTTTATTACTTATCACCATCTCACAATATGTCTAAGTAAATGATTTGAACTGTTCGCTTTTAGAGCGATCTATGTCCATGGCTTGTTGTCATTAAAAAAATCTTTTACGCTATAATAAGATTTTTCAATTAATTTGCGTTTTACAAAAACCTTGAACTTATTGAGAGACAAATCCAAAATGTCCTCCGGTAGCCGATTATACAAAAAATCTATCGGTGGTCGATCAAGCATCTCTGCAGCAATCTTAATACGGCCTAAGTTTCCACCGAAGGTTCTTCATTCTTGTAGTAGCTAACCAAAGTGGATGGAATACCCACTCTTCGCACTCTTCGGTTTTTGAACCAGGAAGCGTTTGCCGATGCGAGGTCGATTCGAATACTTAGGGAGTTGAGACCCCTACGTCTATCAGTTGCCCAACCCATTGCCACTTCAGTTTCGCGACTCGATGAGCTATGTCGGTAAATCTGATTCTCCTACTGATCTCCTGATATCCTTACGGACAATTACAAAGTCGAAAAACGTAATAAGTAGATAAGTTGTCATAAAATATTGGCGTATCCTAAAGACAAGGACCTAAAAAACGTAAAATTCTACATTTAAATATGAAAGTCATGTCTTTATAGAGTTTAAGTTTTGGCTTACGAAACATAGCATAAATTCCGAATGTGCCCCTTAATGTAACGCCTGCTTTACAACGTTTCAAAGGATGTTTTAAAAAGGACTATTCGGTGGGGCAATTAATTTTTTTAAAGTTCCTTCGTCCCGCTGTCGATACATTTGTTTTGTCGTCGGCTACCGTGCGTGCATTTCAACGATTGTGGAGATAGGAGGCGACCCAAATTAGGTCGCGTTTGGGCTCGAATGCAAATGTCGTGAATACGAACAAAACAACACTGCCTTAAGTTGAACGAAACGTAGGTAAGTACGAGAAGAAAGTTTTCAGAGGGCAAACACACACAACACAACACTGCCCTCCGTTGAACGGAACGTAGGTAAGTGCGAAAATAAAGTTTTCAGAGGTCAAAACCAATAATGCCCTCCGTTGAATAAAACGTAGGTTAGCTTCTTCACTCTTACGCTTAGCTGCCTCGTTGGTCTAGTGGTTATCATATTGCACTTCTGGGTAGGGTAAATTATTATTAAGTTTTGGGTATTTCTGTCAAGAAATTCTCAGTGCCAGCCCGGAGTTGGCAGTTGGCGGTGTTTCACCCCCGTGCCTCGGAGAGCACGATGAGCAGTCGGTTCCGATTACGATCACTATAATGTGACAATAGTCGTTAAAGCCCGCCAACCCGCATCGGAGCAGCAGCATGGCGGTTCTAAGCTCTAAATCCCTCTCTCATATGAGAAAGGAGGCCTGTGCCCAGCCGTGGGATGTTAAAAGGCCGTAAAGGCTATACTGCTGGAAACTTCTTCAGTTTCGCAAGTCGTTGAGCTATTAAGTATTCGGAATCCACCACATTTCTGATTAAAAGAGTAGAGAAACTTCAAGCATATAACTCCAGCTGCACTGAGTGAGTCTGAGCTTTCTTATGAGGCCCATAGTTAGCGACCATGTCTCGGAGCCGTATGTCATCACTGGCAACACGCACATTTCGGAGACCACTGTCCTTAGAAATATTTTTACTGCCGTTACGACATCAAAACAGTCGCAGGAACCGACTGGATACAAGCTGCACAAGACCGTGGCGTGTGGAAGTACCTACAAGAGACCTATGTCCAGCAATGGACGTCTATAGGTTGATGACGACCACGACTGTGGCAACCTCAAAATCGTCAATTTGTGGCTTAGTCGCGTTTGAGGGCGGCGGAACGGAGAACGGGCGAATGAAAACATCGTTACGTGATGCAAATGATGAGAAAAGTACAATATTCGCTTGTTATTTCAGAGTTATTGCGTTGAGACAGATGGACTGGTATGCAAAACGGGCGTATTAGGGCCACATGTCTTTTTAGGGTTCCGTATCTACCCAATACCCATATTACTAATACTAAACCTCCATCCGTCCGTCCGTCTGTCACAAAGGTCTATAGCTCAAACCGTAATAGAAAGCCAGTTGAAATTTTCACAGAATAAGTACTTAATGCCTCTAACACGGTAAATAATAAAAATGCAAAAAATTTTAATCCAATGGGGGGTCACCATGCAAAAACAATACTTACTTATGTAGGTAATTAAAATATAATATTAGGTTTCATACTCAGAAGTTGCTGAATTAATGGTCAGACGTTAGCATTTTTGCCTTGTTTTATGTCGTCTAGATGTTGCTATGACATCTCTTTCGTTATTTACTTACTAGAAGAATTTATATATGCGATGGTACGGAACTCTCTGTACGCGAATTCGCATCGCACTTGGTCGATTTTTGTTCAAGTTGTTGGGACTTTTCGTAAGGTAAAACAAGTATTAATTTAAAAATTTAAATAGGACCGCCATGCGACATCGTAGACTTTAAACGGATGTACAGATTTCAATTATTTTTTTTATGTTTCCGAGACGATCCAAATGAGCCTTATAAGTCCTAGTAATGTATGTAAGGAAAAATAATCCGCAAAAGAATATAGATATATAGATATAATAGTAGCTCAACGTTTTGCGAAGATGATGTGGCAATGGGCGGGGCACATAGTCCGAAGAACCGATAGGTAGACGTTGGTGTCCCAATGTGGTGTATAATTGCCACCTCCAATGCAATCCCAACGATTATCCAAATCTTTAAAAGGCTGAACAGATTTTCATCAGATCATAAATGAAATCCGCTTTCGAATAAAAAAAACGCACTCAAATCGGTTCATCTGTTTCAGTGCTATGTCAATACACACAGACAGACAAAGCGTTCAATATTATAACACGTCTTTTTCCATCGCGGATTGAAAAATAGAATCGATATTAGCAAACAAGATTCACTGTAAGATACAAATTCTGACTCAGTAAATACCCCATGCTGGAATATTTAATATTTTATAAGCTCTTATGACTGAATTGGATTTGATAGCAGTTTCTCAATAAATAGGTTAAGAGCTAGGCCGCACTGCGAAATATATTCGCGCCGATTTTTCCGCACAATTCTGTGACATATGGAAATGTATGAAGCTGTCCGCACTTGCGAATGAAAATTAGCGAAAAAAATATATTAAAATACGGAAAATAAACCGCGCGAATAATATTCGCGTGAATATATTTCGCAGTGCGGCCTCGCTCTAACACTCAACTGTCAATAGATAAGTGATAACTCAAATAACTGCGTGTGGGCACTTATCGTCACAACATTGGTTAACTGGAACTATTCCTTGGAAATGATTGTAGAGTTCCTCGTGAATACACTACAATATTGCACTGTTGAATAGAGTCCATACCGAGGATATAGAGCGGTTAATCAGTCTTGAGTCTTGAAAAATGAGACCGAAATGAAACGAAATTGAACTGCTAATTAAAAAGTATGTTACCTTGTGGTTGTTACTTATAGAATAAGTTCCAGTCTAATACTACGCGTGCATTATATCTATACTAATATAATAAAGCGGAAGTGTTTGTTTGTTTGAACATGCTAATCTCAGGAACTACTGGACGGATTTCAAGAATTCTTTCACCGTTGGATATGTACGTGATCCTTGAGTGCTATAGGCTATATATTTACCA
This sequence comes from Melanargia galathea, assembly GCA_920104075.1. Lineage (NCBI taxonomy): Eukaryota > Metazoa > Arthropoda > Insecta > Lepidoptera > Nymphalidae > Melanargia > Melanargia galathea. The sequence goes on along the minus strand of OV049868.1, from coordinate 2,490,359 downwards.
CGGGCGAAGCCGGGGCGGACCGCTAGTTAAGTATAATAGTTTACAATAAACGTTTTGATTTAGTGGCCAAATTGCGGAAAATCTATACTCTAAAGTTACTACCAAAAATGTAATAAGGATTGTAGTTACGATCATTTTGTTTCGTTGATTATGGCTATTTATTTCTAAACCACAATATGAAAGAATAGGTATCTTCTAGGCTAGCGCATTGTAGGCTCTAGGTTGGACCTAGACCTCATCGTTGCTTTCCATCAGGCATAGATAAAATTGTCATGAAAACTATGAAGCAACAAAAATAATAAACAATTATATTTATCTCACACAAGGAATTTTTTGATTCCTTGTGTAAGATAAATGGATCGAGAAAAGTCTTCCCTGTCTTTTTCCACATTTTTAGATTTTCTTCAGAAATAAATCGTGGATGATTCAAGATGCTTCGATCCAAGTACAAAACGATTCCGCACGTACCTATCTATGAATGAGTGTGCGTATCTCAGCAGGTAGTTGACATAGATGAACTCATTTCATTGAAATGGTTGCAATATTGTCCACAATGATGTTCGCTTCTGAATTATTAAATCCAACCTACTTACCTATTGTACCTACTTTCAAGGATGTTTGCTATAGTAATATACCTATAGCTGTAACTATAGATTTCGGTTTTTTTCAAAATCTCGTGGGAACTGTGGATTTTTCCAGGATAAAAAATGCGTTATTCCAGGGTATAATCTAAGTCCATCCAAAATTTCAGCCAAATCGGTTCAGTAGTTGTGGCGTTAAAGAGTAACAAACACACACACACGCATACATACTCAGACACACATACACACACAGACACGTCAAACTTATAACACCCCGTCGTTTTTGCGTCGGGGGTTAAAAAGGAGGTATTTCCTATCACACGTATCCTACCTAAGTGTTTATTTTGGCACGCATGAATTCCTAAATCCTAGAAAACAGTGATGATCACCGATCTACTCTTTATATTATGTCTGTGACTCTGTGGTGCAAAGGCTCTAACTTCGAAATGGAATTTAAACAAGAGAACATTTCTTTATTGTGTCTGTAGAGGTCGAACCTCGAACAAATCTGTCCGCGGCGTTATCTGCCTCCTCTACATGTCTGCAGACGCGTCCGCGAACGCCCGCAGATGCATCCGCAGATGGACCACCACGAGCTGTCCACACGTCTGCAGGTCGATCAGTCTAGATTTATTCTTGACAGACGCAACACGCACGTTTAAAAATGGATATTGAAACCGTAGCTGCCGCAGCTATTTATTTTTTTAGTACTTTTAACTACTACGTGAGTGTGCATACTCGGTGTTCATATTATTAGCCATTTAAATAAGAATTAAACCGCAAGAAGCACGCGTGGACTCTCAATCGCAACTCCGATGAAACTGATGCGTCGCCAGACGTGTGGACAGACGCCGGACGTCCGTGCCGAAACCCTTTGATCTGTGCCACAAAAACCGCCAACAATCGGATTCGAGGCGGACGCGTCTGCGGACGTCTGCGGACGTTAAATACCTACAACAGATGCACAGACTCTATACGTCTGCGGACGCATCCGCAGATGACGTCCGCGGACGCATCTGCAGACGTGTAGAGCCTCCTCTAACTGGACACATTTCGAAGGCGATATTATAATATAGATGGGAATCGCTCGTTCTCGGAACCTGAGTTTGACAGGAAATGTTTAAGCTATATAACCTCTATCTTCACTTCACTTTCTATTCTAATCTATCACTTTCTTCACTTCACTTTGTTAAGTGACAAAGACAAAAGTTGTGAATAGCTATCTGACACTTATCAGAAGGTGGTGAAACAGGCACAAACTTTTTAAACTTATCTATTAAATTCTACAATTTTGATAATTACGAGCAAATGTAATAATTAGTGCTTTGCAGTTCTGCGTCGTTTTTAGTGTTCCGTAGTAATATACAAGGAAACCACATAGGTAATAATTACGTCCAGTCCGTCTACTGTAAAATCTGAAAAATTCGCAATTATTTATTAGCAGTCATAAACAAAATTATACAGTCCATATCGTAAAAACTACTGAACCGATTTTGATGAAACTCACACTGCCCCCTAAGTTGAAATAAATGTAAGCCAGTAAATAAAGAATGGTCACAATCCGATTAATAGTTTTGGAGAAATGCGTGGACAAACATACATATGTATATACATAGACTGATAAACAAATTACCATCCTTTGCATCGCGCAGTCGGGTGAAAAGGATCTTTAGGGTTGCTAAGCTATAGATCATGATCGGGAATGACGCAGTGAGAAAAAAAATTTATATAAACTTCAAGCCCTATTAGGGTTCAAGATGGACGAGTATCGGAGTGGTTGTCTCGCACCAAATTTATTGCACCAATTAGTAGAGTCAACGTGGAAGGGTTTATCTCGCAGCTCGATCACACTCTATTTGGGAGGTAACGGTCGGTAATGGCCGAGTTTCGGGGAACGCGCCTTTGATATTACCCTACTCTTTTTTTAGGGATCCACAACGGAATGTGAAACTAAATATCCAAAAATTAAAAGTCGTTTAGCACGAGAGTGAGCTACGTTGGGTTAATAGAAGCAGGTGATACTTTGCGGAAATCCATGGTATACAATGAAAATAGAATTCATCATCATCATCATGATCAACCCATTACCGGCTCACTACAGAGCACGGGTCTCCTCTCAGAGTGAGAAGGGTTTTGGCCATAGTCTACCACGCTGGCCAAGCGGATTGGCAGACTTGACACACCTTTGTGAACGTTATGGAGAACTCTCAGGCATGCAGGTTTCCTCACGATGTTTTCCTTCACCGTTAAAGCAAGTGATATTTAAATACTTAAAACGCACATAACTCCGAAAAGTTAGAGGTGCGTGCCCGGGATCGAACCCACGACCTCCGATTAGAAGTCGGTCGTCCTAACCACTAGGCTACCACAGATTTTTTTTATTAGAAAATAGAATTACTTTGCTATAATCCGCTACTCCGCTACTACGCTAATCCGCACGAGGTTACAAATTCACCAGGACCGCGATCTTCAGCAATGAAGGAACGACTAGAGAGAGAGAGAGAGACAGATGAGTGACAAATTTGTAGGCACACATCTGACAAATTCACCACAAACTAAACTCGACGATCGTTTCGCTCCGACACCGGAGCATCTTCAGGAGATGTCGACTTCACAACGGACTTTGCAATGTCCTAAAGCAAGCTATCTCTTATTTGGAGGGGAAAAGGTTTTAGTCAATCTCATAATGGCTACTATTCTTTAAAAAAATGCTAATAAGTAAGTGCTAGAGCTTTTTATCATAACTAGTTACATCAAAGAAAAAAAAACAATGATATTATATCTAACTAAAACAGTTTTTTTGAAATGAGAAATTAGGTATACGTCCCAATCAAAAACTATATTTTTGTTTTCGAGTCGAATAATTTAACACGTTAAACCTACATTATCTTCCGAAGGTACGGAACCCACGGTGCTCGAGTGTGATTCGCACCTGGCCGGTTTTGTTTGTTTTACTTTTTACAAGTAGCTATTTTCGGAAGCGAGAATGTAACAAGTTAATTGGACGGAATTATTCCAACACTAACCGGCACTGCCGCTGTAATGCGTACAGATTATATGGGATTCTCGAGCGGCTTATATTAAGGAATGCTGAGGTATAATGATTCATCTACAATTCTTCTTGATTGGGATACATCGTATTAAGACAGGATTGGACACATACCATTTTCTTTCTGTAAAGAATCTGTAAAGAATATCCAGGGAATCCTTGCAGCTCCTTTGATGTCATCTACTGCCTCGTTGGTATAGTGGTTAGCATATTCGACTACAGATCACGAGGTCCCGAGTTCGATTTCCGGGTCGAGCAAATAATTGGTAGGTATGGGGTTTTTCTGTCAAGAAATTCTCAGTGCCAGCCCGGAGTTGGTTGTTGCCTGTTGGCGTTGTTTCACCCTCGTGACTCGGAGAGCACGTTGAGCAATCGGTCCCGGTTATTATCACTATCATGTCACAATAGTCGCTAAAGCCCGCTAACCCGCATTGGAGCAGCGTGGCGGGTCTAAGCTCTAATCTCTCCTATAAGAGAGGAGGCCTGTGCCCAGCTGTGGGACGTTCACGTTCACGTTCTAGGTCTTAACTGTAATCATGTAAAAAGTCATGTCAATCTGCAGCTATGTTGCGGCATAATTGAAGGACAAACGAACAAACAAACACGCTTTCGCATTTATAATATTAGTAGGGACTTTTTCCCGACTACGAATACGCGACGGCATAAACTGGGTAATACATATGTTTTTTTCGCATGGGTGTGTCTGTGTATACTGTTTTGTGAACGTTAATCCGATTATTATCACTGTCATGTGACAATAATCGTTAATGCCCGTCAACCCGCATTAGAGCAGCGCGGCCAGTCAGCTCTAAATACCTCTCTCCCGTGAGAGAGGAGGCTTGTACCCAGCAGTGGGACATTATGGCGTTATAGGCTTACGTCACACAACATAAAATTGAAACAGCGGGTGTGTGGACACGGCATAACATCATTACAAAAACACGCGGCCCGATGAATAATGAGGAATAATGGCGATTTTTTATATCATAATTAAGTTTTAAGTGGATATGTGGTTCACGTCGCGTTATTCATACAAATTAAATATAATTATCAGGTTTATGTCGCTGGAAAATTTTTCGTCCCCCCTCCAGCCCCCCTACATACGTTCGGGACACGACAGAATTCACGAATTTTAATTTGGATACAAAATTTTAAGTGATACTTTTTCTCGATACGGTCAGGTTTTTGGTGCTGTAGCACGTAAACGTGTTTCCGACATTTTGGTAAACAACCTATCGATTAATTATTTATTTACTTACAAGTGGAAACCCGCGACTTCGTTCGCGTGGATATTGATTTTTAAAACTCCCGTGAGAATCATTTTGTCTTTCCTAAGCTCTTTTGAGCTCATATCTTGCTAAAAACTGTTAAAAGTTCACTGGCGGATGTTTAGGTAGATCAAAATGTAAACATCCACCAGTGAAAGTCCCATCAAAATCGGTCAAGCCTTTCAGAGATTAGCCAGTAATCTTTGAAGTATTCCCTTTCTAACAAAAAAAGAATGAATGAAATCGGACCACCCGTTAACGAATTACAGCTAAGTACACATTTTGACTTTCATCCCCTCTCCCAAGGGAACCGTGCTGAATTTCGGGATAAAAAGTATCCTATATGTTACTCCGTAGTATGAACTTAAAGTATGCCGAGTTTCATTTCAATCCATTCATTCCACTCATACATTCCATTCATCCATTCATACATTCCATCCAGCAATGCAACAACGGCACAGCCTTTAAAAGCACATCCACGACACTTCATACAAGCGAACATAACAAGGACAGCGCTATATGTAAATCGTGCGGGACAAAGACAGCGTTTTAAGCGAAAAATCCCGGGTGCGATTCTTGATTGTGTTAGTTTGGTAAATTAAATTACTTAAATCAAGTTGCCAGACCATCAGTCAGGCGGTCAGTATGAAAGTATTTCTATTTAACTTTCAGTTTAATTTTCAGTAAATAGTCTATGATTTTTAATGTAATTTTTTTTGTCTTTTCCCCCGCTCTACACATTCCCGTTCTTTGTTCATATACCTACTATAATAAACATCGAGCACAAGAACAATGGGAAGTTATTTAAAATGGCTGAAACAAAACACACCCACAACATCCCGATGGTTGGAGACAACTGGCTACTTCGTTTTTTGTGTCTACCTGTATCGATACAACCATGTCGCTCTAAACTGCACACATTAACTCTTTTACTCCTCTAAACATTTGGTTGTGTGTTAAGTTCGACAAGGTTTTAAGTCTTGTCCGGTGTCGATCTCGAAATCCGGTAGCTAAAAGTAATTTGTGAAATTACTTTCTTAGAATTGGGAGTCAATTAAGGGCCCCGTTCGACGGTCAACCAGTTTCGGATAAGCGCACGGTTTGGTTTTATTCTGTTGCTATCGTTTGGAATAATTAATGACGGGAATTATTGGACGAATGTGTAAATAATAAGTACTTGGTGATGAACCTACTAAAATGTTGATGTGTCGTTTATGATATTTGTTTAAGGGATACTTAATCACTATAACTAGGTACTATACCTTTTAGATACAATACATAAGCGGCACATCAACATTTTGATACATAGTTATAATTGTTGTTTTATTGGTAATCTTTGGACATCTGATCCAAAGGACGTCAATTTATTTTAATTTGTTTGCTATGTTTTCTTGTTGTCCCGTTTATGATAAAATTTGTTTACCTAAGAGATAATATCTAACAATTGTTATTTTAGTTCGTAGCATCAGATATCCAGATTTGGAAGTGAACTTATTTATTTTGTGCTTTTGAGTGCTATGTTTGCTCAAGCGTCATAAAATCTGGGCTTCATTCAAGAAGCTTCGAGATGTCTTCTCATCCAAAATCCCCCTGTGTATCCAGACGATAATCTTCGAACGATGTGATGATTTATGAATCCGGAACATAGTCGCTAGGTATGGGCCTCGTAAGGCTCATGGTCACTCAGCGGGCGATGGAGTGATGCTCGGAGTTGCTCTACGCGTTCTCTATTCAGAAATGAGGAGATCCGTAGAACAACCAGAGTCACTGACTAACTAACTGATCGCGTTGCGAAGCTGAATTGAACACAGCTTCAGGATTAAAAATCTATGTTTAATTTCCAAGGTGCTAAAATGGCTTTTACGCCTAAACCGCTGAACCGATATTAGTGACATTTGATACAGAGATTCGAGAAGGACATAGACTACCCTCTGTTGCGAAAGAAAGGCCTGAAGGAAATGAATTAGGGGATGAAAGTTTGTATGAGATTTGTAAGAATCCACGCGGACTATGTCGCTGGCATATACGAGTAGGTAGGTATATAAAAGGAAAATGTGACTGACTGACTGATCTATCAACGCACAACTCGAACCACTGGACTGATCGGGCTGAAAGGCATGTAGATAGCTGTTAGGTATAACATAGGCATCCGCTACGAAACGATTTATGAAAATTCAAGTTGAAAGTTTGTACCTACGAGATTTTGATCCACGCGGACGAAGTCGCTGGTATCAGCTAGTTATAATATTATAATTACTCGAGTATTTTGTTAAGGATATCAATTTAAGTGATAATTATGGTACCTACTACCTACCATAATGAGATCGATTTATTTAATGCCATAATTATGTAAACAACTACCCATGCCTTGGTAGCAGTACCTAGTCACGTCGATAAAAACTGAACAAATAAATTACGTAATTAAAAAAACTAAAAACCCGACTGCGTAAAACAAACTAGTTCTGGTAACTGAAAAGCAAAAAACAAGCTTTGTACTTTATAAACTAGAATTTGATAAGATCATAAACATAATTAATGTTAGAAAATGTATGGCATGCGGGGGCGAACTAATAGTCCTGAGTAGTTGGCTAAGTAATGCCCCCGCCTGCCGTACATTTTCTAACATTAATTATGTTTATGATCTTATCAAATTCTAGTTTATAAAGTACAAAGCTTGTTTTTTGCTTTTCAGTTACCAGAACTAGTTTGTTTTACGCAGTCGGGTTTTTAGTTTTTTTAATTACGTAATTTATTTCTTGGTTTTTAGTGCAAAACTATGAAAAATTTTTAGATGCATATTTTTACAAGAGACAGGCCTGTGTCACTCCGCGTGTAGGTAATAGCGCGTTTAAGACCACTATTAGCGCCATCTGTTGAACACTAGAAACTTTAATAAGGTCCTTCATAATATTATTGTATTATTTTAGTGTTTGGCGATTTAAGGTTAAATTATTAATGTTACAATAATTGATGGGAAGGGGGGAGGTGTAGGGGGGATTATGTGGAATTTGGTAGAGTGGAGTGGGAAGGGATCTTAAATAAATTACCACCAATTTACTCACAGTGTAGTTGTTATTTATTTTGTTTTCTATGATTTGTCACTCCAAACTGATTACAAACACATAGATTGTATATATTTTCGTATTTGCCTTTTAAAGCCCTTTATTTTGATACCCCACTCGAGGGTCTTGAGGAAAAAAATTTTTTTCAGCTCGCACATTAAAGTGCATAAAATCCGCCATTTTGAATTTTTATTAATTTTATGTACACAGTAACATTTGCGCTGTTAAGACAAATCTAATAACGTATCATTTATCAAAATAAGTTGAGTCGTTGAGTAGTTACGAACTGACATAGGAAACGGTCATTTTCTGTGATTTATCACTCCAACTTATTTTCAAATATATAATTGTATACATTTTTGTATTTGCCTTTTAAATCCCTTCATTTTGATACCCCACTCGAGGGTCTTGAGGAAAAAATTTTTTTTCAGCTCGCACATTAAAGTGCATAAAGTCCGCCATTTTAATTTTTTTTTTAATTTAGGTACCCTATAACACTCGCGTCATGAAGACAAATCTAATGACGTATCATTTATCAAAATCCGTTGAGCCGTTTATTAGTTACACGCGGACATAGGAATGGACATACATACACACAGGTGAAACACATAACCCAGTCGGGTAAAAACGTAATAGTTTATGTTTTATTTATTCATGTTAGCTGGCAATTTTTATCAATTTACAATAACATATAAGTCTATACTATGTATTAAATTTCTTTTAAAACGAACTACCACATTCAGGGGACAAGGGAATTTAATTATCTTTTTTTTCAATTTCGAGCTACTTACTTAAACCTCCTTGAAAAAATATACCTACCTAATGAACAGAATTCAAAATTACGGGGTATGAAATTTTAATATTGAGTACCTACACTTAATCGGTTTCTACTCGACATCGTACCGGAACGTTAAATCGCTAGGTGGCACATCTTTTTCCGGTAGGGTTGTTACTAGCCACGGTTGAAGTCTCCCACCATACATACCAGACCAGAAACAATTTGGAAATTATAATGCTAAAATTGGTCCTGCCGGGAATCGAACCCGGGACTTCCCACTTGTTCCATACTTGTCCCACAGCGTTCACCATTGCACCAGGGAGGACCCATTGTTAACTCCTTATTCAAATTCAAAATCATTTATTTCATGTAGGCCAACTTGTGGCTCTTATGACATGTCAAGAATCTACCACCGGTTCGGAATGCTGATTCTGCTGAGAAGAGCCGGCAAGAAACTCAGCAGTTGCTCTTTTCAAAACAAATCTATACATCTATACATATAATAAAATCGTAGACTTGCCGTATGTAAGTATGTACATTGAAGATTTTTGCAAAATAATAACTGGGGGATGTTAGGGATAAGTAATAGAACGTAAAAAAGCTATTTATGAAATTTTTGTCTGTTTGTCTGTTTATCTGTTTGTCTGTATGTTTGTGCGCGCATCACGCAAAAACTACTGAATGGATTGACACGAAACTTGGTACGATTTAAGTTCATACTATGGAGTAACATATAGGATACTTTTTATCCCGAAATTCAGCACGGTTTCCTAGGGAGAGGGGATGAAAGTCAGAACGTGTAAATAGCTGTAATTCAATAACGCGTGGTCCGATTTCACTCATTCTTTTTTTGTTAGAAAGTAGATACTTTAAAGATTACCGACTAATCTCTAAAAGGCTGGATCGATTTTGATGGGACTTTCACTGGCGGATGTTTACATTTTGATCTACCTAAACATCCGCCAGTGAACTTTTAACAGTTTTTAGCATGATATGAGGTCAAAGGAGCTTAGCAAAAACAAAATGATTCCAACGAGATTTTTAAAATAGAATAGAATAGAATAGAATAGAATAGAATAGAAAAGTTTTTTATTCAAATAAACTTTTACAAGTACTTTTGAATCGTCGATTGAATCTACCACAGGTTCGGAATGCAATTCCAGCCGAGAAGAACCTGCAAGAAACTCGGCTGTTGCTCTTTTTTTAAAAATAACATTATAACAATTATTATTATTATTAATGTACATGATTGAAATGCCGTATATAAAAACCAATATATATCCACGCGAACGAAGTCGCGGGTGTCCGCTTGTGTTACAATAAGTGGCTTAACTGTCTTGTGGGCAGCTGAAGCAAAGCCGAATAGAATAGACATATTTTTTATTCAGATACTTTCAGATTCATACTTATGTGAAGTTACCTTACAACAAAATAATTGCACTATTGCAAGTAGGTATGTATTAAAGTAGTTAATACGTTTCAACATATACGAAGGCGCCAATTTATATGTATTATTCAGCTCCATTACCCGCCGTCTGTACACCGCTCGACGTAATAGGCGTGATGAACAGCAGGGCACCAGGTCTTTTATAGACGCCTGTAGTAAAACTCTCCGAAGAGGTTTTTACTTTTTTGTCGTCGCGCCATAAAAGAGGAGTCATTTCGAAAGTTTAATTGCTGCCAAAAATGGTATATACCTGTACGTACTGGATGGGAAATTTTTCAACATACGTTCATTAGTACAAATAATATGTCATCCGCACAGACTAAAGGACAGAATAGACGGTAACTTCGTGAAGAAACGTGTTAATTTTCGATTTTTTTTTTGCAATGGCATGAAGTCTGCGAGCTTTGTTTTTATGTAATTTGTTCTTTGGTCGTTGATGAAAGTGCGCTGGTGGTATGACAGTTATTATTATTATTCCGTTTCTGCTACTGGAACATTGATTTGCTAGCCGTCAGAGTCAAAAATTGCCTGGGATCTACCTAAGCCTTCTACCGAATCAATGTTAAGTCCATTTAGAAATTATTAACCACTAAATGGACCTAGCCTAAAATTAAATCTGGGATCACTGTGTCTGAGAATATGCCAAAAGTAAAATTAACAACCTTGAAACTTTCCGTTGATTTTTTTAAATTCTTGATAGACGCGTTTGATGACAATCACATATTGTGATGAAAAGTGATGCCTATTTACACTTGTTTTAAAGAAATCCAGGTTGTCAGGAAACACATACCTCGGAAGGGTATCCCCGTATGAGTATATAATATATGTACATATGCGTATATAGATATGCGTTTAAGGAATGAAGGCTTAGATCTATTTGTGCGCGTAGGTGGAACATCAACGATATTTATGTGGTAGATTCAATTGACGATTCAAAAGTACTTGTAAAAGTTTATCTGAATAAAAAACTTTTCTGTTTTGTTTATTATTTATTCTATTCTATTATTCTATTCTGTTTATTATTCTATTCTATTATATATATATATTATTCTATTCTATTATTCTATTATTCTATTCTGTTCTATTTGGATGTAAACCCACCCAAAATCTTGCGGTACGGTGGCGGAGCGGTGAAAAGGAAACGAGGATTGATTGAAACTCCGTCTATGTTTTAATTCAGTCTGAGGTCTACAATTTGAGTTGGTATTTTTATGTCGTCTCATTATAACGATAATAAACTGTCGCGTTGGTTTAGTGACAGCACGTTTATTCAGCTGCAGATCGTGAGGTAGTAGGTTCAAGTTCCAGGTTCTCCAGGTTCCAGAATTCTTGTAGGGTTTTTTTACTGTCAAGGAATTTTCAGTTCTATATTCCGGAGTTGGGAATACCTCACGAGAGCATGTAAAGAGATCACGATATCTCACGACTATGAGAATTTTGTTTTCTTATTCATCTACAAGTTGGCTCCGACTGCGATCTCACTAATGGTAAGTGACAGTGCATTTTAACATTTAAACTATCGTGAGTGATATTCATTTTAAGGAATTGAAACACCGGCTTTAACTCACGTGTATTTTTGTCGGAGTGTGCCCGACTAGTTTCGAGCCCATCCGGGGCCCTTACCCTTAGTCATGAGCATGTTCGTGCGGCGCGGCGCAAATCAAACTGCGAGCGGCTCGCGCGGCCGCGCGGAGGGCGCGCTGTGAGGGGGGCTGAGGTTGGGGGGAAGCTGGCTCCGTCATAGCTTCCGACGGTTCATGGTCTTCATCGCTGACACCGTCGTCGTATTGGAGGCATGCCGAACTCACGGTGTCTGGTTCCAAATTTTGCGATCGCGTAGTATTGGCGTTAAAAAGCGGTTTCCACGCTGGTGGCAAAACCCATCCACTATCCCGATTGAAATTCGGGTTACGACTTATTTCGATCGCTTCTCGTATTTTCCGCGGTACTAGATGCTTTTCCCTGGATAATACGCTCATGCTCATGCAACATGCTCATGACTAAGAGCTCCGGATGGGCTCGAAACTAGTCGGGCACACTCCGACAAAAATACACGTGAGTTAAAGCCGGTGTTTCAATTCCTTAAAGTGACGATGCAGTCTAAGATAGAAGTGGGCTAACTTGGAAGACGTATTTTTTATTAAACACATATTTACCCGTGATCGATTTCTACGTGACATCGTATTGCTTGGCGGCACGGCTTTGCCGGAAGGGTGGTAACTAGCCATGGCTGAAGCCTCCCACCAGACTAGACCAATGCCAATTTAGAAATTATAAATCCCCAAATTACCCCTGCCGGGGAAAAAGACAGACAACGCCCACCACTGCGCCAGGGAGGTCATCCATATGAGAATGAGGGTCAAGAGAGTGCATCTGTTTTTTTGAAAACACTTGTGCACTATAATTAGTATCTCCAACTTATTTGGTTTCAATGACATCGACCGCAGTGGCCAAATTCAACAAGAGGATATTATTATTATTAACCAAACATAAAAACGTATCATTGGCCATTTCACGAAATAATCATTCCCAATAGTATTCGATTAAAACCGTACGCACAAGCAAATAAACATAATTGATTTGAGATCGGTATCGATATTAAAAACTGATGGAATCGATTAATCGCAGGAGTAATAAAGCGGGCGGCGTCGCGTTAATTGGTTTGCGCAAATAAAACATATCCCCTGATGACTTATTCTGGGATTAATCTTGTGTGCTAGCTAACAACTGCGGCTTCAGTTGTGTTTTACTAATTTTGAACCTAACAATCGTAATGAAAGATTGTATGAGACGAATATTGCAAGGTGTCTAATTCGGCAGTTATCACACCATCTACAAGTGAATCTCGTGTGTAGTTTGAGTCAAACTATCGTCGCAGCATAGACTCTCTTCTATAAGTGAGGAGGCTTGTGCTGTGCTGTGGGACATCATAAGGCTGCAGTGGTGGCGGTGGATGGTTCCACAAGTTCCCTCGTCACCTAATTCGTCAGTTATTACACCATCTACAAGTTGATCTCGTGTGGACTCAAACGATCGTCGAAGCATAGACTCTCTTCTATAAGTGAGGAGGCTTGTGCTCAGCTGTGGGACATCATAACGCTGCAGTGGTGGCGGTGGATAGTTCCCCCATTTCCTGGTCCCCTGATCTGTCAGTTATCACACCATCTACAGGTTAATCTTGTGTGGATCTCAAACGATCGTCTGGCATAAAATAACTCTCTTCTATAAGTGAGGAGGCTTGTGCTCAGCTGTGGGACATTAAAGGGCTGTAGTGGTAGCGGTGGATGGTTCTACAAGTTCCCTCGTCCCCTGGTCCGTCAGTTATCACACCATCTACAAGTTAATTGCGTGTGGATCTCAAACGATCGTCGAAGTATAGGCGTGGTGCAATCAGAGCCAGACGCGAGTGAATAATTGCGCGCCACCTATAAGTAATATACCCACGCCCCGATGAGATTCATTTGTCAGATCGAATATTGCCACTTGGTATTCAATATTGCGGCGTTTGTCTGTGTGTTTTTGACTTATGACGGTAAAAATACAGCAGGCGCTGTGTCTATGAAGTTTCTATCCTTCCAATGTATGCAATTTTTGATAACATACATTGTCCCTATTCAGGGAACATCTACTTTACCAAGTACCAGGTAAAATTTACCATATATAAGTACCAGGTAAAATATATTATAGCGTTGAGATCCTTTCTTTTTTAATTAAATTAAAATCCAAAAAAGACCTTTGATTGCCAAAAAAGACAAAAAAGTTTGTCTTTGTGCGACACTCGGGGTCCACACGGCTAACTTCCCAGTGGGAAGTACAAAAACCTAATATTTCATTTACTTAGTTTTTGATTCTGCACAGAAAATGGCTGGACCGATTTCGCTTACAATCTAATCATGCAGTTAACAAGTTACGTAGGTAATTATACGTTATAGGTACCTACAATTACATAATTCAAGTTGAATGAATACATTTCAATTCGAAACAAATTCTACTCGAAAATTTTGTGTGCCTGACATTCACATAATAACAATAACACATCTATAAGGTGCATACAATGTTATACATCTATTCCTCCCGTTAGTCTATGAAATAATCAGCGATACCATCAAGCAAAGACGGCGGCTCGAACCTAACTCGGAGCCCTGCAAATTACCATGCCACGTATTTATTGGTCTGCGGAGGCCCGGGGCTGCGCCGGGCAGCCGAGACAAAATATGAAAGATTATGTTCGCGGGCGAATCGGCCGGCTGATGTTTTAATTAGCCTACAGGCAACGGCACTTAGCCGGCCGGGGTATTGCATTCTTAATTTTAGGGTTGGCAATTGAAAGTCGATCTAAATTATTAGGGATCCGTATAGAAATGGTAAAAAACCGTGCATGTGCGAGTCGGACTCGCGCATAAAGGGTTTCGTGCTATTACTAACATATTATATCATCACACTAATATTATAAAGGCGAAAGTTTGTGTGTGTTAAAGTAGTAGTAGTTGCGGCGTTAAAGAGTAAGAAACATACACACAATGTTTGTTACTCTTTAACGCCGCAACTACTGAACTGATTTTGCTGAAATTTTGAGTGGAGATAGATTATGCCTTGACATAGGCAATTTTTATCCTGGAAAAATCCACAGTTCCCACGGGATTTAAAAGAAACAGAAATCTATAGCTACAGCTATAGGTAGATTAGTATAGCAAACTTACTTGAAAGTTTGACAGATGAAATAAAGGTTAGAAAAGGGAGTGGGAACGGGAACCGGAAATCCACGATTCCCTCGGGATTTGTAAAAAACCGAAATTCACGCGGGTGAAGCCGGCCGGGCAGTAGCTAGTTATTTCATAAATTCTTCTAAGAAAAAGAAGAGAGATAGATGCGTCACAAGCCGAACGCCGATCGTGCCTTCTAGAGAAGCGATAGATCGCTTTTTCCGCGTTCTCGCTTGCACGTGACAATGAGTCATGCTTTTTCGTGCGTGTAGCCGGCGTACATCGATTTATGAGACATTGTGGCCGATTCTGTTGTACACAATCTCTAAACCTAAACTAAATTGACAGGTTTAAAAATAGTGCTATCCCCTTCAGCAGGGAGGATTGTGAAAGAGACAGGAATATATTTAGACCTGTCATTTTAGTTTAGATTTAGAGATTGTGTACAACAGAATCGGCCACATTGGTAGCAATTCTCTTGGCAGATTTCTAAATTTAAAATCGCTTATATCACGTCAAAATAATATTTATTAAATGATTTGTCGTGTTGCAAGTAGCAACCCTACAGTGTGATTGGTTAGTTAGTGCTAAGAGGCAATGAAAATTGTTTTACGCCTTTCCAGTGTCGACGGACTTCTTCATTGAGCCTCGACCAAGGCGCGGCGACTGCACCGATGCCTCAGTTAACCACGGCAACACACACATAGTATAAACATTTGAACACGTATTTGCCATCATCATCGCGTGCCTTATACTGAAGTTTGGCGGTCAACATTCGAAAAGCCTGTCTATTCAGTGCCGCTTTCTTTAAGTCTGAGTAACTTAACTAGTCCGGTCCACCCCTTTATGTCGTCCAACCACTTGCGTCTCTGGCGCCCTGGAGATCTCTTTCCAGCAATTTTTCCTTCCAGAATGAGTCTTGGGAAGGAAAACTGGTCTCCTCTTTGTAATTGGCCAAAGAAAGCTAGTTTCCTACGCATAATGCTCGACATTAGTTCTCGATCTTTCCCTACTAGCTCTATTTACGTATTTGTCATAAGAAAACAAACTACTACGTATTTGCACACATGTTTGAACACATGTGTGGCACTGGCAGGGGTCTATGTTCAAAGTTTGAACACACCGTTTGAGTTACCGAATGGCAAAGTGCAAATCACTATGCCATTCGGTATAGGTTTTTCGAGCGTACATCAAAGTTCAAATTCAAATGAAGCGAACGTATTTGCAAGTCTGTCTAGCCGGTAAGCAATACTGCGTTCAAATGTGTGAGCAAAATCCTCGTCTTTGTTCAATTGTTTGTCTGTGTGTCGCGCCGGGGTTAGGTTTACCTATTAGCCATTGGCGAGAGAATATGAATGTACTTAACTTTAAGTTTATTTTTAATCTAATTTTGTTTATTTAACTTAAACTGGAACTTACTGAATGCGACTTAACCTGATCCCTTATTGTCTTACTATTGTATGACGTGTATGACTCAATAATGGCTATTGGCTATTATCCATACCAATATTATAAATGCGAGTGTCTGACTGTCTATCTGCTAGCCTTTCACGGCCCAACAGTGTCATCGATTTTGATGAAATTTGGTACAGAGGTAGCTTACATCCCGGGGAACGACATAGGCATACTTTTTATCCCGGAAAAATAACATGTTCCCACGGGAAGACGGAAAATATATAGGTAGTAGTTACGTAATGCATAATCCGTTTAACTGAGTTACGTTACGAACGCGGGCATCATCTAGTTAAAAATAAAAGCCACTGAACTTATTTGACTACATTATATATTTTTTATCCATTGAAGGTTTGCTATGAAATGTTAAGTTTATTTCACACAGTAAAGCAGCAAAGTATATCGAACTGGTTCAGTGGGTTTCATTTAGTGATGATTACTGAGACAGAATAACCCCGAGTACCTAAGTGGCGATTCAATCTATAACTCCCGGCACATAAGTCGAGCGGTGACCTTCAAGTGCGCGCAGCGTCGTGCGAGTGAGCGGGACACAATAATTATGATTGGAGAGCCAATCAGCGCTTACGAGGGATCCGCGAGAGCTAATCAGTGCTTACGAACGATCCCCACGTCCTTCCCGCGACCCCCTCACACCCCGAGATACCTCTTTTTCGACTTCAGCGCATTGAAGGTCAATGCTAGACTTATTTGCCGTGACTTGTAAAGCCGATATTACCGTAACATATTGAATCCAATAAAGCTTGAATCCAGATATTAGGTGAGTTTCCCCTACCGGGTACCGAACCCGACGATTCCCTCTTAAAGACAGAGCGCTCACCACTGCGCCAGGAAGGTTTCCAAAATAACCTAACCACTATAACAGCCATTTAACGTCCCACAGCTGGGCACAGGCCTCCTCTCTCATAGGAGAGTAGGATTTAGAGCTTAGACCCGCCACGCTGCTCCAATGCGGGTTGGCGGGCTAAAATAACCTGCAGGGCGATTCAGAACACTTCGATTCGGTTTCGGTTTCGACAACTACCCTGTCGATACGGTTATTCTGAATTGAAAATACATCTTATCGTACGATAACTTACCGAATCGATCGATAGTTACGTTATCGAAGTGTTCTGAATTACTTACCGTACGATAAGATGTATTTTTAATTCAGAATAACCGTATCAACAGGGTAGTTGTCGAAACCGAAACCGAATCGAAGTGTTCTGAATCGCCCTGCCGAAGTGATTTTAAAAGTTAGCTATTTCTTAATACACGAATTCTGTATAAATTATTTTTGCGACTTTGAATTATTACTATAAAGTAAGTTAATTTAAGTAGGTACCTGTATAAATAAAAAATGTTAGGCGACCAATAAATAATAAATAACGACTTTATTAATTAAGTGATGACAAACAAACATTAGATAGTAATTAACGCGAATAATGTACGACTTAATTAATATTCCGTAAATTACAGTTAATAAATAAAAGTAGTGGCAGATGTTGTGATTTCGTCACACATAGGTAAAATGTAAATTATACGAATTGATTCAAGAGTCTAGACGGTGGTCAACTATACTTCGCAGCTTTGGTGTGGCCCATCTGAATAGACACTTACTTAATTAAACCAACTTCAATTAATCCAAATAATTAAGAATGAGGAAGTTTCCTGAAGTTGAAAATATCATTTTGAACACAATGGTATTCAAATATAGATTAAAATTAATAAGTCAGTGAAAAAAAATTTAAATACATCAATAAATGAAGGAGAAATTAATTATTTAAGTTCAATATATTATATAAATATAAATCTATACTAATAAATAAAATTGAAGTGTCTGTCTGTAATATCGAAATAACTACCTCATATTAAGCTCATATGGTTATTTGAACGATACCATAACCGAATCACACGTTTTTGAAATTTTTGTCTGTCTGTCTGTCTGTCTGTCTGTCTGTCTGTCTGTCTGTCTGTCTGTCTGTCTGTTTGAACGGGCTAATCTTTGGAACGGCTGAACCGATTTTGACGGGACTTTCACATACAAGTAGAGAATTAACCAGGGAGTAACATAGGCTACTTTTTTAACCGACTTTCAAAAAAGGAGGAGTTGTGTTTTTCTACCTATGTACACCGATATCTCCGAGATTTCTGAACCGATTTGCGTATTTTTTTTTTTAATCGATAGAGAAACATTGCGACCCTGTTCTATAAAAAATTTGGATTCCAACTCCTCAATCCTGATGCTGTAGGGGACCTAATCCCCAAAACTAATGGGATTTAGGCACTGTCGGTTATTTAAATTGATATTGGGGATACCAATTAAAGACTTTATTGTCGAATGAACACGAGTAGGTACATGTCCAACTCCTCAACCCTGATGCTGTAAGGAATTGCATTCCGAAATCGTAAGGATCCCACGGAATTTTTCCGTTTTGGGGACGGGTTACTACAGATAGACTTATTTTTGTTCTGGAAAATCAAAAATTCTCACGGGAGTTTTAAAACCTAAATACACACGGGCGAAGCCGTGGGCATCATCTAGTAGATAAATAAAATTATGATGATAATGAAAGAGTAACTTTGAACGAAACTTTTGTGAATGAAATTGAATGAATTGAACGTATCACATCACTATAGAAATGGGGTTGGCAACATTATTTTACGAAATGACATTAGGAAACGTCAGATTACTGCAGATAATTAAAAGTTTGACTATAGTAATATAATAAGACTGTAACAGATCCAATTCTGTACATTGAAGATATTTTGAAAATTTTTATTGGAGGGCACTATATAATCGATACTGAAGCCAAAACTGCAATTTTTTTCATTTTTGTCTGTCTGTCTGTCTGTCTCTCTGTCTGTATCTTGGCCGCGCATCACACCGAAACTACTGAATGGATTCGAATGAAACTTGGTACGATTTGAGTTTATACTCCGAAGTAGGACATAGGATATTTTTTTCACTAGGATTGATCCCGAAATTCAGCACGGTTCCCTTGGGAGAGGGGATGAAAGTTAAAACGTGTATTTAGCTGTAATTCATTAATGCGTTGTTCGATTTCACTCATTCTTTCTTTGTTAGAAAGGTAGTACTTTATATTATATTGTCCCGTAAATATTTCAAGGTCATAGGTTTTTTAGTTCAGAAATGACAGACATTACAACCCTCAGTATTGGGTTCAAATAACTTGGGACCCGGATCTTTGAACGAACGGCGTATTTTAAACTGGTGTGCGTTTAAATTTATGTTTGTCGGTCTGTTTATTTGTTCCAGCTAATCTCCGAAACGGCTGGATCGATTTTAATGGAACTTTCAATGTTATAAGGAGTAACTTAGGCTACATTTAATTTAGGTACATAAAAGAATTATGGGATCCGATCCGATCCTATATAAAAACCTATATCTACGCGAACGAAGTTGCGGGGGTCAGCTAGTAATAAATAAAATTGAAGTGTCTGTCTGTAATTTCGAAATAACTACCACATATTAAGCTCATATGGTTATTTGAACGATACCATAACCGAATCACACGTTTTTAAAATTTTTGTCTGTCTGTCTGTCTGTTTGAACGGGCTAATCTTCGGAACGGCTGAACCGATTTTGACGGGACTTTCACAGACAAGTAGAGGATTAACCAAGGAGTAACATAGGCTACATTTTTAACCGACTTTCAAAAAAGGAGTTGTGTTGAAATCGGTAAATACAGATGTTAAAAACGCCCTGATAGGTATTTTCGCTGCGCGCGATCGCGACGGCCGACGCGACGCTCGCGCTCCCCGCGCCGCGCCGCGCCGCGCCCCTGCGCCCTGCGCCCGCCGTACGCGGTACCGCTGTACGCTGCCGCGCGGCGGGGGGCGGGTGGACCAGAAATCTACTTATCCCTCAGGATTTGTGAAAAATCGAAATTCACGCGGGCGAAGCCGCGGGCAAAAGCTAGTATTATATATTTTAACGCAAAATTTCTCACTCGAGTATGACGTCACAGCGTCTATTCGGAGGTATGTTTTCCATGTTTTACTTGTTTTACCAATGATCCCATAGATTTTTTCGAAAAAAAAAGATTAAAATTTTTTTTTTCGAAAAAACCTATGGGACCATGTTGCAAACATCCTCAGCTGTCGATTAAAAAAAGAATCACGCAAATCGGTTCTGTAATCTCGTAGAAATTTGTAAAATAAGTAAATTTACATGGAAAAAATACCTCTGAGCGGGTTGGATGACGTTATACCTACTCTAGAGCGCCGCGTGAAACGAAATTAGCAACTTAAAAGTTCAATAACTTTTTCAGTTTTCGAAATAATTTAATAATTCTTACAGATTTTTGTTTTCAATGTACAGAATTAGATATGTTACAGTTTTATTATATTATAGATAGATTCCGCGGAATTCTGACAGCTGTCATTGTCATTTACAGATGAGTTATTTGTATGGAGAACAGGGTTAACATCTATGAAGTACGATTTTACTCCAAACTACTTTAATTCCCTGTCATCTTCTGTCATCATAAAAAGCCATATGCCGCGTAATAATAATACTCGTTTTGCCCTAAAATAGAAATCGTTAAGAGTGGAAACTAGAAAGTGCACACTAACAGCAATAGAAAACAAAAGAAGCACTTTGAAAAAAAATATATTTAAAAATGGAAGTCGAATGAAATTATCACCATGAAGTGTCTTTTAGGCATTTGTCATAATATCTACATGCGACAGTTGATTTTTATTTACATAAGTTTTGAATTTTTTATCTTTTTTGTGGGAATTGTTTTATCTCTGGTAACATTAGGTACGAAACGTCAGAATTCCGCGGAATTAGTAATTCGGGTATACTTACTATACAGTGCAACAGGCAATAAATAAACATGAGAAACGTCACGCTCCCTCGCGCTGTGTCGTGGCCTGCTTGTATTTTGAAGCTGTCGCCGTAACGACAAGGTCGTGGCCCGGCGGTGTTTCGGAGTCCTGTGCGTATTCCATCAGATAACGGCTCCGAATGTTAAATGAGTTTAGTAATTACCGAGCTAATGAGCGCGACCCGCTGAAAGGCGGCTATGGCGTGATATAATTATTGTTAATTATTACTCGGCCACTAATTACGTCCAATCAGACGCTGCTATTTCTTTTCCGTGTATTTACTCACTGCGGGTAATTGATTCAGGGCTTTTTGGGTATGCTGTATGGTTGACTATTTATTAAGCGGCACAAATCTTGACTGCCTCGTTGGTCTAGTGGTTAGCATATTCGAATGCAGATCACGAGGTCCCGGGTTCCGGGTCGGGCAAAATAATTGTTAGATGTTGGGGTTTTCTGTCAAGAAATTCTCAGTGCCAGCCCGGAGTTGGTAGTTGGCGGTGTTTGACCCCCGTGCCTCGGAGAGCACGTTAAGCTGTCAGTCCTGCTGGGTTATTCTGTAACTTAGTTAGCAACTGAAAATAGTTGCCAACGAATTAGTTTGATATACATTGCTGCTTTACTGTGGGAAATATAAAGTGTTTTCATAATTTTACACAGTAAAGCAGCAATGTATATCGAACTAATTCGTTGGCAACTATTTTCAGTTGCTAACTAAGTTACAGAATAACCGCCTTGGTTATTGTCACTAGGTATAGGAGAATAAAAAGATACAGAAACAGAAACCCAAATAAATACCTATTTTTAACCCCCGACGCAAAACGTCGGGGTGTTAAGTATAAGTTTCACGTGTCTCTGTGTGTGTGTGTGTCTATCTGTTCCCCTGTAGAGCTGAAACGGGTGGACCAATTTGAATGCGGTTTTTTTTGTTTTGTAAGGTGAATTAGTCGAGAGAGTTGTTAGCTATGTTTAATGAAAATCGATCCAAGATGGCCGCCGCTACAAAATGGCGGATTAAATATTTTTTCACAACTCCCTTAGATAATATGGGTATCAAATTAAAGGGCTTGACTAGTAGAATATCACTATTGCAAATCCAAGATGGCCGCCACCATAAAATGGCATGTCGGGGGTATTTAAATTTTTAATTTATAATTGTTAAAATATTAACTGACTGTCTGTTTGAACGAGCTCAATAGTTATATTATTGCAATATAATTATATCCATGTACCTAAGGTTTAATCACATGTAGACTTTTAAACATAATGATACAAAACATAATAATATTACAATAATATTAATATAACATAATAATAAATAATTTTAAGTTTCCGTAAGTAATTATCACCATTGCCTGTTCCCAAATTGACGTTCAAAAAGTGTACAGTGTACCTACTTTGAATAAATGAATTTTGAATTTTAATTTGAATATTGTAAAATTATAACATAACAAATTGAATTCGGTTAGTTTAATCAAATATTCTATTCATGATTTGTCGTGTTTTGAACAGTAGTAGGTATCTATCTATAATATAATAAAACTGTAACAAATCCAATTCTGTACATTGAAGATATTTTGAAAATTTTTATTGGAGGGCACTCTATAATCGATACTGAATCCAAAACTGCAATTTGTTTCATTTTTGTCTGTCTGTCTGTCTGTCTGTCTGTCTGTCTGTCTGTCTGTCTGTCTGTCTGTCTGTATCTTGGCCGCGCATCACGCCGAAACTACTGAATGGATTCGAATGAAACTTGGTACGATTTGAGTTTATACTCCGAGGTAGGTTATAGGATACTTTTTATCCCGAAATTCAGCATGGTTCCCTTGGGAGAGGGGATGAAAGTTAAAACGTGTATTTAGCTGTAATTCAATAACGCGTTGTTCGATTTCACTCATTCTTTTTTTGTTAGAAAGGTAGTACTTTATATATTGTCCCGTAAATATTTCAAGGTCATAGGTTTTTTAGTTCAGAAATGACAGGCATTTAGTGGGTTCCAATAACTTGGGACCCGGATCTTTGTACGTACGGCTTATTTTAAACTGGCGTGCGCTTAAATTTATGTTTGTCGTTCTGTCTATTTGTTCCAACTAATCTCTGAAACGGCTGGATCGATTTTAATGGAACTTTCAATGGCAGATAGGTGATGTTATAAGGAGTAACTTAGGCTACATTTAGTTTAGGTACAAAAAAGGATTATGGGATCCAATCCGATCCTATATAAAACCTATATCCAGGCGGACGAAGTCGCGGGGGTCGGCTAGTATCTATTAATAACGTAAATAAACTGGTTCAGTAAATGTTTGGCCTTCTCTTATGCGCTGGGTCTGTTAGGTAATTCATCCAACTAGGGAATACTGGCAATTGGCATGCTGCATGAGCCCAACTATGCCTAATAAAGTGATTCCTATGCAACTAGCAGGCAATTAGGTTTAATTGGACCACAGGCATTCAATAGTAATTAATTAATTTTTATATTCGCGAAATGTTGCAATCGACAATTTAATTTAATTGCGAGTATTTGCCACTAATGACTTTCAGTAGTTCTTTGTATGTATGCTACGGGTTTAAGTACGCAGGGCGAGCGAAATGGACACTGCCCGGAAGATGTTGAGTTTGCATAGGGCGTACATAGATGGCGCGACTTAATAGTTTTATAATCACAATTATTCGCAATCATGACGTAATATTTGTATGCCAAGACTTGAACAGCAGATTTGAGGGTGAAAACATAATCATACCACCATATTATAATACGGCTGATCTTATAGGTAGCGGAAACATAACGACGCAAAGTGCACAAGTGAGAGCACAAATACACGTTTACTTTCTATTCCTTCACTCTCATAGTTCAATGGGAAACCACCGCGATCGAACTCCCAAATTCCCAACTAGGCAATGAGGTAATCACCTTATAACAGTCAATCTAGCATATAAACGAATTGAATTATTGAATTTAACTGTTATGAGAAATATCTCTCTAGTGCAAAGTCGTTTCCAAAAGTTACATAGGTACGCAACTCAATCTGAGATCTGTTCAAAAGCTCTAAGTAAGACTTTCCTCCCCAGGGTTTGTAGAAAGTCAAGTCTGTCCAGGCAGTCTCAACTTTGACCACCCTGAAAACTTTTCCGGTAACATAAATATTAAATACATATAACATACAATGTTAAAATCCTAAAAGGTAAATATGAATGTGTAGGTCATCTACAGGACAAGTGGTCGTTTATTAAGAATTCAATTTTTAAACTGCAACTGTAGTCTGTAATGTCCTCAGTAATCAATCGATGTATATTGTAAAAACTGATATGAGTTTAATGAGAAGTTGTCAAGCGCAAGTCGAACACGTGCTATGGGTGTTCTGTATTTCTGTATGTGGGGGTTTAATAATAGGGTTCTGCTGAAACCTTTTGCGTCGTCGTCATCTCACTAATAGACGTCCACTGCTGGTCATAGTTGTCTTGCAAGGAAAGACACAGAACATGATCTTGCGCCACCTGTTTCCAGCAGCTGCCAGCGACTCGCTTGAGATCGTCCATCCATCTAGTGGGAGGTCTTTCCACGCTTCGTTGGCCGGTGCTAGGTCGCCAATCAAGCACCTTGGGACCATCCATCGGTTCTTCGAGGATTGAGCCCCGCCCAATTGCCACTTCAGTTTTACGACTCGATAAACTATGTCGGTAACTTTAGTTCTCATGTCTTTATAAAAAAAAAAGAATATTAGTCATTTCCCCTTACCCCTCCAATTCAGTGAAAACATGTACTAGGAGTGGGTACAAGTTACAACAATAGTGTAACGGGTGGGATTCGAACCATCAACCTTATACGGTTTTTAATCCGCGCTTGCCGAGTGCTGCGCTATTGAGGCTATAAGTCTGATTTGATCCCGCAGGGATAGGTATTCCAAGCATAGAATAGAATACTTAGAATATAATAGAAAAGTTTTTATTCAAATAAACTTTAAATACAAGTACTTTTGAATCGTCAATTGAATCTACCACTGGTTCGGAATGTCATTCCAACCGAGAAGAACCAGCAAGAAACTCGGCTGTTCCTCTCTATAGCTCTCTCCATCGCCCGCTGTGTGTCCCTGAGCCTTCTTGTGAGGCCCTTTGCGTACGGAACCCTAAAAAGGGAAGACCCGGAGGTCGCGCGTAACTGGACACGTCGACATATTATTCGCGTCTATAAGTACACTGACCAATTACAATAAATTGTTGGCGCGCGGCAATAAAACCGCCATTTTGGTAAATAAATAAATAAATGAGTAAATTAATGGCTCCCCGGCCGGTGTCCCGCTCCGCGGCATACAAATCTGTGATTTATACGAATTATGTACGAAATTAACATCGACTCAAAAACTTTGTACGCGTTTTTGTGACCGCAATTAGTGGCGATGCGCCCTTAGGACGAGTGCTAGTTTACGAAAACGAATGAACCTTACGAACGTACGGTCTATCTATATATCTACGACTTGACTAAGAGAATGATACACTCACGATACACTCTGTAAGAGATATACAGATCTCTGACGCACGAAGACACAGTAAAATTCGGACCTCCAATTCGGTAATTCGCGGAAATAAAAGAATGAAATTGTAAAACAACATGTCCCTAACGGATGTTGTTAAAATTTTTGTTTTCCTCTGTCTGTTTGAACGGGCTAATCCTGAACCAATTTTGATGGGATTTAATACATTTTCACGGCTTAACCACTGAACATATCTTGAAAAAATTTGACACAGAGATAAGTTGCATCTTGGAAACGAACATAAACTACTTTATATCCCGGGATATTGAAGAGTTCCCATGGAATTTAAAAATAAAAAGAACGGAGTCGCGAGCATCTTTAGTCTTGACATAAAAGTCCGGAGTACAATTTAGTGTATCTAGGTTTTTAAGCGGAGCACAATAAATACGCAAGTTTTTATTAAATTTTATACTCACGTGAACTTACCGAACATAACGAAAATAGCTAACGTTTTCGAGACCGCAAACCCTTACTAGTGGCCCTTGCAAGTAGGGAAGCGGGTATGTTAAATTGGAAAGCCACTCGTCGCGCGCCGGCTCGCCAGCCGTGAATACGCCTTGTACGTAGGACATACCTCCAATTACTAGCAAGTGGTAGGGCCGGACCGCACTAACGTCGCTAACATTGAGCCAAGATATTCATACAGGCGAAGGCAAAACCTTAATCAAGATCGAGACGCACGGAAGCCGTCATGCAAGTTCCGGCCTTGATGCATGCAGTGTGTATATTTACATGAAATATTTCGAGCTGACCCCTAGATCCACATTGAAGCAGCATAAGCTCTAAATTCCTCTCATATAAGAGAGGTGGCCTGTGCTCAGCAGTGCGACGTTAATAGTACATTATGGTATAAGTGTGTAATGTTGGTGATTACCGCTGAGGCGATATTGAGACCCGAGCCGTAAGGTGAGGGTCTTAAGATAGCCGAGGACGGTAATCATCAATACACACGTGTATCATACGACGTTTTTCAACACACTTGCGAAGAAAATAACACTAAAATAGATATTTTTCCTTGGATATTTCAGGTAGGTAGTAAACTTTCCATAACTTTAAGGGCTTCACATATATCGGGCGGTGTACAACATAAATCATTTTCTTCATAATTAGTACTTGTAGATATTTTAATTTTAATTAATAAATAACTGTAATTTCAACAGTGAAAACGAGTTATGAAAATTTTCTTACAATGGCGGGAAAAATTAATCAGTTTTCCTATGCGCGCACACGTAAAAGTGCAATCGGCCATAGACTATATAGAATGAGGTTTGTTTTCTATGGCATTTTGCAATGGCGGGAAAAATTAATCAGTTTTCCTATGCGATGACAATCGGCCATAGACTATAGAATGAGGTTTGTTTTATTTGGCCTTTCGCGGATAGCGTTTTAGCCACATACAAAATGGGGAATTTCAAGTTTTCTTTATTACAGAAAAAACAAAAGTTATATTTGAGTGAAAGTTTTATTTATTAAACACGTACAAGTTGAAATTATCTATTTAAATACGAAGTTGCATGAAATGAGCAAGCAAAAGGTATATTAATTTATTTGTACTATTGAATACGACCTTTTTTGTATCGAAACTTTTTTAAGAACAAAGGAACCAACTCAACCAATAAATTAAAAATAAAACTCTATAATTCACTTGTGAATAATAGTAAAACAAAAGTCACAGTTTGAATAATAGGTGTAATTATCTGCCTAATTGCGGTGAACGTAGAGCTACTTTATGAGCAAGTGTGTTGAAAAAGGCTGTTGTAGTGGTAGTGGTGATGGTGGTGACCCCCTAGATACTTACAACCCGTAAAGGCTTTACGGGTTGTAAGTTACGGTAAAGCCCAGTATGAGTTAAGTACTTTAAATAAATCAGTAGTCAAGAAATAACCCTCATATTGTTACGGCAAGCATGCTGTGCAAAATTCTGTGCTCACTTCAGAATCCAAGTAACCCACCCAGCTTTGTTTTGACGTGATAATGTCTTATAAATCGAAAGCCAGCCGCACGCACGAAAAAGCATGTCTCATTGTCACGTACCGCCTA
The DNA here is from genome assembly GCA_920104075.1 of Melanargia galathea. Classification (NCBI taxonomy): domain Eukaryota; kingdom Metazoa; phylum Arthropoda; class Insecta; order Lepidoptera; family Nymphalidae; genus Melanargia; species Melanargia galathea. Next base: position 2,462,599 of record OV049868.1, on the reverse strand, counting down.
GCCGAGCGTGCAAGTGAGAGCGCGAACAAGCGATAAGAGGCAATGTTTCCATAAGACGTTATCATGGAAAATTATCGTCCGTAAACTGACTTTACAGACAACCAAATTTTTTATTAAGTTTTCATTTAAGTACAAAGCTTTTGACTGCTATCTTTCCTGCCCCCTGATTGTGTAACTTTTGACGATGAAATGGTATTCATTTGATGGCCTAAGGCATCAAAGTAAAATAAACCATAAAATCATTGAAATAGAGCATAATTTCGTCTATCCATTCTTATACGTTTAGGTATGTACTATACGATCCATAACGCTCCATGTTGAAATCAGTTGTACTGAATTTGTGACTTTAAATCAATGCGTTCAAGGTATATTTTACTTTAATGGTCTTAGGCCATCAAATGAATACCATTTCATCGTCAAAAGTTACACAATCAGGGGGCAGTTGTAAGTGACGATGCTGTCTAAGATGGAAGCAGTGGAAGAGGTATGACAGTCCCTCTGTTCGGTTTCTACGCGGCATCGGGCTGGGAAGCTGAACTGCATGGCGGCACGGCTTTGCTAGTAGAGTGGTGAATAGCCACAGCAGAAGCCTTTCACCAGCTCAGACCAAGGACAATTTAGAAATTATGAATTCCCAGATCGCCTCCACCAGGAATCGAACCTGGGACCTCCCACTTATAAGTACACAGCGCTCACCATTGCACCAGGGAGATCGTCAAAAGCTCAGTCAGGATTGCTGATGAGAAAATACAGGTTTTGATGACATGGGCGTCGTCGCCAGGTAGGGGCAGGGGGGGGCAGCTGCCGCCCCCCCCTAGAGATTTGAAAAAATATAGATATGCTATATTTTGCATTAAGTAGGTATCTAAATTAAACCTGGCGCAAATGGAAACGAGGTCAATGAAAAATTCTAATTCGAAAATAAATTAAGAGCTCGTAACCAGCTTCAAAAGCTCTGGACTTTACCAACAATACTTTATACTTTTCCCATACTGTAATATCATCAACTTGCCCCCCCGCCCCTGCCATCGGCTGGCGACGCCCTTGTTTGATGAGGTTAAGTTTTGCGTTAGTCGTTTACACCCGTGCATCAGTTCGTTCACACAGTTCGTCTTTGCTTATTTTTCGCTCCTCTGTTTGGGGCCTTACGCTGATAGTTCTTGTTAGTCCCTTTTATGTATGTACGGGGTGGAGTGTCGATTATGCCAATTGCCTTTGCGTGTAAAAATAACAGGACAACCGCGGGGCCACGGTCTTGGCGTATTAGCGGCAGATTGTGGCAACGCACTGTACTTAAAACGCATCAGAAAACTATAAAGAGACATGATCTTTGCGATAATCTCCCTCCTTTTCGGGGTTCCGTAACCAAAGGGCGAGACGGTTTTAATGTTACTCTGCTGTTGGTTACACCCTGTCTGTCCGTCTGTATGTTACGAACGTTTATGTTTAAAAACTGTTCGAAACCTAATTTTGAATCACTGATATCTTTTAAAGTAGGTAAGTACCATTTAAATCTTATAATGTAAAGGATCTTATAATGCAATTTTGTAACCAGATAACACTGTTATCTGGTTACAAAATTGCAGAAAATGCCGACAAATAGGTAATCTAATACTGTATATTTTTATAGTTAATATTATTAAAATTAAAATGGTTAGGTACTGTGCATTAGCCTTAGGTCCTTAGGAGATACCTAGGTAGATGTAATTATTATCCCATGGCGAACTTTTCTCTACATAGGCTAGGCTTTTTGAAGTAACTACAATTGTTGAGTAGGTAAATTAAATATACTAGTAAAAGTACACTAAATTTTAATGTGAGACTCGATTCGCAATGTGCCAATTTTATAATTGCATATTTAGAGGTGCTTCGTGGCCAGCCTTGCCGCTTGTTGCACCCTCTAAAGCCGTGGCCCAGGTGGAGGCTTCTTGGTGGTGACATGGCCGATTATAAATTGTATTTAACGTTAATTAATTATATAATATATAGGACATTGTGTGTTGTGTATTGCCGTTTAAGTGATAATGAGTCATTCGTTTTTTATTCGCAATGATGAATTACATCGTATTTAGCATTCAGGTATTCCTTGCGTGGATAATTTCTTATTAAATTGTGTCACAGACTAGAAAAGTAACAACCGCCGCACACTGGGCCACTATTGGCGACGACTAGTGGCCGCCACAAGTCGCGGAAGAGATTTTTCATACATTTTTTTGTGGCTCGAACGTGGTCACTCGAGTGTGCGGTGGTACCATTTAAAATGTATAAAACAAAACTTGAGAGGTGTCAAGGGACACCCGGATGGAACGAAGTTCCATCCGGGTGACCCCTACCCCTTCCCCCTTTTTTTTTTTTTTTTTTTTCGTGGTGGAAAGCAACTAAAACCACCACGGCTGTTCCCACTTGCTGACTATGCTGGACGCCTGGGGAACCCGTTGTATACTTCCCAGGCGTCTGTCAGCCGCCCCGACCACCTACCGGGGCTCCCGCACAGAGAGAGAGACAGAGAAACTCGCGCACGCCGCACGGCTTACAACTATAGCAAAAAGTGTCGTTACAACTTTTTCTCTTAATTTTTTCCGTCTAGCCCCCTTTCGCAACGCGCGATAAGGAACTTCGTTCCAAAATCTCTTCCGCGACTTGTGGCCGGCCACTAGTCTTCGCCACTAGTGGCCCAGTGTGCGGCGACTGTCAAGGTACGGACAGACCTTACCTTTTTAACGTTAAGGTTAATTTAGGCTTTAGAGATATAACAAAACAATGTATGGTGGGATAGCAGCGGGTAATTACTACCCGTGCGAAACCGGGCCGTGTCGCTAGTCTCGCATAAAAAAATACCTATCCATCCAGTTAACGACTTGGCTCAACAATTTGCTTACCCAGCGCAACCGACCGATATGCATCAACGTTCAGCAACTAGGCCACACCACGTCCATGAATGAGTTGAATAAAGTTGATCTAGACCTAATGAATGAACCTAAGTTGAAAAAAGTTGATCTTTTAATTTATCACTCTGGTATTTTAATATAGAACTTTAATGAGCAATTCAGCATTGAAATGTTTGTGATACATACAAAGTTGTTCTATTAATTGATTTTCTATACAAGCTGAAATGCCTTTGTTTATTTTAAAGCGCCAGCCACACTATGAGCTAAACTAACTTAGCTTTACTTAGCTCACGTAGCTTCAATATCTTTTCATACTACGTCTTTTACACTTCAGCATGTTTTACACATCGCGAACTACAGAGCTAAGCTAAGCTAGTCAACCGACTTGTAGATTAACTGTATCTAACGATTCCAAGTTAAAGCTAAGTGCAGCTAAGCTACAAGTGAACTTTGTAGCTTTCTGCCTCCCTTGAGCTACATGTCGATTGACAGTCAGTCACTGATATGACTTCTTTCTCGCCTAAACCTACATTTTAGTTTAGACGTAGTTAGATACAGTCTTTGGGTACAGCTAACCTACAGTTCGGTTGGCCAGCTTAGCTTGGCTCGTGTAATTAATTAAATGCTTAGTTACCTGAACTAAGCTAAGCTAAGTTAGTTTAGTAACCGATAGATGACCACTGCAATTCTCTTTTACGTACTTACAAAGGCCTCGTTCTAATATCGTTTGTATCCTGCGAATCCCTGCAGCTCCTTTGATGTCATCTGTCCAGCTAGTGGGGGGTCTGCCAACACTGCGTTTTCCGGTGCGAGGTCGCCATTCCAGCACCTTAGGGCCCCAACTATAGATTTCTATAGGTTATTCGAGTTACGTGTCCTCTGGCGCAGTGGTGAGCACTGTGTCTTATAAGTGGGAGGTCCTGGATTTGATTCCCGGCAGGGGCAATTTGGGAATTTATATTATCTAAATTGTCTCTGGTCTGGTCCGGTGGGAGGCTTCAGCCGTGGCTAATTATCACCCTACCGACAAAACCGTGCCGCCAAGTGATTTAGCGTTCCGGTACGATAGTACGTACAAACCAATCACGGGTAGAGCTTTAATAAAAACTGCCATACTTTTTCCAGGTTTCCATCTTAGACTAGCATCACTTATCATCAGGTGAAATCATCAGTTTCTGATTTCGTATTCCATCTGCTAGACGGTAAATATTTTGATATCATATTACATTCATAAATTAAAGTATACGCAAAGCTTGCGGTTAGGAGTTAGGACCACAGCTTGCTGAGCGTACAGTTCAGAAAATTAATGCATTAGGCAAAGCAAACGAATACCTACTAACTACTTATTACTGCATAATGAAGCGACACTCTCTCCCCTCTCCCGTCAGTCATAGCCCCCATACCTACAGTAGAAGGATGCCTGAAAGTATTGCGTATGTATAGAGTTGTCATTGTTCCGCTCGATATACGGTTGGCGTGGTCCTTGTTAGTTTGGTTCCTTTGTAAGTTTGTATGGAGTGTCGGGAGTGTGCTTGCGTAAGAAGTATTCGTAGCATGTTCACAACTAGGTACAAGGGTTTATCAGAGAAGTAAGTGTGCATTTAAATATTTCACAAAATAATAATTCATTAACTGTAAGTACCTCTAAGAAGAGTAATGAGTCAATTATCAGACTACAATAAAATATCAAAAACCAACCCGGTTACCTAATTAATCCTATATTTGAAAGATGTTTTAATCTTTCAAATATAGGATAATCAAGTGTGGATAAGAAATAATAGGATAAGAAAGGTTGTAGATTATCCGCTGAAACAAACGAGTGAGTCAAATTGCCTTTGCTTTAAAGTTGAATCATGACACGGTGAATTATAATCATCCGAATGTATGGCCCCTTTCGAACTGTATTGCTAAACGGTGGTTGGGACAATCAGTTGATTAGCCATAATTTGTTGTGACTACTGGCTTCACCGATTTATTAATTATACCTACGAACACCTGGTCTGCGGTTTTGTGACCTTGTACAGGTCATGAAATCAATGCGGTGATAGCCTAGTGGTTAAGACGTCTGTCTCCCGTTCGACGGGACCGGGTCCGATCCCCGGCAAGGACCTCTAACTTTTTCGAGTTATGTGCGTGTTAGGCGATTAATATTACTTGCTTTAATTTGCGTAAAGGAAAATATTGTGAGGAAACCTGCATGCCCGAAAGTTCTCCATATTGTTTTCAAAAGCGGTGTGAAGTCTACCAATCCGCAATTGCCCAGCGTGGTGGACTACCGCCTGAACCCTTCACACTCTGAGAGGAGACCCGTGCCCTGTTGTGGGCCGGTAATGGGTTGATGATGAATGACAATCATGTTAAAGAACAAGTATAAATTAAAAATTAAAAAAACCCTCGACATTCGCGATTTTGTGGCAGCGGCCATCTTGAATTTTCAATAATGCTATTCTACTAGTCAAGCCCTTTCATTTGATACCCATATTAAGGGAGTTGTGAAAAAATATGTAATCCGCCATTTTGTAGTGGCGGCCATCTTGGACAGATTTTCTTCAATCATAGCTAACAACACTCTCGACTAATTCACCTTTCAAACAAAAAAAACCGCATTCCAATCCGTCCAGCCGTTTGAGCGCCACAGGGGAACAGACAGACACACACACACACACACACACACACACACACACACACACACACACACACACACACACACACACACACACACACACACACACACACACACACACACACACACACACACACACACACACACACACACACACACACACACACACACACACACACACACACACACACACACACACACACACACACACACACACACACACACACACACACACACACACACACACACACACACACACACACACACACACACACACACACACACACACACACACACACACACACACACACACACACACACACACACACACACACACACACACACACACACACACACACACACACACACACACACACACACACACACACACACACACACACACACACACACACACACACACACACACACACACACACACACACACACACACACACACACACACACACACACACACACACACACACACACACACACACACACACACACACACACACACACACACACACACACACACACACACACACACACACACACACACACACACACACACACACACACACACACACACACACACACACACACACACACACACACACACACACACACACACACACACACACACACACACACACACACACACACACACACACACACACACACACACACACACACACACACACACACACACACACACACACACACACACACACACACACACACACACACACACACACACACACACACACACACACACACACACACACACACACACACACACACACACACACACACACACACACACACACACACACACACACACACACACACACACACACACACACACACACACACACACACACACACACACACACACACACACACACACACACACACACACACACACACACACACACACACACACACACACACACACACACACACACACACACACATACACACACAGACACGTCAAACTTATAACACCCCGACGTTTTTGCGTCGGGGGTTAAAAATAGGTTTCACACGAAAGTAAGTATGTCTGTCTGCTTGTTTTCACTTCACGGCTATCTTATTGGCAGCTGCTCATTCGGTCTCTTAATTACACGTTTTAATTAATTATATTATTGATGCCATGACAATGCCGCATCATGGCTGTCGCTATTTGTATGAATTTTACAATAAGTCATAACTGCTTACTATTTATTACCATAGAATAACTTTATGAATCTGTGTTATGAATGAATATAACTTTTCAAAAATCTGTCAAGTCCAGGAATAATAAACTGTTTTTTTTTTAATTATAATTCGTTAAAATGTCAAGGTACATGTGAACTTCCGAATTCAATGAATTAATTCATAAATATTATTTATTGTAGGTATACAAAATAACGTGAAAATTTTGATAAATAAATAAGGACAGGACCTAACTACATAATTTAATTAGGTAGGTAGTTACTTATATACAATCTGAAATGTAATAAATCAATTTCATTATAGGACCGGTTTTTTGGAAAGTTAATTGAATAGATTTGTGCTAAGGACCTAAAATATGAATTATTTTGTCCTGGTTTTTACGCAATTTTCTTGAGTTGTCAACCGACAGCAGCTGGCAGTGAGCTTACAATTATTACCTTATTTGACTGGTCTGTGAATTACCTATACGCAGTGGCGGTTTAGATGACAATTACAGCGCTCTAGGCAGTACCTCATCGGCAATATGTCAATGTTTGGGTAAATTGTTTGGGTAATTGGGTAAGGCCGGGCCCGCACTGCGAAATTTATTCGCGCGATTTTTTTTCACAAAATTCTGTGACATATGGAAATGTATGAAGCTGCACACACTTGCGGTTTAAAATTCGCGAACAAAATGTAATGTATACGGAAAATAAACCGCGCGAATAAAAATCGCGCGAATAAATTTCGCAGTGCGGCCCCGCTCTAAAGCCTTTGGGTGTACCTTCCTCTGGCGCGCCCCTTTGTAATCTCGCGCCCCTAGGCATATGCCTAGTTTGCCTAAAGGATAATCCGCCACTGCCTATACGATAATAATAAATATAAGTATTGATTAATAATATAATATGTTAATAAATAGAAGAATACTGTCCACGTTACTCGTCTTCTCCATTTCTAAATAGTTAAATATATAAAAAAAAAATTAATTACCGTTTCCGAAAAACTAAAAAAAAACAAGATTGTCGGGGCAAAATTTTGGAATATTTTCTGTCTGAATATTTTTATTTAGTTTTCTTTGTCGACGAAATTAGATTAAAGAGCGGAAAAGCATAGGTAAATTGAGAATTATGCGATTTTGACACACCTAATTATACGTAGGTACCTACTACTTATACCTAAAGACTAATAATTGATTGATTGATATAATATGTAGTTATGCTTTTTCGCTTTTCGATTAAAATTCGTAGATATGAAAGTAGGAATTTTATTTTCTTAAACAATCTTTCGACAAATCGAAAAATTCAAAAATTGCTCCAAAAATTGTGCATGCTTGTATTACTTAATACCCTCACTTTTTCGGTAAATAGCAGTGAATAAAATAATGTATCCTTCTCACATTTTTGCTAAAAATCAGGTTTGTTGCTTGTAGATTAGATTAGACATTAGATTAGATTAGGTGAATTTTAATATTTTAAGTATTAAATACTTAAAACATTAAAATTCACTGAAATCAGCGAAAAATAACATGTGTCTAGCAGACATTGCGGGTTTTAAGGAGTAATAAGTAATAAAAAAGTTATTAAAAAGGACATAACCTAATAAAACTACATATTTTTAATTTATCGATTCGTAACATCTTTTATTACATGTCAAGTCCAAAAAGTTGCTTATTAGGAATATAAAAACCGTAAATTAAGCTTTTAAAATAAATTAGTGATCATAAAATCATATTTTATATGCATTTTACAATAATCAGTTCCAAAATTAAGTAATTATTAGCAATCATCTGCTATGATTAAAATAAAATGGTCTATTATATTTAATAACGTACTTAAAAATAAATAAAAGGTATAATAACACATTTTATTACATATATTATTGAAAACTATATACGCAATTTTATAACAAATATGCTATAAACTAGGTATTTTATTACGATATTTACAAAAGTAAATTTAAGTAGGTATATTACATATGTAGCTATTCATACGTTATGGCTATTTAATATTTATCAGTTATCTATGAGAAATTGCACTTATTTTATGAACAAAATATTGACCTAATTCAAAGAAAAATTTTCATATTAATTCCCTCTTCTATTATATTTAATCATTAACCAATATTATATAAATAAAATTATGTACTGGCACAAAACACCACAGATTTTAAAAATCACTTTGCTACATAATCCGTGTATCAGGTTACTTCAAATATTAATTTAATCACTTTTGCTCCGTTCATCTATTTTACCTTAGATAATATAGTCTGAGTATTCGAATATTTTAAATCGTAAAAACACTTTTTCTACATTTAGTCCGTGTACCCGAATTTTAAATGTCAGTTTTGTCCGCCATGTTAGGAAGATGGCGGCTGGTTGCCGTCACGCGCCAACGCGTGGTCCTGACGTCAATGTGGTTGCAAGGAGTTGAGGATATTCATGTTTATCGCGTGCTGGTGTGAAGGGGGGCCTCCTAAGAAGCTCAGCTGGGGCCTCGACGCTGCAGCCATTGCTGCGAATAACGGCGGGGCCCCTCCGCCGCCGAATAGCGCGAAAGAAGGTGGCAAAAGGGGTCTCGCTGACAACCGAAGCTTCTCGATTTCCGCTTCTTGCAGTCGTTTTGCTTTCGCTCGACGATTCTGGAACCATATTTTGACCTGTAATAGAGAAGAGGAATATTGTAGCAGTTTTAATACAGACTAGCCGACCCCCGCGACTTCGTCCGCCTGGATATAAGTTTTATATAGGATCGGATTGGATCCCATAATCCTTTTTTGAACCTAAACTAAATGTAGCCTAAGTTACTCCTTATAACATCACCTATCTGCCATTGAAAGTTCCATCAAAATTGATCCAGCCATTTCGTTAATTAGCTGGAACAAATAGACAGATCGACAAACATAAATTTAAACGCACACCAGTTTAAAATAAGCCGTACGTTCAAAGATCCGGGTCCCAAGTTATTTGAACCCAATAAATGTCTGTCATTTCTGAACTAATAAACCTATGACCTTGAAAAATTTACGGGACAATACTTAAAGTACTACCTTTCTAACAAAAAAAGAATGAGTTAAATCGAACTACGCGTTAATGAATTACAGCTAAATACATGTTTTAACTTTCTTTCCCTCTCCCTAGGGAACCGTGCTGAATTTCGGGATAAAAAGTATCCTATAACCTACCTCGGAGTATAAACTCAAATCGTACCAAGTTTTATTTGAATCCATTCTGTAGTTTCGGCGTGATGCGCGGCCAAGATACAGACAGACAGACAGACAGACAGACAGACAGACAGACAGATAGACAGACAGACAGACAGACAGACAGACAGACAGACAGACAGACAGACAAAAATGAAACAAATTGCAGTTTTGGCTTCAGTATCGATTATAGAATGCCCTCCAACAAAAATTTTCAAAATATCTTCAATGTACAGAATTGGATCTGTTACAGTTTTATTATATTATAGATTTAATGCCATAGCCCCTACTACAACCACATTTGACGCAGCACTCCAACAGCACTCTAATCTGTCGCTTGAATGTGACAAGATTTTGAGCTGTGGCTACTTTGTTACTGCAGTTAGCTCAAGTTATTTTGGTACTAAGAGAACAGTCGAGTCTAACAAGTGTAAATTAAAAATTTAACAAACCCCCGACAATCGCCATGTTGTGGTGGCGGCCATCTTGTATTTGCATAGTGCTATTTTACTAGTCAAGCCCTTTCATTTGATACCCATATTAAGGGAGTTGTGAAAGAATATGTAATCTGCTATTTTGTAGCGGCGGCCATCTTGGATCGATTTTCATCAAACATAGCTAACAACACTCTCGACTAATTCACCTTCCCCAAAACTAATGCGATTTAGGAACTGTCGATTATTATTTAAATTGATATTGGGGGTACCAATTAAAGACTTTATCGTTGAATGAACTCGAGTAGGTACATATTCAACTCCTCAAACCTGATGCTGTAAGGAATTGCATTCCGAAATCGTGGGGATCCCACGGAATTTTTCCATTTTGGTGACGGGTTACTACAGATAGGCTACTTTTTGTTCTGGAAAATCAAAAGTTCCCACGGGATTTTTAAAAACCTAAATCCACACGGGCGAAGCCGTGGGCATCATCTAGTTGGTAAATAACTTGAAAACCTCTTTTTTAGTGCAATGAGCAAATTACCTACGTATTGTTATGAATTAATTGAAAAGACTTTACGATCTGCCACACATAACTATACTGTTACGCAGACAAAACAACTAAAGGTCCAGACGTTTGCAAAATCATAGTACCTAGCCCTACTAAATTGTATTATTATGACATATTTTATGTACTATATGTACATATTTTTTAATAATTAAAATTAATTAACTCTTCAACCTCTAAAATTTATTCATGTGTGGGTGCGGTTTGCGAATCAATAAACTGTAGCTAGACATGCTAATTTACCTAGTTAGCAATGTTTATTTGAACGAATTAGAAATTAAAATTAAGTAAATTAAGTAGCTGAATCGATCAGTTATTTAACATTTTTAAACACTAAATTATTTTGTGTTGACATCACGAAATATATTCACTGATCAGCATATAATTTAAGGTGATTAAGTTAATCAATTTATGAAATAATCCTTACTAATAAATTATATTAATACGAAAGTGTTTAGGTAGGTACTTATTTGTTGGTTGGTTTGTCACGTCGACAGAGTCACGCCGCAGAGCTACAAATTGACATGATTTTTTTCACGGCCATAGGTGATGACGAGAGCTACATAAGATACCCCGTGGAATACTGCTATTGAAAACTTAGCGCTATTATTAAACTACAAGCGGACACCCGCGACTTCGTTCGCGTGGATGTTGGTTTTTGAAAATCCCGTGTGAATCATTTTGTTTTCCTAAGCTCCTTTGAGCTCATAGCTTGCAAAAATCTGTTAAAAGTTCACTGGCGGATGTTTAGGTAGATCAAAATGTAAACATTCGCCAGTAAAAGTCCCATCAAAATCAATCCAGCCTTTTTGAGATTACCCGGTAATCTTTAAAGTATATCCTTTCTAACAAAAAAAGAATGAATGAAATCGGACCACGCGTTAATGAATTACAGCTAAGTACACATTTTAACTTTCATCCCCTCTCCCAAGGGAACCGTGCTGAATTTCGGGATAAAAAGTATCCTATATGTTACTCCGTAGTATGAACTTAAATCATACCAAGTTTCATTTCAATCCATTCAGTAGTTTTTGCGTGATGCGCGCACAAACATACAGACAAACAGATAAACAGACAAACAGACAAAAATTTCAAAAATAGCTTTTTTACTTTCTATTGCTTATCCCTAACATCCCCCAGTTATTATTTTGCAAAAATCTTTAATGTACAGATACGGCAAGTCTACGATTTTATTATATGTATAGATCTACCTAAACACAATCTAATAGCAATAACCATTTGTCTTAAAGGTACTTGTAGTATTAATGGTTTAGTATTTATCAAACCGGCAATGTGCAGCGTGCAAAACGCAGCGACAACTTTCGGTATTTAACGTTCGTTGAACCCTAGCGTCAGCTGATTGCATTACATTGCGAACTTTTAAACAACACACGGAATATTTAAATTTTTGTTTCGCGTTTTTTATAGTATCTTGTCAGTAATTATCACTACAATTATCTGTCTTCGTTTTCGTTAGCGGTCCCCCTACACCTGTTAGACTACGTGCTAGGTGGTTTAGGATATCAAGACGAAGAAGAAGAATATTGTACTAGCCTGTGTCTCAGTGAGTCGCAGAGAGGAGGAGAACTCGGCTCTCTCCGCGATGCTCAAGTATTGCTTGTCTCTAAACTTCTTCTCCAGGGCGAGGAGCTGCTGCGTGGTGAAGGGCGTCCGCGGTTTCCTGTTGGGCTTGTGCTTGCGGAGCTGACATCGCACCACCGGTGGACCCGTGGGCGGACCGGCTGTGGACAAAATAAGGGATATAATATACCTATTACGATAATAATTAATCATTCTTTTTCACATCGGGCATCCGAACGTAAACTGCGATGGTTTTTGCAAGTATCCGAACGGAAACTGCGTTGGTTTTTTCAAGTATCCGAACGGAAACTGCGTTGGTTTGTGCAAGTATCCGAACGGAAACTGCGTTGGTTTGTGCAAGTATGCGAATGTAAACTGCGATGGTTTGTGCAAGTATCCGAACGTAAACTGCGATGATTTGTGCAAGTATCTGAACGGAAACTGCGTTGGTTTGTGCAAGTATCCGAACGTAAACTGCAATGGTTTGTACAAGTATCCGAACGTAAACTGCGATGGTTTGTGCAAGTATCCGAATGGAATGTGCGTTGGTTTGTTGTAACTTGTGCGTTTCAAGTCATAAAAAAATCAGATTTCAGAACAGCATGGTTGTACCTTCACAGTGTTCTAACACGAGCTTTTTGAAAAGAAAAATATAATTGACAACGATTGATTTTGACGACCTCCCTGGCGCAGTGTGAGCGCTGTGGTCTTACAAGTGGGCGGTCCAGGGTTCGATTCCCGACAGGAATTACAATGACGTACAGGGGTTTCAGTGAATTTCTAACAATATGCGACAACTTAAAATATTCGATTGATAATATCAATCGTATCAGAGTACTTTCGAATTCACGCAATTTACAATTTAATAGAAACCTAACAACAATATTTAGGTATGTACATTGTACCTAGTAGACGTAAGTACATTATTATTATTACTATCTACACGATACAGAAGTCAAAATAGATTTATTATTTTTCGGTATAAGTATGACTTAATATACGTATAAATATTACGTATTAGTATTAGTATACATATAACATTTCTGTGGTGGTGTCGTGTGGTGCGGGTTGTTACGTTCCCTCGAATATGGTTGAGCGAAGCAATGGCTGGATCATGCGTCATGCTCGTGAACGGGTGCCACCGTCGGAAATGGGGCTACTTTTGTCTGCCCTTCTTCACATGTGTAGAATTGTAAGCACCATTCCGAACCTGTGGTAGATTCATTTGTCGATTCGTAAACGCTTCCGAAAGTTTATCTGAATAAAATTATGATTACTTATATAAATGATAATAAGGCGTGGATTTGACTCGTTCCAGCAATGCGCGAGACGGCAATTCAATCATGTACTTACCATAAAATTGTTATATTGATATTGTAAATTTGGAAAAGAGCAACCGCCGAGTTTCTTGCTGGTTCTTCTCGGTTGGAACGGCATTCCGAACCAGTGGTAGATTCATCTGACTATTCAAAAGCACTTGTAAAAGTTTATTTGAATAAAAAACTTTTCTATTCTATTCTATTCTATTCTATTCTATGGAATGGGGGCCATTAACATAAGTTTAGTTCGACATAAAACATTCTAAAATATAACATACGGCTTCAATTAACACATCCATTTATCATTCGGTAAAGTGTGTAATTTAGACATAAGTACCTATTCACATGTATTCTGATTTTTAATTCAGTGGAATTCTGAAATTTTGTCACTTAAAAATAGAATGAGTTATTTGCATGAAAAACAGAGTTTACCACTTGGAGTTCGATTTTACCCTGAACTATACCTAGTAGGTACTTACCTGAAGTATCTGTCAGGCATTTGTCATATATCTACACTAGCGGTCCGCCCCGACTTCGCCCGTGGTATATCTGTACTAATATAATAAAGCGAAAGCGAAGAGTTTGTTTCTTTGAACGCGCTAATCTCAGGAACTACTGGACCGATTTCAAAAAATTTTTCACCGTTGGATATGTTCGTGATCCTTGAGTGCTATAGGTAATATGTACCACGGGCGAAGCCGGGGCGGACCGCTAGTAATAATATATAGCCTATAGCACTCAAGGATTACGTACATATCCAACGGTGACAGAATTTTTGAAATCGGTCCAGTAGTTTCCGAGATTAGCGCGTACAAACAAACAAACTCTTTCGCTTTATTATATTAGTAGTAGATATCTACATTGAGGCAATTGATTTTTATTTTTATGTAAGCTTTGAATTTATTATCTTTTTTGTGGGAACTATTTTATCTCTGGTACCATTAAGGAACGTCAGAATTCCACTGAATTAAAAATCAGACCAATTCCTTTGTACCCAAACAAAGCAAAAAAAAAATTGTCAATTTTAAAAATATCGCTTTCCTTTTTCACAGGGCGCATTGTGAAAAAGATGAGCATATACATACATCCGTTATTTGAGTTTAGTTTCGTATGATTGTATAAAACTGTCGTTCTAGACCCACCCACCCACACCCACACACACACACACACGCACACACACACACTAACTGGTATTAAATAACTGGATACGCTAAGTAATTAAGACAGCGTGATCCTAACTCTCCAGAAGGCTGACTGCATTACCTCTTTGGATACAGATGATTATTTTCAGTTCAAAGCCTATACCTACCTAAGCCAGCACTGGGATCCTGAGTTGCATCAAACATACGCTTAGATTTAAATTAATACATACTTTTACATGGAAAAGCGCGCGGTACGTGTAATCTACAAGTGTAAATTGAAAATTTAAAAAACCCCCGACATTCGCCATTTTGTGGCGGCGGCCATCTTGGATTTGCAATAGTGCTATTCTACTAGTCAAGCCCTTTCATTTGATACCCATATTAAGGGAGTTGTGAAAAAATATGTAATCCGCCATTTTGTAGCGGCGGCCATCTTGGACCGATTTTCATCAAACATAGCTAACAACACTCTCGACTAAATTACCTTTCAAACAAAAAAACCGCATTCAAATCGGTCCATCCGTTTGAGCGCCACAGGGGAACAGACAGACACACACACACACACACACACACACACACACACACACACACACACACACACACACACACACACACAGACACGTCAAACTTATAACACCCCGTCGTTTTTGCGTCGGGGGTTAAAAAGGCGGACGGAAGGTGGAAAGGAAAATTATGTTTGCAAATCAGGGTTACAACGATTATACCTATAGGGAAGGTCAACGACCGAGATTCATGAATCCGAACAATGTCTACAGGAAATTGAAAAATTACCATAAACGATTGATTCACTAAGACGGACATTAAACAATCAGACATAAAATTAATGCTCCCTATTATTGACTCCGTAACGCATAAGCGGGCGTAATTATTATAATTAATTTTTGAATAAATTACAATTTTACAGGTAGTTTAGTTTCGTATGAATAATACCTGTGTGTATTTATGCAACTAGACTGCATACAAAGAGAATTATCATAACAATAACTTGAGGTTTTGTATTATTAATAGATATTATGAGGGTAGGTAGAATAGACCAAATAGATTAGCGGAAAATCGCGCGCGGTATTTCCGCAATGTAACGGAAAACCGCGGAAATGTAACGCAGAGTAAATAAGTGGCCTTTCGACGTTTTATGTAGGTATGAATGCGCGAGAAATATTTTCTGTCTTTTAACTGACGGAAAATTTATGTATGACTGCGACGGAATACATAAACAATTCACGTAAACCTCAATAAAATCATTATCATTGATGATGAATGCGTAATATTATAATAGAATCATTTTTTTACCTATGATATAAAAGGTTCCCAACACGATCAATCGCGATTGCCAATCACGTTTTATAATAATTTATTAATATTACTTATTAGTTGTTTATGCAACTGTTGTATAATAAGGGTTATTAAAACGCGAATGTGGATTTATCTATCATACGAGGCGAAGCCGAATGTATAGTATCATAGTCATAAGTAGTATCATAGTTAAGTAGTAATAGTGTCATAGTTATATACCAAAGTATAGTAATTTTAATACCTAATTATCAACAGTTGCATAGAAGACTTAATTTTCCGCTGATCTATTTGGTCTATCATATCTACACGCATAATATGAATCCTCTATAAAAGATTCTGAAACAATTAGCTTGTCCTAATAACATAATAATATAATCCGAAGGAGTGTTATTATGAAATTCAGTACAACATTATATCACCCGTTTTCATAATAACACTCCTTCTCTCAGAATCTTTTTAAAGGGTTTTAAAGCATGGGCGTGGACAAAAATAAATAAATAATGATTTATTTGGGATTTAACTTAATTAATTTACATTTTTTAATGTAATTTATTTGGTAGCCCCGTCGAATAAAAAGGAACCGAACTAACCTAACCGTACCGTAATAAAGTGAACAACGTGAAATGGTTTGAAGCTGTGGATTATGACCGGCTTACCGCCCTCGTATCACAATGTACCTAAGGTCTCTATTATTTTACATTTTGATTCGTTCACGCTTGTAACAGCGTTATTATGTTTAGTATTTTAACCTTCTGTGTCCGCCTAATGACACCGCTATTGACTTTTGGTATAAATAGAGCATGCGCACACACAAGGCAACTTAGTCGTGTGAAACTTACGAACTCCCTCTACGACTGCATTTATTATATTTATAAACTAGCTGATGCCCGCGCCTTGGTCCGCGTGTAATAAATTAAAAAAAACCTCGTGGGAACTCACTAATTATTATGCTGGATTATAAATATTATCATATCGTATAGGACACGACTGTTGCGATTCATCGCATTACGTTGCCCGCCCCCAGTATTACCTACTTCGTTTAACGTTTTTTCTTACTTTCTTTCTATAAGTATGTTGAATAATGAATGAATATCTTCCTCAAGAATTTGGGTTATCAAATGCTTATTGAAAATGCGACTGATATTTCCAGAGATTAGCGCGTTAAAATAAATAAACTCTTCCGCTTTAGTAGATTACTAGCTGATCCCCGCGACTTCGTCCGCGTGGATATAGGCTTTTATATAAGATCGGATTGGATCGCATAATCCTTTTTTGTACCTAAACTAAATGTAGCCTAAGTTACTTCTTATAACATCACCTATCTGCCATTGAAAGTTCCGTCAAAATTGATCCAGCCGTTTCGTAAATCAGCTGGAACAAATAGACAGATCAACAAACATAAATTTAAACGTACACCAGTTTAAAATAAGCCGTACATTCAAAGATCCGGGTCCCAAGTTATTTGAACCCAATAAATGTCTGTCATTTCTGAACAAAAAAACCTATGACCTTGAAATATTTACGGGACAATAATTAAAGTACTACCTTCCTAACAAAAAAGAATGAGTTAAATCGAACAACGCGTTAATGAATTACAGCTCAATACACGTTTTAACTTTCTTCCCCTCTCCCAAGGGAACCCTGCTGAATTTCGGGATAAAAAGTATCCTATGTCATACCTCGGAGTATAAACTCAAATCGTACTAAGTTTCATTTGAATCTATTCAGTAGTTTCGGCGTGATGCGCGGCCAAGATACAGACAGACAGACAGACAGACAGAAAGACAGACAGACAGACAAAAATGAAACAAATTGCAGTTTTGGCTTCAGTATCGATTATAGAGTGCCCTCCAATAAAAAATTTCAAAATAATATCTTCAATGTACAGAATTGGATCTGTTACAGTTTTATTATATTATAGATAGATAGAAGATAATACTTAAGTATTATAATACTTATATGTTATAATATTTATTATAATATAAATTTTTCCGACAGTATTGTCGCATGTGTGTGCTGACTCCACAAATTAAATAAAATAACCACTCAGCGGTTCAGACACGCCCGCATGAATATTCATAAATAAATTAACTTCAAAGTTATATATATAAATATTTTGACTTTATTGTGACTCTAGAATAAATTAGTTAACAGTGTAAACACATAATAGTTTCTTGACCTGCAACAAACACTTGTTATTTATGAGCAATTTATTTGAGTCGAGAGCTCGTAGGAGATTGATAAAACGGAGAGATGTGTTGCTACCGCATATTATGTCAGTCGTTTATGCTAGGTAAGCAACGATGAGGTAAGTCGGTAACTACATCGACTTTAGCTTTTCGTTTTCTCTGTAGATTTAGTTTTAATACAATACAATATACATAACTTTCAAATAAATCAATATTTAACTTTCTGATATTTAAACTTAATAGAGGGTTCACATCACACGGTTTGATTTTAGTTGATCAACAATTGTTGTTCAACAAAGTTAAAAGGCATTTGGTGCTTCAATTTGATTGAACGTCTGTTGCAATTTATCAGTTGACTAACTAAAATCAAACCGTTTGAATCTGCTATAAGAGCTGAGTTGTATCTATGCGAGAGGATCTGGGAGTCGACAACATTTTCATTATACCAAGAAAACCCCAACCATAATGGAAACGGGCAACGACCCTCAACAATAAGGAATAAGAAATACCGAACAGGATTAACGAATATGATGCAGGAAATATGAGAACAGTTTGGTATAAGCTGGAAGTCGGAAAAATTACATATGAATGGTAAAAATTTGTATAACCAACCATGTTTGCAAAACCGATACTTACTTATACTTAGCTAAATAAATTCATGAGAATAATAAAATTATGAAACGACAAATCCATCGGAACGAAACGATTATACAGACAATATTCCGTACATAGAGATCCAAACCTGGCGCGGTATCGATACAATGGCGCAAAAAGATACGCATATAAGTAGGTAATAAAGCGGAGAACTTCCTTCGCAAAAGTGATAAAATACAAACTATTCAATGCCCGCCATCTAGATCCTAGGAGACATATCAATGCGAGCGGTACGCTAATGAAGATATAATATCCGCTTCTGAACGTATTTATTTCGCCGCGGCCATTTTGTTGCGATGACGGACCCGCGAGCGCATGTAATGGCGGCCAATTATCGGGATTTAGTTGTCAATGTCGCAGTTTAATTGGATTATTGTTATCTGATTCGTTGGTTCGATGGCGGTGAATTATGCAAATTATGATGTTTCATGTTACTTTAAGGGGAATTTAATCATATCTATAGGTAGGTAGAGAGAGGTACATGTATTACTTAAATAACGTGCGTCAAAATTTCCCAAAGCATGAATTTTGTTTTTGAAGTGAAAAATTTCTTTACACGCGCTGAGTAGGTAGGTAGGTACTAGGTACTTTATTCTGTGGGAATTGAATGAGACTGAGCCATCACGCTCGGCTATGTAACGCTCGTTCGGGTGAAGTCGGCATGAGTCGACTGAGGAAACGAGAGAGATATAGTGAACAAGTGTTCGCTCTACTTTATGAATATAGAACTTAAAAAAGTTGTATTATTATTAACCACGCTTTGATGAAGTTTTCACTTCTGTTGTGTTGGTTTAAGCACACACTTTGTATACCTATAAGTACCTATTTAAATTTTGTCAAACTGAAGTCGAAAACACGACATGTTTAAAGTGTACCCATCGCTTTTGGAACCCTAGTAGTCGTAGTTTTAAGTACTCAGTCGTAAGTAACTAATTATAACCACTTAGATATACGAACTTAGCTATACGTAATTTATCACTTCTACGTACTTTTTAATGTCAATTTTAATGTAACAAACTTTGAACAAAGAACTTTGACTTTAATTTGTGAATTCATTAATGATAAACAGCACAAAGTACCTACTTGTAATAGTTATTTATGCAACTGTTGTATAATAAGGGGTATTACCGTATTAAAACACGAATGCGGGTTAATAGTAACACATGAGTGTTTTAATAACTAATTATCAACAGTTGCATACAAGACATTATCTATACACTCTCAATATGAATGCTCTATAAAAGATTCTGAAACAGTTAGCTTACTGCTAACATTAAAACAGTCAGTTCTAGTAACCATAATATTATCCAAAGGAGTGTTATTATGAAAACGGATGATATAATGTTGTACTGAATTTCGTAATAACACTCCTTTGGATATAATATTATGGTTATTAGGACATTGGGGGTTTTAATGTTGGCAATAAGCTAACTGTTTCAGAATCTTTTATAGAGGACTAGCTGATGCCCGTGACTTCGTCCGCGTGGGTTTAAAAATGAGATAAATGAAGAACCGCTAAACGGATTTTGTGCAAACTTCACATAAGTAAACCATCTACTAAATAGTCCGAACAAAGCCTAAACATTTGGTTTGGATAGGTGATCCCGTTCTTGAGTTATAAAATTACATCGAAAAGTGGCATTGATTTTTATATAAGTAGGTATATAGATTTAAATCATGGGTGTACCCGTGTAGATAAAAGTTTATTTGAAAAAAAACAAACACAAATTCACACTATGTTTTCGACTCACTCTTGGCGTAATTAGATTGGCATTCAAGACGAGAGTCGATGTTTAGAAAATTTCTAATTATTAAGATAATTCTTCGCGCTTTTTGCAAACATAACTCTACCATGTAAGTAGTAGATATTCTCTGAAACGATTTGTTATTATTGCTTAGGCATGCTATGGAACAATGTTAATTATTATTAATTATTATTCGCGTATGAGAGTTCCGTTTGTGCTTCATGAAAACCAAGAGAAATGAAGCAATTGTTAATTGAAATTGACGTAAACATTGATAATTGCCAATGATCGTCTCATGACCTTTTATTATAAACATCGGCACGTACATCAAACACTGAAGGAAAGTGGAGGGGGTAAGCTATTGTATTACGTGCGTGACAGTTCCCATATGCAGCTGTCCCCTCCACGTTTCGTTCAGCGTTCGATGTACGTGGCGCGGGTTATAAGTACACGACTGCCAAAAAAAAAGAGTGTAATGTTTTCAGCGTTCATGTATGTATTATAATAGGTACTTATGTGCGTATTTTTAATTCGTGATCAATGATCATGAATTTATATATGCATGTGAAAATGTTTCTTTTGTAGTGAAACATAATTTTTATGTCAGTAGGTAAACATAGAGACATGGTCCGAGACATGGTCGCTAACTATGGGCATAAGAAAGCTCAATCACTCAGAGAGCGATGGAGAGAGCTATGCTCGGAGTTTCTCTATGCGATGAAATCAGAAAAGAGGAGATCCGTAGAAGAGTCAGAGACCAGACTCACCTGAAGCTATCAATGGGCGGGGCACATAGTTCGAATAACCGATAGACGTTGGGGTCCCAAGGTGCTAGAATGGCGACCTAACACCGGAAAACGCAGTGTTGGTAGACCCCCCACTAGGTGGACTGACGACATCAGAAAACTCGCAGAGACACAAGCGGCACAAGACCACGGCATGTGGATTTAAATCCCTACAAGAGACCTAGATGTCCAGCAGTGGACGTCTATGGGTTGATGACGACGACGACGAGGTAATCTCAAAATTTGGAAGAAAATATTTCTTGCTCAACTTATTACTCTGGTCAAATTAGATAGGAATAAAAATAGTTATTAAATAACAATAACTCCGACAGAGCTGAATTTTGGTACAGACCTTGGGTACACAGTAGTAGTATAGTAGGAATAAAATGCCAAAGTTCCCATTAATCCCATGTCTGCTAAAATAGTTATTCACGGGAAAAGTCAAAATTTTCGGTTTTTTCTAAAACGCGGTAAGTTTTATAAAAATATAGTCTAAACAAAAATAGTAGATCATAAAATTATCTACAAAAATATTTTTTATACTTTTTTTTCCTAAGAATCACCATCCCTAAGATATCGCCATTCTATATAAATATATTATGTTAAGATATGTATTTACAAATGAATCGCTATTTTCCTTGGTCACGGCCGCGGCATCACGCGTGAACGACTGGACCGATTTTGTCAAAATTTGGTATAGAGGTAGACTAGGCCTTGGAGAAGGACATAGGCTACTTTTTATCCTGGAAAATTATAGAGTTCCCTAGGGATTCTTAAAAACGCGGATGAAGTCGCGGGCATTAGCTAGTGATAATAATAAAATCTCAAAGACCTACCTATAGGTACTGCTTACATCCTACATTGTGTTCAGAGTTGTCTAACTCAAAAAAACATCATCATAGAAAAATAACCTCTATCATCTTCGTCTTAAAGTTTAAAACAACTATTTATTTCCTTTAGTTATAACAATGGCAGGCTTCAATAAAAACATGAAGTCCGTTGATTGTATAATTTTGTGCTCGCGTTCGACTTTACTTATCGCTTTATCAACACAATGTCTGTCCTTTTCTTACTCGCGTTCAATTGCTCAGGTGCGAGAGGGACGGCGATACAAAGAAAACTCTTTTTATCGTTTTCCACGGCGTTTAATTCCCTCGTATGCAATAGGTCATTTGATATTGTATATTTTATAGCAATTTGATATGTTATGTTGTGAGCTGAATTATATTAATATTATATTTTTCACGGGTAATTAAGTATTACGATTAAATGGGTAAAGTTAGAATTATCCAAAATTAATTTTAATTCGGACTTTACTCCTTTGCACCTAGCTACACTCAGAGGTGGGTGGATAAAATGGAGAGAATAAAGTTTTATCATTTTGTTTAGATATTTTGGAATAATTTTTAACCCCCGACGCAAAAACGACGGGGTATTATAAGTTTGACGTGTCTGTATGTATGTGTGTGTGTGTGTCTGTGTATGTGTGTGTCTGTCTGTTCCCCTGTGGCGTTCAAACGGGTGGACCGATTTGAATGCGGTTTTTTTTGTTTGAAAGGTGAATTAGTCGAGAGTGTTGTTAGCTATGTTTGATGAAAGTCGGTCCAAGATAGCCGGCGCTGCAAAATGGCGGATTACATATTTTTTCACAACTCCCTTAAAATGGGTATCAAATGAAAGGGCTTGACTAGTAGAATAGCACTGTTGCAAATCCAAGATGGCTTCCGCCACAAAATGGCGAATGTCGGGGGTTTTTTAAATTTTTAATTTATACTTGTTATTTCATCTACACTCTACAAGTTAGCCCTTGAGTGTGATCTCCTGACTCCTTTGATGGTAAGTGACGATGCAGTCTAAGGTGGAAGCGGGTTAACTGGAAGAGGTATGGCAGTTTTTATTAAACGAATACTTACCCCTGATCGGTTTCTACGCGGCATCGTACCGGAACGGTGAATCGCTTGGCGGGCACGGCTTTGCCGGTAGGATGGTAACTAGCCACGCCTGAAGCCTCCTCACCAGCCAGACCAGAGACAATTTAGAAATTACATAATCATAAATTACCACTGCCGGGAATCGAACCCGGGACCTCTCACTAATAATACCACAGCACCACAGCGGAGGTTGTCAAATCTCGATTCGATCGATCGATTCGAATTCGATCTCGGCATAACCCCGCCTTCAGTGTAAGGCCGTGTCCTCAGGCGAAACAGTGACTCGACTGACTGTCCGCTGGCTGACTGTGAGCAGCGTATAATTGATCGCAACTTATAGTATACTAGCGGTCCGCCCCGGCTTCGCCCGTGGTACATATATAGCCTATAGCACTCAAGGATCACGTACATATCCAACGGTGAAAGAATTTTTGAAATCGGTCCAGTAGTTCCTGAGATTCGCTAATCTCAGGAACTACTGGACCAACAACGTTCAAACAAACAAACTCTTCCGCTTTATTATATTAGTAAGTATAGATATAGATATAGCTCTGGATCTGTCATAGTTTTGGAGGCATTTGGAGGCGAATCAGCCGCTCACTGAACTCACTGAAGTGGCAAGCGAAACGCCGCAAAATTCTTACATTACGCGGTTTGGACACTCTATTTAAAAATTTCAAAATTGTCTCTGGTCTGGTCTGGTGGGAGGCTTCAGCCGTAGCTGGTTGCCGCCCTACCGGCAAACCCGTGCCGCCCAGCGATTTAGCGTTTCGGTACGATGCCGTGTAGAAACCGATCAGGGGTATTTATGGGTTTAATGAAAACTGCCAAACCTCTTCCATCTATGACTACTTGTAGTTGAATAAAAAAAACTATACTCTGATATCTAATTCCGTGGAATTCTGACGTTTCGTAATGTTACCAGAGATAAAACAATTCCCACAAAAAAGATAAAAAATTCAAAACTTATGCAAATACAAATCAACTGCCGCATGTAGATATGACAAATGCCTGACAGGACACTTCATGGTGATAATGTCATTCGACATCCATTTTTGAATAAATTTTTTCAATGTGCTTCTTTTGTTTTCTATTGCTGTTAGTGTGCACTTTCTAGTTTCCACTCTTGGTGTTTTCTATTTTAAGGCGAAACGAGTAATATTATTAAACGGCATAATTATGACTTTTTATGATGACAGGGAATTAAAGTAGTTTGGGGTAAAATCGTACTTCGTAGATGTTAACCCTGATCTCCATACAAATAACTCATCTGTAAATGACAATGACAGCGGTCAGAATTCCACGGAATTAGAAATCAGAGTATATATTATAGAGGCTAAGGCCGTGTCCTCATTAGGCGAACAGTGAGCGGCTAATGGGGACACGGCCTAAAAGCGCAAGAAAATCAGCATGGCCGACGCGACGCTAGCAGTCGGACGAGTGGACAATTTCACAATTTGTCCGCGCGGTTTTTGCGCGCCGATAATTGGCGGTCACCTGCCGCTACCCGCCGGCATAGCGGCCCTAATATGGCGACCCGCCTCGGGCCCCGGTTCTTGCTGGCATCTGACAAATGTGTAATTATGTATTTAATATCATCCGTCGCTACCAATTTGGGAGCAATTCGCGTGCCGGCGACTTTTAGTTTTGTGGTGTCCGAAATATCGTTTTTGTTATCGAAATCGGAGTTAACCTAAAAAAAATTGTTGTTACTCGTCCACCGTCACCGATTTCATTTTATCTATTCTCTCTTCTTCCTTTTTAGGGAGAAGAAAAAAATGATTGCATTAACTATCTAAGTACCTATTTCAGTTGCCTATTTTTCTTCTCCCTTTTGACCGAAGTAATTTGAATTTTGCCTATAGCCATTTTGGCGCCGATCGCTAAGATGTATGAGAGTGAAGGTACTCGGAACTAAATGTGAATTGTGAGAAATTGTATTGAGAAAAGCACTTTTCAGGCGATAAGTACATAACCATATCTTCGGTGTGGCGCTTGTATGGCCATATAGCCAGTAGTCTGTCCAGGATACTTGTATTAATACAGGCCAGTGCTATTGACAAATCTAGTAGAATTCTGCGCGTGATAAACCACTTACAGTGAATTAAATTGTAATTAAAATGTCAGGGGAGCGCCATATCTGCGCGCAGATATAAAAAATTTTGTGTGCGATTTTCCGCTAGATTTGCCCTTAAAGGGTACACCAGTGATTTATAGTATACATATAAGTCAAGACTTTAGACCATTTATCTATCACTTTTAGAAGTTATAACTAAGGAGACGGAGATGTAGCGACCCTGAATCCGGAACAGAGGCAACATCTGCGGTCCATCTTAAGATGTCCGTATATCACGAACTATTTACTAGCAAATGTTTTGTAAGTCCTAATACGCGCCAAAATAAAATTTCATATGATACTAAAATCAAGTTTTATACGTAGATATTTAACTGGTCTTTTACAACCAAACTATGGACGGCAACAGATTTTATGTCAACTGTCACCCCTCTCACTACCCACCCTACAACCCTCTCGCATCCAACCTTCAACCGTCCCGCACCCAGCCTCTTCTGTGCTTCTACCTCGGAAACCATCTACGTTCAACGATAAGCTATTATACAACGTTAGTTTCACTTTGCGCAAAAACCGAAACACGTGTCAAATATTTTTACATTTGAAATAGTTGTACAAATTTTCAAAAACATATAATGTAAACTTACGAAGTTATAAGCTTCTTGTGTTGCGTCATTGTCCTCAAAAAAATGGTCACTCCAACTCGCGAGCCATCGTCATCTCGACTCGCGAGTTGAATGACCGCGCGCTGTATGCCGATCGTCAGCTGATGTGCGTTTCAAACTTTCAACCACTGTGCCTGAGCTTGCAGGATTTTTTTTTAATATTTTTGGACACAATTATAACACAATATAAAAATAGTTGGATTCGATTTTGTGACTGATTTTGAGCAAACTACTTTCAGGTTTTGCTTCAAATAAAACTAACGTTGTATATACCTAACATTGCGTTCTAAATGCTTTTTTAAAAAACATCTAAACATAACAATTTCTAATGCTCAGAGATTCCTTTTAAAAGTAACATGCCTAAATAATTGTATGACTTTGGCGTAATCGATTTAGGAAGCAGATTCAAGATTTTTCAGTTTTTAGCCCTCACTTCACCTGCGTTTACCGCAGACACCTATTCCACTGTGTTCCACCTACACACAGCAGCTGTGTGTCAATTCGGTGTGGTATGAAACAATTAAGGATTAAAATACCTGTTCATTTCGTTTGATATTTGCTTCACAAAACAAAACGACAGGTGGACCTCTTTAGGTACATTTAACAACGATTAAAGTTAACATAGACCACTGAAAAAAGGCACTTTGGGTAACACAAGTTAGGATTCGTTAAATAACCAATTTTTGACCATTGCAACAATGGAGATAATGACTTGCGCGACCCACTTTGCTTTTTAGTGGTTGGTCGAGTTACTTTAATGGTATGAAGTGCCGCCCGTGAGTAAGATGACGGAAGACTTTCTATACACCTAATATCGGTGTGAAATTAGGTTTTGTATCGTCGAAAAACATGTTTTTTTTTTATTAAGTACCTAATCCATTAATCCCATGATTGCAGTGAGCGTGTTGAAAACCCTTCGGTTCCAGTTCTACTTATATTGAAACGCGAAATCACTTTTTCTCACCAAACAATATCCCACGAAGCGGAAAAATCTGAATCCGTAAGTATAGAAAATATGGTAAGTCTGAATTCTACGGGTGGGCGAAGGCGCCGCGGCCGGCAACTGCTAGTCAGTATGGTTATGCCGAGCTTGTAGGTACACCTCGATAACGATACTAGATTTCGAAAATTGAAAAACTAACAAATGGGTTTTCTGTCAAGAAATTCTCTGTGCCAGCCCGGAGTTGGTAGTTGGCGGTGTTTCACCCCCGTGCCTCCAGAGAGCACTTTAAACAGTCGGTCCCGGTTATTATCACTATTAGTTATGTGACAATAGTCGTTAAAGCCCGCCAACCCGCAGTGGAGCAGCGTGGCGGGTCTAAGCACTAAATCCCTTTCTCCTATAGAGAGGTGGCCTGTGCCCAACAGTGTGACGTTAAAAAGCTGTGCTGGTGGTGGATGTATTGGCGAACTCAAATCTTAAAACAGGGCAGTTTAGGTCCATTTCACTCTGAAGTCATTGTGTTTCGATACTCGAATTTCGATCAATGTTGCCTTAACGTGCAAAGTTGGACTAACCCTACTGATATAAACATAGACATCGCTGGGCACAAATAAGGAAAATTGCACATTGCAGACTGTCTACTCATCGAGTCAGCCATTTACTTTTACCTGGCGCATACGGCTAAGAGCATTTCCCATCTCCGCTGTTGTACCTAGATCTAGAACACGTTTGAAGACCGTGTACCTATCAAGTGTTTTCTAATTAATTGTTTTAAATAGGGTTCCGTAGTAGTTTAGCCGCGAGAATGTCCCTTCTCGATTTTTTTCGTATATGAAATGTAGCCTATGTCACCCGGACCATAACAACGAATCAATTGACACCTCATTCATCAAAATCAGCCCAGTAATTTAGGCGCTACGGTGGAACACACAGAATCTCATACAAAAATCGGACACAAATATACATACATTACTTAGACTGCAAAATCATAAGCCTTCCTTTTGGCTTTGCCATAGTAGGGTAAAAATCAAAGAGTTCTCGCCGGATTTTCAAAAATATAAATCTACGCGAACGAAGCTGCGGGTTTAAGATAGTTTGTAACAATCAACTCGTTAGCCAAGTATTCCGCCAATTAAAGTTTAAACAAATTATGTTCGAGTTATTAGCAACCGATCCGATGTTGGACCAGTTTAGCGTTAGACTCTTTCACTATCGTGAATTCTGAATAACTATCTGGTTGGTTTAGTGGTAGTGGCTGGCTAGTTCAACTGCCGAACGTGACGTCTAGGTTCGATTCCCGGGCCGAGTTTAAGTTAATTGGTTATTGGGTTAATAAGTTATTGGGGTTTTTCTGTCAAGAAACTCTCAGTAGCAACCCCAAATTGGGGAGTTTTTTTTTCTTAAGAATATTAGCCATGATGAACATGCCTAATTTTCCACTTTCCCCTCCAAATAAGCGAAAGCTTGTGCTAGGAGTGGGTACGACGGGTGGGATTTGAACCGTCGACCTTTCCCTAAAGTCTTGTGTAACTTTCCAAGTTAACGTGACAGGACAGCTGTAGCACACGAGTAGATAATATCTACTCGTGTGGCTGTAGGTAGGTAGGTACAGAGGAGGTACTTATACTTTATCTTAGAGGTACATAATTTCCTGACGTTCGCTCCGATTTTGTTTTTACCCGATTACGGCAAAGTCAAAAGGAAGGGTTATGATTTTAGCAGTCTATATCTATAGATATATCTACTAATATTATAAAACTGAAGAGTTTGTTTGTTTAAATGCGCTAATCTCAGGAACTACTGGACCAATTCAAAATTCTTTCACCATTGGATATGTACGTAATCCCTGAGTGCTATAGGCTATATATATACCACGGGCGAAGCCGGGGCGGATCGCTAGTATATTATATGTATGTATGTTTGTACCTGTTAGATTTTTGTGTCGGATTCTGTGTTTTCCTTAAAATCTTAGCAATTACATACGGATATATTGTACTTAGGTAAATAGTAAACTTTCCAGTGACAATCTTGCAAATGGCTACGCGTAGAACAGGCGTCATCGAGCCGTGAGAAGTATTACTAACAAGTTACCTAAAGAAATGGATCTTCACCTACTTATAAGGAAAAATCGATGCCTGGTTCTATTTAAAGGTTCCGTATCCAAAGGCTGCCAAACGGAACCCTAATTACTAAGCCCGCTCATGGCAAATAATAAAAATTTAAAATGTTTATCTTCTTCTATACTACATATAATAAAATCGTAGACTTGCCGTATCTGTACATTGAAGATTTTTGCAAAATAATAACTGGGGGATGTTAGGGATAAGTAATAGAACGTAAAAAAGCTATTTTTGAAATTTTTGTCTGTTTGTCTGTTTATCTGTTTGTCTGTTTATCTGTTTGTCTGTTTCTCTGTATGTTTGTGCGCGCATCACGCAAAAACTAGCGAATGAATTGAAACGAAACTTAGTACGATTTAAGTTCATACTACGGAGTAACATATAGGATACTTTTTATCCCGAAATTCAGCACGGTTCCCTAGGGAGAGGGGATGAAAGTCAAAAAGTGTATTTAGCTGTAATTCAATAACGCGTGGTCCGATTTGATCGTATAACGCGTGGTCCGAACGCCAGTGAACTTTTAATATTTTTTAGCATGATATAAGCTCAAAGAAGCTTAGGAAAACCAAAATAATTCCTACGAGATTTTTAAAAACCAATAATATATCCACGCGAACGAAATCGCGGGTGTCCGCTTGTAACTACACTAGCGGCACGCTATGATGGCCGGTTTGACACATTACAATAGTGATGTGGAATGTCAATTTATTCTCGAACAAAAAACAATTAAGTTTTGTTTTTGTACCTGATTAAATAGGTTTAATAAAACAAAAATGTATATGTTTATTTAATTTATTTGAACGAACTGAATATTTGAACGAAAATTAATATACATACTTTATATGCACACAAGAAACATATGAATACAAAAGATACCAAAAAAGGTGCCACAAAAGGCCATAATTAATCAGATTCGTCCATACTACTATTTTCACTGTCGTCACTGCTATCATCACATACATTAATAATTATATGTTCGTTTTCTATAATATTATCTATTTTCACATCTCTTTCATAATCTTCCCTTATTAATTTAACAGTTCTATTCACAACCTTTTCCCAGTCTCCTTTAGTCACATGTTCACAAGCTTCTTCTAATAATTTTAGCATTTTTTTTGTGGTAAATGGGGGTTCTGTATTGTGTCTTGCAGCATATCCCTTAATTTGAGCCCACACCAACTCAATCGCATTATACTCACAATGGTAAGGCGGTAACCGTATAACTTTGTGCCCATGTTCTAATGCTATTTCGTCAATGACGTATCGGATCTTGGTTGGTTTGTTTTCTTTTAAAAGACGTACTAATTCCGCTTTTAACATATTCATGTTTGCATCTACGCCATTTTTACGAAGCCATGCGACGATATCAGCTTTCTTTTGGGATTGGGCAGGTGGCTTGTCAATTTGCATCGAGTGGTATGGGGCGTTGTCCATAATTATAATAGATGGTTCAGGGAGGCTACACAACATTGAGGTAAACCATTCAGTAAACTTTTCTCCATTCATGTCTTCATGATAGTCTCCAGTGGTTTTTGACGCAAAAGCCATGAGAGAACCTTCGACAAACCCGTTGATGGTTCCGGCGTGACAAATTATAAGTCGCGATCCTTTTCCTACAGGAACTTTGGAAGTAGATGCTGCTGTGTCATCGTTCCAAGAACGGCCTACAGTATGGTTAGCATTAAGCCATGTTTCATCCAAGAACACAACATTTTGCCAATTTTTGATTTCTTTCACTTGCCGTAAAAAAGTATACCTTGACATCGCTATATCAAATCTTTCCATCAATATTTTGCGTTTGTTACATTTTTTGTATCGAAATCCAATGGTCTTCAAAATCTTCGTTAAAGAACTTTCCCCACCGAAGAATAATCCAGCTTCCTTCAGTGAATGCACCAACTTTTTTCTTGTTGGATACTCCTTCTGTAAATAGTAGCCGTAAACATGTCTTCGGATAGCATCGGCATCAAAGCTATCGATGCCTACGACTGGTTTTGCTCGTTTTCTCTTTTTTGGTGTGTGAAGTTTATTTTCTTCTGTGCCAGTCTCGCCATATTTTTTTTTAGTTATCCGTCTAACAGTTCGTTGTCCAATATTAAGCGCATCAGCTACGCGTTCAACCACTGACGTTATAGGTAAAATTGGCCCTCCATTTTGAGCTTCACGATCGAAATAGTTACGAAGGCGTATTACGAACTCACGTGTCTGACTATTTAGAACAGTTCTCTGCGTACGTTCGGTCATATCGACGAAATCCACAACAAAGGGCTTGAACAGAGTCCAAATTAACGAGCAAGGGTCAACAGTAATGCAGTATCAATATTTGAAATCCAAAGCCAGGTCAAAACTATATCACAATCGCATTGCACTGACAGTTTATACTTTTCGAAGCAACGTCAATTCGAAACTGCTTTGTTTTGCATTGAGCATTGACGCGAGTTTGCCGGAGGTAGTAGTTGTGCTAGCCAGCGATCCTATGTGACGATCGTATTAGATTCCATTTTTAAAAATTTATTGATATTTTTTTGCGATTTCAGAGGTTTGTCCACATAGTGAAAATTGTTCATATTCACAAGTACATTCACCCCTTAAATGGTGCAAACTGATTTTTCTACACTTGTATACATTTAAGAAATCAATTTAATAAATAAATTTTGAGTCCTAAACCTAAAACTACATTCGATAAAATTTATGAATCTCTGCACATCACTATCGTCAATAAAGTAATACAATTATTTCCTTCAAAGTCGTTATCAATTAATACGGAACTTCATGAGCGGACAAACGTCAAACCGGCCATCATAGCGTGCCGCTAGAGTAATATAGTCGGGGCATAGTCAAGCAAAAAAATAATGTTCATGGCATATTGGCGACCTATTATCCTATGGACCATGGAAAATAAGGTAAGTACATATATATAAGTATAACGAGTTCGTACGAACTACGAATGCGCGAGCAATAATAATCAGCGCTAGCCGCACCAATGATTTATTTTGAGCCGCACGCGTTGGCTCGTCTATGTGTGTGTGTGTGTGTGTGTCTGTTTGTTCCCCCTCATTGCTCAAACGGGTGAACCGATTTGATTGCAGTTATTTTTTTGTTTGAAAGGTGAATTAGTCGGGAGTGTTCTTAGCTAGGTTTGATGAAAATCGATTTTGGTGGTGGATTTGTGTGGTGTTACTTGGTGGTGATGCTTGGGGTCCGCTTGGTTGCTTATTTTTCCTGCATATTTAACAGCAGGAGGGCTGACAGGGCATAGCACATGCTGCTTGTTTTACCATACAAATTTGACTGTTTTGCGGATTAGGCAAAATAATTTTGACTTTTCATTTCATATATGACGAAAATCGGTCCAAGATGGCCGGCGCTACAAAATGGCGTATTACATATTTTTTCACAAAGCTCAATATGGGTATCAAATAAAAGGGCTTGACTAGTAGAATAGCACTATGCAAATCCAAAATGGCCGCCACCACAAAATGGCGAATGTCGAGGGTTTTTTAAATTTTTAATTTATACTTGTGTTTATTATCTCGATAGTTTGTGCCTTGGTTTATAGAGACAGGTGCCAATATGCCATGAAATTGTAGGTTGACGTTCGATGTGCTTTGACTCTACGCTGGTAGGTAAAGGTATACCCCGACCCTAACTTCCCATATACCTACCTACTTGTTCTCGATTTTATTCTAACGCAATAGACTAAACACGAACTGATTTTAATTATTCTTGCATCGATAGATTTGTCTTAATTTTCCACGTCAGCATTTAGTCTCTATAGAAAGCCAAAGGATATATACATATTATAACAAACATACCTAGTATAGAATAATGAACATTTACATATACGTTTGCGTTGCACAGTGCAATAAAAAAAGCCTATTTCCAAAGAATTCCATTCTATAACCATATTTTCTTCATCCGTTTTCCTGAATACCGTACCTACCTACTACTTACTTATAAAAACAACACTTTTTACCGGACGCACATTAACCGATCGTCTAATAATTACGACTTAATCCAAGATTCCTCAGCATCCGAAGAAATTACGCTAATTTACACGGATTTCAAAGAAACATTGCAATATGCGTGCGGGCGCCATATTTAGTACATGATTGCCGATTTATTCTCATTTGCATACACGCAGGCGGGTCGGTGACTTTATTTTCTAGGAAAACTGGCATGATTTGGACCTAGAATCTATCTATCTAGCTACATATTAGTACTTAGTCATTTGCATACGCATTAGTGAGTATTAAATTGCAGTTTTTCTTATGCAAATGAGTCTAGACGTGTCTCTTAAATGGATTAAAAGAATCAGCTAATGATCGACGGACAAAAAATTAACTTTTTTGTCATAATATTATGTACATTTAAGCAGAACAAGCGATTAAAAGTGCGGAGTAGAGTGTGGGAATCTTGTAGAGTGTGGGAAACGCCTATGTCCAGTGGTGGACGTCAGTTAAGACGACGAAGGCGAAAGTTTTTATTACTATCATAATGCTCTAGAAATTCTACAATTTATGTGTATAGGTACATGCGTGTGTGTGTCATTGAATTATATTGTACTGACGTACTGATTATTGTGTATCAATACTTGTAGATACGTAAGTAGATATAATGTGTGATATTTGTGTTTTAATAAATTGTAATATTTAAGAAAGAAAGAAGAAAGAAAACTAGTTTATTCATCTTATGCCTAGGGTACAAACAAACTTAAAATTAATGGTTAGTAGATAGTAGTTAGTAGATGATAAAAAGTATTTAATAATTATTAATTTAATCTAAAATGAGTTCTTGCACCCACTTGGCACAGGATGAAATGGCCCCAGCTCAGCATTAATGCTGCAGGTTTTAAAAATAAAACCTGAGCGCTGGTATTCTGCCAGGACCAAAAAGAGTGACGTGCACGAGCCTGACAGTCTTCACCAACATCTGTGATTGACAGGATGAGTTCGATTAAACGGAGCTAATAAATCACTACATAGTATAAAACAAAGTCGCTTTCTCTGTCCCTATATCCCTATGTATGCTTAAATCTTTAAAACTACGCAACGGATTTTGATGCGGTTTTTTTAAATAGATAGAGTGATTCAAGAGGAAGGTTTGTAAGTAGAAAAATTGGACCCGGTAGGTGGCGCTAATAGCGGGCAGGACGACGTCTGCCGGGTCCGCTAGTAAGAAAAAAAAAAAAAAAAATATTAATTTATATTATTTTTTTCAAAGAATATTAGCCATGATGAACATGACTAATATTCCCCTTTCCCCTTCAATTAAGCGAAAACTTGTGCTAGCTAGAAAACGTACCCACTGTACGACAATAGTGTAACGGGTGGGGTTTGAACCGTCGACCTTAAAGACCGTTCAGATAGACCGGCGCGGAGAGCGTCGGAGAGCATTTTTTTTTTCACACAGACCGGCCGCTCAAAGCTCTGCTCTCCGCGCCGGTCTGTGTGAACGGACACGCGGATGCGTTCGGAGCCGAGCGTACGCTCTTGGGCCGGACGGCGAGCAATTCGGCCTACGGTCGGCTGCGCGAGCATGAAAGAGCACGCGAACGGAGCCGGTCGGATGCTCGAAAGAGCACGAGCATGGAACAGCCGACCGGCTCGACGAGCAGCCGAGCGGCTGCTCTTAATATTTCACACCGAGCGTATTGGGAGCATCCTCGAGCATCCTCTTATCATAAAAGAGATAAAATGTAAAAATAAAGCTTATTTCAATGTCTTAAGATTCTATTTTAAATGCGATTAAAATTTGCTCTGCTCTCCGCGCCGGTCTATCTGAAAGGTCCCTTACGGTTTTGATCCGCGCCCGACTACCGTTGCGCTATTGAGGCTTTCAGAATACAGAACCTCCTTTTTGAAGTCGGTTAAAAAGCACTTCCGTTACACGTAACAGTTGTTCGACCCGACACACCGTTTCAGATCGACGAGGCGGTGTCACAGCTAATTGCGGTGATTTCAACTAATTGCAACTTCTCGAAAAACACCAAGCAACGAGCTCATTGAACTGTCAATCATCGAGCCGTCATCGCCGGATTCCTGTGAATGAGCGATACCCTCAATGAGACGGGAGGATAAATAAAAACGGAATGACGATTGTACGGAGTCCGTTAATAAGGGATTCTATTATACGTACGGTGGCTACGAGTTCTGTTTTTATATGGGACGTTTCCTGGTTCTAATGGCGTTACTGGATAGGAGCAAGGGGCGTTTGGAACCCCGACGCCACAAGCTCTCTCATAGCAAGCATAGCTCTCAAACGGGTGGACCGATTTGAATGCGGTTTTTTTTTGTTTGAAAGGTGAATTAATCGGGAGTGTTCTTATGAATATAAGAACCCTTGCTCCTATCCAGTGTTGTTAGCTATGTTTGATGAAAATCGATCCAAGATGGCCACCGCTACAAAATGGCGGATTACATATTTTTTCACAACTCCCTCAATATGGGTATCAAATGAAAGGGCTTGACTAGTAGAATGCAAATCCAAGATGGCCGCCACCACAAAATGGCGAATGTCAGGGGTTTTTAAAATTTTTAATTTACACTTATTGTAAATTATAATCACCATTCACCATTACCTTAACTTTCATGTTTGACGTTCAAAAAGTGTACAGTGTACCAATTTTGAATAAATATATTTTGGGTATGAGTTCTTTGCGATGGATCGCGGTATGTGGAAGTCCCTACAAGGGACGTATGTCCAGCTGTGGACGTCTAAGAGTTGATGACGACTGAAAGAGTTGGATTTGCGAGGTCATCGCATTGTAATCTCTGGCCAAATCCTTGCAGCCTCTGCGTAGTATAAGTAGCGGCACGAAATTTAGCGCTGACCTTCAATGCACAGAAGTCGAAAATGAGGTATCTCGGGTGGTGAGGGGGTCGCGGGGAGGGAGTGTGGATCGTTCGTAAGCACTGATTAGCTCTCGCGGATCCCTCGTAAGCGCTGATTGGCTCTCCAATCGTATTGTGTACCGCTCACTCGTACGACGCTGCGCGCACTTGAAGGTCAGCGCTAGACTTTCGTGCCGCTACTTGAATATAACACTAGTGGCGTGCACAGAGTTTGTAGCCAGGACATTACAATTAGGTATTAAAAAAAAATTCCTTATCAATGTCAATTATCAAAAATATATTATATAAGTAAGTAATAAAAATTATAAAATACTATTGGATTACGGGCTCCAAGCAGCCTGTAATAATTAACGCGCCAGAGTGAGGAAAGTCTGCATAATGCGTGAGACGAGTACCTATCTATATTGTATTCTTTATTTTATTCTTCAGTATCCTTCCGTATCCTGCCCTTGATCCAACCGCCAAGCGAAAGTTTCTGTACCTGGAAACCGTTAAGCAATAGTAGTTTGTGACACAAGGGCGTTAAGTAGGTTTTCACAAACCACTTGAGCCTTGAGGTATGAAGTTCCGAGCCAAAGGCGAGGATATAAACACAATTTTCAAGCCATCTTAACATCTATTGTATGTGCAGTTTCCGAGCAAAGTGTATTTTTTTTTGTATTGAGATGTGTAGCTTTGTACAATCCACTGATATTGTGGCCAATTCTGTTGTAAACAATCTCTAAACCTAAACTAAAATGACAGGTCTAAATTTATTCCTATCTCTTTCACAATGCTCCCTGCGGAAAAGGATAGCAATAGATTTAGACCTGTCATTTTAGTTTAGTTTAGAGAATTGTGTACAACAGAATTAGCCACATTGTCACCCCAGTGGTAGTATGAGCAAAACGTCTAACGTTGTCAAGTATGTAACGATTGCGACCGGGAATTATATTTTTTTCAATGTTAAAAGTACTTAAAAGTATTTGAGCTCTATTTATTACCTATACTTGCTGGCAATTAGCGTTATGGAGTAGCATTTCTCAAATTACAATGTAGAGAAGGTAGGTAGGTACTAAGGTACTCACTCATATACCTATGTATAGTTGCAATAGACACGTAAGACAGCATAAACACAGCCCTGTGCCACTCCCCCGACACTTCATACAAGCGAATCTATACTGACACTACTAGACTTTTTCTTCGCTTCTTTGGACTGCAGTATGATACTTAGTAATTTTAGCTTTTTTGTGCCGCAAATTAACCCATCCAGGAACAGTAATTGGGACCTCCCAGTAGTAAGCAACTATCATCAAAATATGGTCAAACACAAGCAAAAAGTTCATACTTTTTGCTTGTGTTTGACCATATGTTAGGTATATCCGTTTTAAGTTGAACCACCTGCACCACCACCACTACAGCCTTTTTAACGTCCCACTGCTGGGCACAGGCCTCCTCTCTCATAGGAGAGAGGAATTTAGAGCTTAGACCCACCACGCTGCTCCAATGAGTGGGCGCACTTTAATGACTATTGTCACATGGTATACTTAGTGATAATAACCGGGACCGACTGCTTAACGTGCTCCCCGAGGCACGGGGGTGAGACGCCGCCGACTACAAACTCCGGGTCGGCACTGAGAATTTCTTGACAGAAAAACGCAATACCTAACAATTATTTGTCCGACCCGGGAATCGAACCCGGGACCTCGTGATCTGATGTCGAACACGCTAACCAGTAGACCAACGAGGCAGCTAAGTTGAACACAACAAGAAAATAAACAAGTGATTTAAATTTAAAAGATTGAAAGTTAAACCGACTCCACCACGCACTTATAAGTCCATATGTCGAAAACTTAAAAGCCGATTTTGATGAAACTTTCACTGTTCTCTATGTAATGTAAGCTAATAAAACTTACAACCGCACTAGTCGCCCCTACGATTTTCAGAAGGTCCCCTTGATTTCTCCGGTCTGCCATCATCAAACCCTGATTTCCTTATCATGGGACCGATCTTTGAAATATCTTCTTTCCAACAAAAAAAGAGTCGTCAAAATCGGTTCATAAACGACGAAGTTATCCGCGAATTTACTCATAAAAAAGCATATAATATATACGGTCTAATTGAGAAACCTCCTCCTTTTTTGAAGTCGGTTAAATAGTGTGTAGGTACTTATTGTTATTTGTATACCTAACTACATTATAAATAATCGTTTCGCCTTAATCGATTCGTTATTTTATCGATTATTCAGTACAGAGTAGATTAATTAAACTCAGCGGGTTTTGTGACGAAGAGAATTGATTTGAATTTATTACCTGTTACGCGATTAAAAATTACTTATTAAAAATTCATTATCAGTAATAATCACGCACAAAACTGCGACAAAATCATAAGGTGACTAGAACGAAATCGATACGGGCTGCCATGTACAAAACGGTCATTTACAATTATTTTAACCGACTTCAAACAAGCTATAATTTAAAAATTAAAAAAACCCGACTGCCATGCTATAAAACGAACTAAAAAATTAATAAACTACCACCGCATCACTTACAGTGTAGTTGTTATTTATTTTGTTTTCATGATTTGTCACTCCAAACTGATTTAAAACATATAGATTGTATACATTTTCGTACTGGCCTTTTAAAGCCCTTTATTTTGATACCCCACTCGAGGGTCTTGAAGAAAAAAATTTTTCAGCTCGCACATTAAAGTGCATAAAATCCGTCATTTTAATTTTTTATGATTTTTATGTATCCAGTAACATTTGCGCTATCAAGACAAATCTAATGACGTATAATTTATGAAAATTGGTTGAGTCGTTAAGTAGTTACGAACTGACATAGGAAACGGTCATTTTATACGATTTATCACTCCAAATGGTTTCCAAATATATAAATTGTATACATTTTCGTATTCGCCTTTTGAATCCCTTTATTTTGATACCCCACTCGAGGGTCTTGAAGAAAAATTTTTATTTCAGCTCGCACAATAAAGCGCATAAAGTCCGCCATTTTGATTTTTTTTTTAAATTTAGGTACCCATTGACACTCGCGTCATCGAGACAAATCTAATGACGTATCATTTATCAAAATCCGTTGAGCCGTTGATTAGTTACACGCGGACATAGGAATGGACATACATACACACAGGTGAAACACATACACCCAGTCGGGTAAACCAGTCGGGTAAATAAAAAAAAAAGGAGGAGGTTCTCAATTCGACGCGTATTTTTTTTAACTCCCGATGCAAAAACGACGGGGTGTTATAAGTTTGACGTGTCTGTGTGTGTGTGTGTCTGTGTCTGTCTGTTCACCCGTAGCGCTCAAACGGGTGAACAGATTTGAATGCGGTTTTTTTTGTTTGAAAAGTGAATTTGTCGGGAGTGTTGTTAGCTATGTTTGATGAAAATCGGTCCAAGATAGCGGCCACCTCAAAATGGTGAATAACATATTTTTTCACAACCCCCTCAATATGGGTATCAAATGAAAGGGCTTGACTAGTAGAATAGCACTATGCAAATTCAACATGGCCGCCATCACAAAATGGTGAATGTCGGGGGTTTTTTAAATTTTAATTTATACTTGTTTTGTAATGTTACTCCATAACTCCATCAAATCTGAATCGATTTCATTATTTTTAGGGTTCCGTACCTCAAAAGGTAAAAAAGGAACCCTTATAAGATCACTTTCTTGTCCGTCTGTCCGTCTGTCTGTCTGTCCGTGTGTCACCACCGAATTTCTCAGGAACGGGTGGACCTAGCAAGTTGAAATTTATACCAGATACCAAAGTCTATGGTCCCTATTAGGTGTATAAAAATTAAGGTCGTAAGTCCACACAATAAAAAGATATAGTCAAATTTAGATTTTCACGAAAATTTGTAAGTACCAAAATTTACCTTAATTTTCAACTTTTTTTATTTTTCGGAATTTTTCCTTTACTTGATCTGTAAGACCTTGCTTTTGACCAAAATTGACAAATCTAGGTCAACCGGACGTACCCTATAGGTTTTGGGTCGAAAACCTAAATGGTAGTTCCAGTTGACCTAGAATTATGAAATTTGGCAAAAAGCCAGGTATTACAGCACAAATAAAGGAAAAATTCCAAAAACTAAAAAAAGTTGGAAATTAAAGGGTGTCCCCATACATACATGGTTGAGCCAATTAAGATAGACCTCTGAGTTGTATGAGTGCAATCTAGACGCCTAGCTTAATTAGCACCTTACCTTTTAAGACAAACTGATGAAAAAAAGATTGTACTTATACTTCTGGAGTACGGAACCCTCGGTGCGCGAGTCTGACTCGCACTTGACCGGTTTTTTTTTATTTATGAAAAAACGTATTGTCAGGTTAGTCTCATGTTTTGGTGACGATTTGATGAATATCTTCGGAGATGAAGAATGGAACTCCTCAATAAATAACAGCAAACCGCTCGCGATTACAGTATAAAGACTTTTACACATTAGTATATAAGAACATACAATAAATAAACTAAAAAAAAAATATTAAAAAAAAATTAAAACCGACTTCAAACAGAACTGAAAAATATAAAAATAACTTTTGTTTTTACACGTAGGTACATAATATGTTGAAGTCGGGAGCGTATAAGGAAACGACGAAACCGATGCGTGACGCTCGTCCTACTTCAACATACGTTTACAAACTCTCCTATGAGAGAGGAGGTCTGTGCCCAGCAGTGGGACGTTAAAAGGCTGTAGTGGTGGTAGTGGAAAATCGTACTGAAGCTACAAAAATGCCGACTCTGCACACCTCGAAAACGCTACTAGATTTCGAATATCGGAAAACTACACTATTAGAGCAAAATGGACACAAAACCTCGTATGTTAAAGTTGTAGGTACATACATACATTCAAATACAAAAATATAAATGCAAAATTTGCGCTTGGGGCGCTGGCTGTGTAGATGTATGGATGAACTCAAACTTTAAACAAGCCAGATAAGGTCTATTCTTCTTCGATGTTATTGTGTTCCGATAATCGAAATCGAAAAACGTTGTCGCACATTGCGAACTCGGCGTAACCGTACTGGTAAGATTGTAGGGAAGCTACAAAACTGTGTGATAGATAAAAAAAGCGATCGTTAAGTTCGATCATTAAGAAATACGCGTCATTCCGCGGCCGCGTAGGTACCTACCTACTCGGAACTATGCCGCTCGCGCAGAAACAAATGAAAATCGCCCAGGAAATCATAATTGGTTATCGACCACTTTTTAAATGATATCTGCGCTTGATCGATTGATTGATTTTTAGATAGCAAAGAACGTAATTGTGTTCCGATTGTGTAACTTTGACATATTGTTTTTTTTTTTCGAAGTTTTCGGAAAAAATTCGTACTAAAGATGTACGAGATTTTTCCGAAAACTTCGGTTCAATTCAATTCGATATTTTTAAAAATATGCAAATGTCACTAAGTTAAACTATACTTCTTAAAGCAATAACAAAACTTTTATCTAGATTTTGAATAAGTACTTAAAGAAACTTTTTGACGTCAGAGAAAAGACGTTCTAAATTTAAAACTTTAACAGTGAAATATGTATGGGCGATAATATAATTATGGGCCATAATATAATAATTTACGAATATACTCCGATTTTTAATTCCGTGGTATTCTGACGTTTCTTAATGTTACCAGAGATAAAACAGTTCCCACAAAAAAGATAGTAAATTCAAAACTTATATAAATAGAAATATATTACCGCATGTATCTACATGTCATATCTATGACAAATGCCTGACAGATACTTCAGGTATTTTAGTGTGGGGTAAAATCGAACTTCAGGTGTAAACCCTGTTTTTGATACAAATAACTCATTCTATTTTTATAAATGACAACTGTTAGAATTCCACCGAATTATAAATCAAGCTATAGGTTTTTTTGTACTTAGTTGTTTATGTTGTACCTAACTGAGTCACGGAGTGGCCCGCAAGACAAGACACCTTTGTCTGTCGGCCAACACCTTGTCTAATTAATGGCCGGCTATATTCGATCGCTCGTTAATTTCTGTCAACGCTTGTTAACTTAATTACAGATTATTGATTCGGTTCACGATTTTATGTCGCAATTAAAGTTAGTCAGTGTTACGCGACTGTTGATTGGAAAAGTAAACTTGAGGTCACGCCTATGTTATTAATTTATTATTTACTAGCGACCCGCCCTGGCTTCGCATGGGTAGTAATTACCCGCCACTAATCCATTGTTTTGTTTAGGTCTCAAAAGGTTTAAGCAGCGTTTTCGATGAAAGCCTTTGAGCTTGACATTTTCCGACATTTTCAACAATTATCGTCGTATTTCAACCAATTTACAAAAAAACTTAACAAAATACACATATACCTTCTTCAGGAATCATTCTGTCTATTGGTGAAAACTGCGTGAAAGTCCGTTCAATAGTTTTTGAGTTTATCGCCAGACAGACAGACAGACAGACAGACGAGGCGCAGTGGGGGAATTTTTTTAAAATAGGTATGTAGTGAGTGATTAATAATAATAATTTCCTCTCGAACGAATTTTGGCCACGGTCCACGGTGGCCAATCTCGATAGGGCTGGAGACCGGCCAACTAGCCAACTACACAGGAAATATTATAATGCACAAGTGTACCCGAATAATACAAATCCTAAGTAGGTACTGAATAAAATACTTTGGGTCTATTTTGCTCTGGTATTGTAGTTTTTCGATGTACGAAATCTAGGAGCGTTGGCGAGGTGTGCAAACTCAGCATAACCGGTAGGTTTGATAAAATGCCGCGTAGAAACCGATTATGGTT
Organism: Melanargia galathea; assembly: GCA_920104075.1. Lineage (NCBI taxonomy): Eukaryota > Metazoa > Arthropoda > Insecta > Lepidoptera > Nymphalidae > Melanargia > Melanargia galathea. The sequence goes on along the minus strand of OV049868.1, from coordinate 2,419,620 downwards.
TTGAGACTGCCATACTCCTCCCAAGTGCCTGCATCGACACTTACCACCAATCAAGGACTAACTTGTCATAGAATTAAAAAAAAAACACTAACCCCGGCGCCAAACACACAAACATTCAAACAAAGACTTTGAAGGCCTTTGCTCACTCATTTGAACACAGGTTTGCTTACTGGCCAGACAGACTTTGCAAATACGTTAGCTTCATTTGAATTTGTACTTTAAACGCTTTTGATGTGCGCAAACGCACGTGTGTTCAAACTTTGAACAAATACCCAAAGACCCCAGCCACACAAGTGTTCAAACAATTGTTCAAATAAGTGTTCTAATGTTTACCCTGTGTGTAACCGGGGTTGTAAATAAATTTTATGGATGCACTTTTATTTTTAAACAGAGGTTCATGGACACACTTTGAAGGCCGGCCCGACCAAGGTTACCAAACAGACAATTAAATCAGAAGACGATTAAAATATTATTGAATACAATGCGATGTAGACCACTGAACATTACTCGCTCATGAATATTGGGCACGAATTAGCGAAGAGTATGCTTAGTCTCACTTTTCACAGCTCGAAAACTTTACTAAATACTTACTGATCGAAACATAAATTACCACAGAGTAAAATGTAAAAGTTCGCCAATACATTCAGAATTCTAAAACCTATCGAAAACAGCCAGCGCCCCAAGCAGAAATGTTGTAAAATAAATATTCGAATTATTGAATTACAACTTTAATATAATAGTATTTGGGTTCATTTTGCTCTGAAGTCATTGTGTGTCGATACTCGAATTTCGATCATCGTTGCCACTATCTACAAAGTCTGTTTGTCTGTTTGTCTGTTTGTCTGTTTATCTGTTTGTCTGTTTATCTGTTTGTCTGTTTGTCTGTATGTTTGTGCGCGCATCACGCAAAAACTACTGAATGGATTGAAACGAAACTTGGTACGATTTAAGTTCATACTACGGAGTAACATATAGGATACTTTTTATCCCGAAATTCAGCACGGTTCCCTAGGGAGAGGGGATGAAAGTCAAAACGTGTATTAAGCTGTAATTCAATAACGCGTGGGCCGATTTCATTCATTTTTTTTTTGTTAGAAAGTAGATACTTTAAAGATTACCGACTAATCTCTAAAAGGCTGGATCGATTTCGATGGGACTTTCACTGGCGGATGTTTATATTTTGATCTACCTAAACATCCGCCAGTGAACTTTTTACAGTTTTTAGCAAGGTATGAGCTCAAAGGAGCTTAGGAAAAACAAAATTATTCCTACGGGATTTTTAAAAACCAATATATATCCACGCGAACGAAGTCGCGGGTGTCCACTTGTGTAAAATAAATATTTGAAGAACTGAATTACGACTTTAAGTGCCTGTTTCACCACCTGATAAATGTCGGATAGCCTAAACGTAAGTTTTGTCACTTTCTTACTTTATATTATGTAAAGTGACAAAGGCACTAAGTTGTAGATAGTTATCCGATATTTATCAGAAGTTGGTGAAACAGACTCTTAAATACGAGTTTTTGGATTCATTTTTCATTAGGTACATAATTATTGCAGTTTTTCGATATGTAGTATTTAGTAAAGTTTTCGAGGTGTACAAGCTCGGATTAACCATACCTACTGAAACATAAGAAACGAACGTAATTACATGGGGTTAATAACCCAATTATTGGCACATTAAGCAATACGTTTAGTGCAATTATGCACTTAGTACGACTTTGCACATCTCGACAACGCTGATCGAGTACTGATACCATAGAGATAATAATAATATAGAGGTGCCATAATGTCCTATAGAAAATAGTGGATCGGAAAATAGCTCAAGCTTATCAAAATTTTCATAAGTGTGTAAGAGACAACATTACATTTTTGACATAATAATAAAACAGCTTGCGGCAGAATTAAAACAAAAAATGGCCTCCCTAAAATGTATACATGAACACTCACACAAGCACAACTTGAGACATGACAATGAACACGCGCCATTTTATGTTTTCGGATTGTGCGTGTATGATACCTAATCTAAGCGTGTGTGAGTGTATTTTTGACACGTTTTTAAAGTAGGTATGCCACTTTAACGGTCATTTTTGTGTATTTTTGTGCATTAAAAGTTAAAACAAATAAATTACGTCGAAATCTCGGTGCGTACTAAGTGTGATTTGTGCAAAGTGCACAACTGTGCATCGATTTGATACGCGTTTTCACGTTTTCCTCCTAATTCACCGTTCTATCGTTTATAATATATTTCTATGGATCCATCTGATTTATTATGTATCACGCTTCTTTGCCACTATTTACTTACTTACCTACTTAATAATACTTACAACTAATTTCAAAAGGTTAATCAAATGACAACATTGATTTTTGTGTAATCGAAAAACGTTACGTGCCTAATTTACACACAATCAGGGTAGGTATTACGTAACCCTTTGACATAACTTTAATAGCAATCACTACTCACTAGCACATGAGTAGATATCCGTACAGAGAGGATGCTTCATACAAACAGTCCGTTGTAGATACACTCACACATTAGCTCTCACCAACGGTTCAGGGACGCGCGCGTCTGACCTCCTACCGACTCAGTTGGATGACAAACGTGCGCTATATTGTGTGAATCAGCGTTGCCAGTTTTTCTTTTGCCAAGTCGGGATTCTTACAGATATACCAAATTGTAAAGTTGTTTCATTTGGTAAATAAAATTTTTTTCATTTTTCATTTCATCTAAAGCGGGACATAGTAAAAAAAACGTATATAATCAGAAGTTTTAAAAAAATTATCTTTTTATTTGAATTAAAATTACGTTTACGTGACACTAGATAGCAAAAATAGCCATAGAAAATGTATTTCAATAAAATTGAAAATATATTTTAAATCAGATTTACCCTATCGTTTAATAGTTGAGTCTTATTCGTCTTCAGAATAATAAAAAAAAACAGTAATCAAAATCAAAAAGTTTCAGTGCATGGTCGAGTTATCTTCGAAAAGCGGGACTGAGCCCGTCCCGCGCGGGACATTTAATTTTGATTTAAAAATCGGGACGTCATGCCAAAATCGGGAAGTCTGGCAACGCTGGTGTGAGTGTACCTACAGCGGGCCACTTGTATGAAGCCTCGTCTCTGTACGGATATCTACTCATGGTCACTAGGCAGGTAGGTAGGTAAGGAAATTCGATTGTTTTTGAGTGTTTAATATTAATTAACAAATCAATGACTCGAGTGATTAAAAAGTTTGTAGTAATTTGTTAAACTATTGTTATAGTGGCTCGTAATGGGTAGGTATGTTGGTATTCAATAGAAATAAAAGGTGGTGCTTATTCTGTTGTACTTAACTAAAATAAAACAAGATAGGTCTAAAATATGTAACTGCCGCCTCGTTGGTCTAGTGGTTAGCATATTCAACTGCAGATCACGAGGTCCCGGGTTTGATTCCCGGATAGGGCAAATAATATTGTTAGGTATTGGGTTTTTCTGTCAAGAAATTCTCTGTGTCAGTTCGGAGTTGGAAGCTGGTGGTGTTTCACCCCCGTGTCTCAGAGAGCACGTTAAGCAGTCAGTCGGTATCACTATCATTATTGTGACAATAGTCGATAAAGCCCGCCAACAATAAAATAGTGCTATCCTTTTCGGCTGGGAACATTGTGAAAAAGCTATAGGGATAGATAGAACCTGTCATTTTAGTTTTTTTTTAGAGATTGTAAACAACAGAATAAACACCAAAATCTTCGAAATATAAAATTAATTGTTAGGATGTAATAATATAGGTACCTACTTACATACTTAAATTATGATTTCAAAAAAGGTACCTACTACCTAAAATAGGACCCTCCTTAGGAGGATTATAACCTCTAACTCTTTGTTTAGCAAAAGCAGTATCTGCGTACTTACCTACCTAATTTATTTTTAACTAGCTGACCCCCGCAACTTCGTTCGCGTGTTTATAGATTTTATATAGGATCGGATCGGATCCCATAATTCTTTTATGTACCTAAACTAAATGTAGCCTGTTACTCCTTATAACATTGAAAGTTCCATTAAAATCGATCCAGCCGTTTCGGAGATTAGCTGGAACAAATAGACAGACCGACAAACATAAATTTAAACGCACACCAGTTTAAAATAAGCCGTACGTACAAAGATCCAGGTCCCAAGTTATTTGAACCAAATAAATGTCTGTCATTTCTGAACTAAAAAACCTATGACCTTGAAATATTTACGGGACAATATATAAAGTACTACCTTTCTAACAAAAAAAGAATGAGTGGAATCGAACAACGCGTTAATGAATTACAGCTAAATACACGTTTTAACTTTCATCCCCTCTCCCAAGGGAACCGTGCTGAATTTCGGGATAAAAAGTATCCTATGTCCTACCTCGGAGTACAAACTCAAATCGTACCAAGTTTCATTCGAATCCATCCAGTAGTTTCGGCGTGATGCGCGGCCAAGATACAGACAGACAGACAGACAGACAGACAGAAAGACAGACAGACAGACAGACAGACAGACAAAAATGAAACAAATTGCAGATTTGGCTTCAGTATCGATTATAGAGTGCCCTCCAATAAAAATTTTCAAAATATCTTCAATGTACAGAATTGGATCTGTTACAGTTTTATTATATTATAGATAGATTGTAATGGGTTTTAATCACAAAATTGAAATTAACTGCTTTTGCTAAACAAAGAGTTAGAGGTTATAATGACACCGCGTAGGTACCTACCTACAGTCATTGACCTCGTCAAAAGTCACTTCGAAATGTTTAATTTGTCTTTGTTTTATTTTATAAAGGTGGAATCACACATGGTCGTGTCAGGCAAATATTATTAGGTTTAAATATAAAGGTGATAAATTACCTAAGTATTAGGTTTTTCTTTCTGTTAGGAAATTCTCAGTTGCTACTACGAATTTCTCGGAGTTGTCAACGGACAAGTTTCCAATTTTTTTTAATTCATTATAAAAAAATTATGTAAAATAAAACAAAAATCTGAAAGAATCATTAAATTATCTCAAAAACTGAAAAAGTTATGAAACTTTAAAATTGCGCTTTCGCGAATAATTTCGTTTCACCCGGCGCGCGCGGCGGCTTTAGCGTGTGACGTCATCGCGTCCAGTCCGAAGTATTTTTTTCTAGTATGTAAATTTACTTGTTTTACCAATATTTTTTTTACATATCGACAGATGTTTGCAAAATTGGCCCATAGATTTTTTCGAAAACATTTTTTTATCTTTTTTTTAATCTATGGGACCATTAGGTATATGAACGACAAAATGTGATTCCGCCATAATGCAGTAGGGTACATGTACCTCTTTTGGTTAAACATGTTTCTGCTACCTTTTGTTCAAAATCGCGAACAACTGAATTACGCTGTGATAAATTATTATGTTTAACTACCTACTAATAAGAACAAGTTGGAAAACGTATTTTATTTTTGTTTTAATAATTTTATACCAGCTGGATGAGCCACGGGCGTCGCACAGTTACATTCGTATTTTCGCCCGTACTATAGGTAGGTAGAACAGGATCCCACGACGGCCAGACCTTCGTTATTTTTTAAAAGCTGAAAGTTTCTCTGTGGATTGCCCCCAACCCAATACCAGGGAGAAACGATCAGCGACTATGAAGTTGGGATCATGGTTACTTTGTGAGATAACAGGTAAGAAAGGTGTAAAAATATTACGTCAAAGTATAAAGTAGGTATATTATTTTATATTTTCTTCAAAATAGTATTAGAAATCATGTCACGCATTGGAGGACACTTATTACAGTCGCGTCGCTACCCCCTGCCAGACACCCTTGAACTTTTAAACTCACGTTAACTGCGTTAGGGGATGTAACGAATCTCTTACGAGACTTTCCGCTGGTGCGGCGCTAAAAATCGTGTTCTGCCCCTCTGTGCGGGAGGTCTTAACTCCTTTATTTGAAGGTGTATGACAGAATCAAATATACATACTTGCTTCTCTCTTTAAGTATGATTGAATAATGAAATAAAAAAAATTGGAGATCGATGAGGTCCCTAACGCACTGAGTAGTAATATTATACATTAGGTGCGCAAGGAGAACGTTCCCGCCTTCTAAATCTTGTAGATGAATAAAAAAAATTGGTTGTCTGTAAAGTCCGTTTTCGGGCGATAATTTTACGTGTTAAGTAACATCATAAGAAAACAAAGAGATAGATGCGTCACAAGTCGAACGCTTAGGCCGACCGTGTCTTCTCGCTTCTCGCTCTCGCTTGCACGCTCGGCTCAGGCGGAACGTGACAATGAGTCATGCTTTTTCGTGCGTGCAGCGTTCATCGATTTATAAGACATTAAAAATCAAGTAAGAAACTCGACTCACCATTAGGCGATCCCGCTCGGAACATCGGGTTCGGCGTCATCCACGGGAACGCTCCAAACGGCCACGTGGGCGGCGCGTGACCCTGGTACAGCCGCGGCAACAGCGGCTGCGGCACCACCACGCCCCTACTCTCACCCTCCGCCTCGTCCCCGTCGTTCACGTCCCTCTCATCACGTTCATCACCCACGTTCGACTCCAAGTCCTCTATATCCACATCACTATCATCAGACTCGATGGCACTCTCCGCATCGTTGCTGATCGCGTCAGGCGTGTCTCTAGGCGTCTCGCTCTTGCTTCCTAATAAAGAGTCAACGCTGAACGATATCCGTCCCTTTCCCCCGCTCTCAGCGGTCTCCGACCGGTCACATTCTAGCGAGGTCTTCATTTCGTCGGCGGTACCATGCCGACGGTGTTTCACATCACCAGCTCACCTCTACCGAATCATACCGGTAATAAACGTTATCGCATACCGATATAGGTTTACCTATCGGTTATATCGATTGGCATTCATAATCTTAAGGTTTTTTAATCTTGAATACTATTTGTGCTATTATCAACCAAATAAAATTGAATTAGTAAAGTTGAAGATATTTAGTCCTTTTTGAGTTTATTTATAGTGAACTTATTTGCAACAATTTTGTGAAAAATGCATTGAGAACCTTTTAGTGAACCGAAAATGTATTTTTTCTTAATAAAACACACATTTATAACAGGAACAGAATCCTACAGCTTTTTCCGGTAGACTGTTCTAAGAGAGGAGTCAATCACAGAGGAGTTCAGATGGCTTATTATTTTTTTGAGTTGGTAGATAGGTATCCGTTTTCCGGAAACAGAACGTTATCCGAATGCAGAAAGATTTTATTCTAATAAGTAATCCACGCATCCAAATCGGCAATTTAATCAAGATATCGCTAAACGATTTAGTAGTTCTTTACACAGGTTTATCACTAGTTGAAAAGTCACAGTCACCAATAAACAGATAAATAATAATTATAGATGTAGTAAGGTCACACTTTGTTTTTCGAAAACTAGTGTTCGGTTAGTTTGATATCGCGAAATTTTGCATAACGCTTGCTCGTTGATTAGGGTTGTCCATCGATTTTGTAGACACTTGATTTATGGACTCAGTTATGAATCTTTATTTGCGAATGCCGTGTGTTTTATGCGAAGCTAACGTTTGCGAAAACTCGTCCGTAATATCCAAAATCTTGTTCATTGTGCTAGTATAAACACTTGATTTTCCGTTGTTGCAGAGTTTTGTGTCACTATAATATTTGAGCGCACTTTGCGCAACGCTTGCGTTTACGAATACGCAGGGAAAACTTGGTTGCAATATCTTTAAACCGTGTAGTGACACAATAGAACACTTGGTTTTCCGTTCTTGGAGCGTTTTGTGTTGCTATTTCGGCGTACTTTGCGCTACGCCCGCGTTTGCGAATACGCAGGGAAAACTATTCCCCGCAATATCTAAAAACCGGTAGTGACTCTATAGGTAACACTTGTATTTCGGTTTGGGGGAGTTTTATGTCGCTATTACGGCCCACTTTGCGCAATGCTCACAGGAAAATTTCACAGGAAAAACTGTCCGCTGCGTACCAAAAACCCTGTATGTAGTCAGTGACACTATAACACTCTTGTATTTCGGTTTTGGACCATTCTTTGCACAACGCCTCACGTTTGCGAATTTCCAAGAAAAACTATTTAGTACCCAGTAGGTAGTGACACTATAACATTTGTATTTCGGTTTTGTAGCGTTCTTTGCGCAACGCCTCACGTTTGCGAATTCGCAGGAAAAACTATCTAAAACCCAGTAGTGACACTTTATCACTTGTATTTCGGTTTTGGATCGTTCTGTGTCGCTGTTTGCGCTCACTTCGCGCAGCGCTCGCGTCCGCAATTCCGCCGGGAAACTGTCCGCGTAACGATTCGCGTGGCGGCTCGGTGGAAATCGCGCCGGCATTGGGGCGCAGACGGCGAACCGCGTTCGACTCCCGCCTCCCCCTTCGGTACATTAGAGCGAGATGCGACTACCGAGAGCGAGGAATTTTAATAAGCGGCGCGGGTAGAGCGAGACGACGATACAAATCCGACATGTGTGTCGAGCGATATCGGGTAGGCGGGGTCCGTCGCGCTCAAATTAATAGCCCCAACGGAATACGCTACATAACGTTATAGCGTGCCGTTGAAATTTTCACTCTATGTAATTGATTTCAGAGTGGTTTTTAGAATGTTGCAGGTGGAACACTTAGGATGTTCTGTTGGTGGCAGCGTCAGATTGCAGTGGCTATTGTGCTGAATGGAAAAAGGAGTAAATAGACGGGTGCCGTAGGCGGTATAGAGGGGTCTTTACGATTTAATTATTCGCGAATACGGAGGCATTTTGTACCGAGCTAATGTCTCATTGTCTCGTTAATATCTCCGCCGGCCATGTTTGATTTGTTTATGACACGGGCGCTAGGTGCATTGATAGCCACCTAGCTACCTAGATACGTGCCTATCTAACAGTTAACACTATGAAAGGACGACAGGCGACAGCTCGCTTCAGAAGCGACGTTCAGAGCGCTCGACAACTTGCACTGAATTAATTTTGCTTCGCTCGTCTGCTGTTGTGTCTTTATTAGTTGTTCGGCATTGTCGGGGATTGCAGCTAAATGGAGCATTTAAGCATTTACTTTCTGTCTGTTTGTTTCGGTAGAGTTGTCTCTGTTTTTTAATTAGATGACTAATGAATTTTACTAAGTCTATAGGAATTATTGTTCCTAAGTAGGTAAGTAGGTAGATATCTAACCGTGCAGGCGTTTAAGGAGTAAAAATGTGTAGATACTTACTAACTAAGTAACCTACAAGTTTTTGATGCCGAACTCTAACAAGTACCTACCTCCTTAGGGACCTAATGTATACCTAGTAGGACCTTCGTATCTCTGAGTTTTGCAAAATTTCATTATAAAGTAGCACAGCCTTGAAATATAGTAGGTAGATAACTAGATAGATAAGTTACTGGTTACGTAGGAACAAAACAATGAAATATTAATTACAAATAGATAAACATGTGAGGTCCCGGGTTCGATTCCCAAATCCGGGTCGGGCAAAAAATAACTGCTAGATATAGGTCCCTATACCTATTTGGTTTTTCTGTTAATAAATTCTCTGACCTCTGTACCAACCCGGAGTTGGTAGTTGGCGGTGTTTCACCCCCGTGCCTCGGAGAGCACAAGCAGTCGGTCCCAGTTATTATCACTATCATGTGACAATGGTCGTTAAAGCCCGCCAACCTGCATTGGAGCAGCGTGGCGGGTCTAAGCTCTAAAGCCATCTCTCCTATGAGAGGATAATAAATCCATAAATAAGTCCATCCATAAGTAAGATAATAGTGTGAATGGGGCACTCAAAATACTTATAGTGCTATTCAACCCATTGAAAACACAATTTGCTCGTTTACCGCAAAGAAGACTCCTTATTCCACACCTCTTCTCTTCCAGAACACTCCCCTGACCCCTTCTAACAGCATTGGGATCCTTGGCGTCAACATTTCGAACGAAGTCCAATTCCGGGATCACTTGGAAAGTTGGAAGGTAAAGCTAAATTAGCTTCCAAAAAGCTTGGGGTGCTTTTCAGAGCAAAGCGCTACTTCACGCCTGAACACAGGCTCCTGGTCTATAAATCTCAAGTCCGGCCGCATATGGAGCTCACACTTGTGGGCCGGAGCACCCCAATACCAACTCCTTCCATTTGACCGATTTCAAAAGAGGGCAGTTCGACTTGTGGACAATCCCAAATTAACTAGCTCGGAAAGCTTAGAGGTACGCAGGGATGTCAGCTCACTCTGCGTATTCTATATCGCCTCTATAACGCGGAGTGTTCTGAAGAGTTGTTTGACTTTTTTTTTTTTTTTTGTATGATGAGATGTTACAATGGACAAAACCGGCCGTCTCATAAATGAAGAGAGAGGGAAATGTTAGAATTTGGAGCTCTTTAAAGTGTGGCTTACATGTGTCAGTCCAATGCAGGTTCCCTATCGCTCTGATGCACCGTTTTTGGGCTCTGAATACTTTCTCACGGTCTACGGAGTTCCCCCAAAATATAATGCCGTATCTCAGTATAGACTCTACATAGCCAAAATATGCTATACGCAATGTTTGGGTATTAGCTCTTTTTTTAATTTGTAAAGGGCGTAGGAAAATTTATAAAGTTTATTGCAGATACTTAAACTATCAACTTATGCATTCCAATTTAATTTACTGTCTACGATTATTCCTAAAAACTTTGTTTCTTCTTTGACTTGATTCCGCCTTCTCTATCTCTATCATCCTCACCACCTGGACCATTGGCGGACCACAACCAAGCGGTGTGCGAGGTCTAAAACCGCGCACTCTAAAACTGTGGAACCAACTTCCCTGGGTGGTGTTTCCACATAACTTCAACATTTATTATTGGGGTTATTCAAGGGGAGGATCAATAAATTCCTCAAAAGCCGGCAACACGTAAGTGGTTCCTCTGGTACTGCAAATGTTCATGGGCGGTAATTACTTAACATCAGGGGCCTTACTACCGAAGCTTAGAGCAGTATTATTTTAATATTGTTTTGATTCATACCATGACATCCTTAAAAGTAAGCTTATTACAATTTTGTTTTGCAGTTTTGTGACGTCATCAAATCATTCACTTAATTAATTAAATATATAAGTACGTACCGTGGAGTGATTTTTGACAGCAATTAATGTTGTTTTTACGTCAAATCAAGCAATCCTAAAAAATTTACTTCCTTGCGACAGTTGTACATTGATTTTATCATTTTTTAATGTAGAAAGTAAGTGACAAACAATATTACTTTTGTAAGGTCATGGTACGAATCTACGTAATGTTAGTTTAATACTGTTAAACAAAACGTTCCTGCATTATCATGATTTTTAAAAGACGGTGGTGCGCCCCCTGGTGACCCGTCTGCTCGTTTGCCCGCAATTTTTATTAAAAAAAAGCTAGGTAGGTATCGCCATACGCTGTAATACAGAGTTTAAATAAGGTAAACCCTACGTAAAGTTCTCCCTAAACATAAAATGACAACATTTCCCACACAGCATCAATCACGGAGTTATCTGGAACACACGAGCCGACATAAAGCCGTATACAGACATCAGCCATCATTACTCTTTTCATTACCGAGCGATAATCTCCCTGTACAATTAAATCGCGTTAATTGGCAAGAGGGGGATCTGAAACCGCCCTAACAATGCCCAATTCATACCCCCCCTATCGCGATCCAATAAGATTCAATTTCGCTTATCGCCTATGCAGAAAGGTCCATTGTTCATAGGGTTGCCACTTGCCACCAGTGCTTTATTTATTAACCCCCGACGCAATAACAACGTGGTGTTACAAGTTTCACGTGTCTCTCTCTCTCTTTGTGTGTGTGTGTGTGTGTGTGTCTCTGTGTGTGTCTGTTCCCTTGTGGCGCTCAAACGGGTGAACCGATTTGAATGCGGTTTTTGTTGTTTGAAAGGAGAATTAGTCGAGAGTGTTGTTAGCTATGTTTGATGAAAATCCAAAATGACCGCCGCTACAAAATGGCAGATTACATATTTTTTTACAACTCCCTTAATATGGGTAGGTATCAAATGAAAGGGCTTAACTAGTAGAATGCAAATAGAGCACTATGCAAATCCAAGATGGCCGCTGCCACAAAATGGCGAATGTCGGGGGTTTTTAAATTTTTTATTTAGGTATACTTGTTAGGTACCTATATAAATAAGTTTTAAATTTATTAGGTATCTTTTTTTTGGGAACTGTATTATCTCTGGTCACATTAAGAAACGCCAGAATTCCACGGAATTAAAAATCAGACAATAGATAGTTCGAAGAACCGATAGACGTTGGGGTCCCAAGGTGCTTGAATGGCGACCTCGCAGCGGAAAGCGCAGTGTTGGCAGTTCTTGTGCCGCATGTATCCAGTGGCAGGGAGCCGCTAGATACATGCGGCACAATATCGCGTCGTGTGGAAATTCCTACAAGAGACGTCTATCGGTTGATGACGACAATGTTGAACAATGATGGTAAACAAACGACATCGAACGCGTCGTAGGGATCCGCTGGAGACAAGCAAATTCCTACAACCTATGTCCAGCAGTGAAGAGCTTTATCGAGAACGGTTCAGTGGTTTAGCCGTGAAAAAGTAACAGCTGGACAGACAGATAGAAAGGCAGACGTACACTGAAAGAAATGTTTTGTATACAATTACAAAAACTTTGGTTACTGTTTACACAAAAAAAGTGACTTGCAAACTATGTTTTATTAGCTACAAAACAGACTTTTGCTATTTGAGTTGAGGTACTAGTTGCTAAAGTTATTTTGTTGAAGTTAATTGAACCGTTTTACTGTTTTTAAGCAACCAGTTTATGAACGTATAACACTCCATCTTCTAGTTAAGTACTTTTCGATTTTGTATCTTTTAAGCAACCTGCGCCCTACTGGTACCTTTATTGTGCGTTTGTTATTAACAAGTCGATATGTTGTTAATAGACTAAATATTTTGTATCTATTTAACAAACTGTTTACCTACTGATAGGCTAATGGTGTGTCTTATTGGTTACAAAACACTTTGTCAACGGATTACTATTTTTTATTGTTACTGATATGTGAACAGTGTGATTGTTATTAAGATATCTTGGTGTGTTAGTAGTTACCAAACTGTTTAGTAATATTTAACTAAATTAGTTAAGTAATGGTAGGGAACTGTTCAGTAATAAATAAGAAACCTAGTTGAGTAATGGTACCTATTATGGTTCATGAAATCTAGTTTATAGTATTTACATACTTATTTTTTTGCATTAGATATAAGCAAGCTAAAATGTAAATATATACCAATATTGTGTCTGTTTGTTCAAAAACCAACAAACACATCATTACATTTACATTTTAGCAACAAACTACATCTGTTACGAAAAAATAAGTATAGATACTATTACAAGCTAGATTTCATGAACCATAATACCATTACTCAACTAGGTTTCTTATTTAGTACTGAACAGTTCCCTACCATTACTTATCTAATTTAGACTACTAACACACCAAGATATCTTAATAACAATCACACTATTCACATATCAGTAACAATAAAAAATAGTAATCCGTTTACAAAGTGTTACTGATTTAAAATAAAATTATACATTACTTTTGTACTTATTTATTTTTCCTCTCATATACATAGGTACAAGTATACTTAATGTATATATCTCAAAATACCATATTAAAAATACAAACCTATAAAACTTACAAAGATGAAACTATCTACTCATAAACATAGCTTTTACTATGAGACAATTTTCCACAATAAAAAAGGGCTGTTTCATACATTTTCCAATGAGCAGTGGCCTCTTTTATGAAACAGCTGTTTTTTTGTCCTGGAGGATGATTTGACCCGCTTCAGTATTATTTTTAACATAGGTAACTTCGAAATAGCATTTTACCTTAATTATTAAGCAGTTCTTTGAGTTACAGTCATAAAAACATATTTTTTTATAAATTCTACAAAAATTAATAATATTATGTCAAAATATACCTTAATAATAAATCAGTTCTTTGAATTTAATTTATTACTCAATGTGTTAAGATTTTCGCCAGTTAATGTTATATGTATAAAGCTCATTTAGTTCAGAAACTAAAACTTTTAATAAGTCACAGCTACGTTTGTTAACTGTGTACCTAACACATTACTAATTACAATATTTTTCTCACAGAACGTTGGGTATGGTTTCTTCTATTTCAGCGGCAGTTTTTACATGGGTAAAAAAGCCGCCCTTCTTGCACCTCCTGTTTCGATGGCCGCCACAGACCCTTAGATTTGTTTGATTTTGTCTTACTAACATTTGCAGTGGTCATCAGAAGGGAAATGGCCATAAAAGCAGCTACGTCCATTACCTCATCGCTAGCTGTAAGCAAAAACAAGTGTTATACAGGATCTTCAGCACATAATAATGATAAGAATGTTATTGAAGAAGTATTTGATAATACTTACCATGATCGGTGTCTTTCATAATATCTTTCAACATTGTATCATTAAGTTTTTTGACTAGATCGATCATTTTTGGTCTTATTGTAAGACAGTTTTCAATTAGTTTTTGGTCGCAATCCGGGTAGGTACTTTTGTAGTCTTTTAATAGCTGTAAGACAAATCAACAGAATAATATTTATAAACAATACTATAGAAGCTTGTTGAACCATCACTTTGATCCTGGATGGCTTCGAAAACTGTTGCAATAAGTGTTGGAGGGTTAGTAGAATATTAGAATGATATAGAGAGAAAATATTAGGTTGATTACTGTTTCTTCGGTTCTCAGATACTTGGAAATGTTTTTATTTTAAGTATCTAGCAAAAATAACAATGGCATATGAATCTTTCTTAATTTGAGATATAATTATGTTTTGATAATAATTCTTGTCTTAAAATTGAGTAAGATTTCATGTGCCATTGTAAATTTTGCTAAATACTTTAAATTAAAAAATGACACGTTTCTGAGAATAGAATATTTTCCGGGAGAATCAACCATTAGAACAATATTAGAATGCTTACCAAGAAGATGCTTCCTTGCTGGTTCAGTGCTTTGAACTCATCGTAATATTGCAGAAAAGTTAAATCTTTCGACTGTTACAGGTTCAAGCGATATTTTGTGGTAATGGTCCAGTATTGTTCAACCATTTCCCATGAGTCGCAACAGTTTTTCAGTCATAATATCTTTTTATCCAGGAGGCACTCCTTTTGCTGACTCTAAATAAACACACACACTGATCACTGAATAAAATTGAAAGGTTTATTGCGCCAGTGACCGTTGACGAACAGGAATCTTTTCTCGCCTCGCCAATCAAAGTTTGATTGATATTTTTGAAATTGTTAGATTATTTGTAATTAAAGTTTGACTATATTAATACAGCATTTAGTAAAGTTGTTATCAGTCCAATAAATAGGGTATCATCTGTAAAACCTTTGTAGATAATAAATAAAGTAATATGTTATTATCAAACTTATTAAGCTTTCTAATGTCTACAAAAGTTTGGTAATTCATTAAATGTGTACGTATTGTAAAATATGATCAAAGGTTTAAGTAAATAATAAACAATTAGTTATGTTATGTATTAGACATCGGTTTTGTTGCTATAGAAAAACTAATTTGTTTACGTTGTTTCAGTTACTAGTAACCAAACATTTAATAACTTATTACCTAATAAATTAACCCAAATGCCTTTGAGAACACACAAGTAAACTAGTTATGTAATAACTAGTCAAAGTTTATTTATTAACGACTAAAGTTTGTTTAAAATTCAAGCAACAAAACTAGTTTGGTTGATTATTTTTTTCAGTGTACTTACAACTTCGTACACGTGGATAAAGGATTTTTAAAATCCCGTGAGAATTCTTTGACTTCCAAGATAACAAGTAGGTACATGAAATCACACTTTTAATCATCTATCTGTTTCCGAAAATCTCGTCAAAATCGGTTCAGCTGTCCCTAAGATAAGCCCGACCAAACAGATACTTAGAGATTTTTTTAAATAATGGGAAGATGATGGGTTTTAAAAAATGGGTTATGCTATCAGTCAAAATAATAATGATAATAATACTTACCTAGATATGAACTTACGAGTCAGTTATATCGACAAAATAACAGACTGACAGACAGACTTTAATTTTATTTATTTATACGTTTAGATAAAACAATTTTCAGCATAACATAGAAAAGAAAAGATGGCAACCCTATTTTGTTAATAACTGCGAATTGTCTCAAACTGTTGAGCAATTTTGAACCTTATCAACTTGGAATATGGTTCGATAACGAGCGTTCAGCTTTTTTTCGTCGTAAAGGATCACAGCGATATCGATATAATGCGATTAACTTTAAGTGACATCGCGCTAACGATTTGATTTCGGATTCGCCTTTTGTAATCGGATTTTGATATATTTATGTCCTTTTGATGGCTGGCCTTTTGGAGAGATAACCTTAACTCCTCATCACAAAAGGTAAGTGGATGCTTTGAGGATTACATTTTGTTTGAGTACCTACGACTTACAAGCACTTATTTGATAGGTATTTAAAATGCATCATTAAACTGTCTTATTTCAAGTTTATTCAACAGTAAAACAACAAGTCATCTGACTGAATTAGTTTACCTACAAGAATAGAAACCTACAGAACCTTACACGGGTCATCGTGGTCGTTGTTGTCAACCGATTGACGTCCACTGCTGGACATAGGTCTCTTGAAGGGACTTCCACATGCCACGTTCTTGTGCCGCTTGTATCCAGCGGCTCCCTGCGACTCGTTTGATGTCGTCGGTCCACCTAGTGGGGGTCTACCAACACTGCGCTTCCCGGTGCGAGGTCGCCACTCCAGCACCTTGGGACCCCAACGTCCATCGGTTCTCCGAACTATGTGCCCCGCCCATTGCCACTTCAGTTTCGCAACCCGTTGAGCTATGTCGGTGACTTTGGTTCTTCTACGGATCTCCTCATTTCTGATTTGATTGCGTAGAGAAACTCCGAGCATAGCTCTCTCCATCGCTCTCTGAGCGACTCTGAGCTTTCTTATGAGACCCATAGTTACACGGGTAGTACCTACCTACTTACTTAATTACCACCATACATTATTTTGTTATATTATATCAAAGGGATTAGGTAAGTAGTGTTTTCGATGAAAGCTCCCAGGCGACTTGACTTTTCCGACATTTTCAACAACTACCGTTATATTTCAACCAATTTAAGTACCTACACAAAAACTGAACAAATTATGCACCTAAACCTTTCTCCGGAATCACTCTGTCTAGGTATGGTGAAAACCGCATGAAAATCCGTTCAGTAGCTCTCAGTTTATCGCGAACACACGAGAATTTTTCTTGTGTAAGTAAGACTTAAACGTAAACTTTGGGGTGCAAGTGGCCCAAATTCCACCTATGTGACCAAAGTCAACCTCACCTGCGCGCGGTGCACCCTGCCAATATGCTAACGAGGCCCTGACGCTCTCAGTCCCCTCTACGGGTCGTTGTGCCTGATACGGGTGATACCACACAACTTAATCTGGATGGTACCACCGCTTTGTGGTAGGATTTTATCCCAAATCCGTCTGGCTAGTGACCACAGTTCAGCCGTAATCTGCCGCAAAGCATCCACGATGTGTTCCGGCAGCGAGCTGAATAGCCAGTCCCCTTCCTCAAAAGCCGGCAACGCATTAGCCCATTAGATACCGGCCCACTACAAGGCACGGGTGTCCTCTCAGAATGAGAAGGGTTCAGGCCGTAGTCCCGTGCCGCTGGCCGTGCGGATTGGTAGACTTCGCACGCCTTTGAGAACATTATATAGAGAACTCTCAAGCGTGCAGGTTTCCTCACAATGTTTTCCTTCACCGCGAGCGATTTTCATTGCTTTTAAAACGCACTAACTCGGAAAAGGGGACCGAACTAGGTCCCCAGGAAAGGGCAAAGGTATGCCTAAGTCAAACTCTTAACCACTAGGCTATAACCAATTCGCTTATGCCTATAAAGAAGAAGAATATACCTACTAAAGATAATCTAAAATGTCACATCTAATACAGAAAAATAGAGAAGAAATGGCAATTGTAGAGTACGAAGGCGAGAAATGTGTTTACGATGACAGCGGCGGGGGCGAGGGCGGGGATGGGGTGAGGTGCGGGGGCGGGGAAGCGACGCACGTTTTATTACTTCACCGCTTTTCTATTGCCGATCTTATACAGCGTGTTCCACTCACATTTTGTAAATTCGATAAGTATAATTTTGCAGGATCATCTTTATCTTTATCTTATCATCTTTAGTTCATCTGTCATAATTATTTTTATTCTACGAAAACGGTAGGTAAGTACTTATATTATGTAATTGTATTTGGAAACTGTTAAAGAAAGCGTAAGATAATAACTTAGGTAGATATACATTTTCAGATGGGTGGAATGTTTTTCGACTTTTACTTTTCGTTTTTTTCTTTCAAAATTTGAATACACATCTAGATAATATAATGGTTTCATAACTGTTCTTATTTTCTGATTAGATTCGATTTAAATACAGCTAGATTAGATACAGCTATGGTAGACATACGGACGGACAGTTACCGAAGTGATTCAATAAGTTCAGTTCTCTACTTTTACCAGTAATTACCTATCACTACAATGCTAGTTGTATTTGTAGGTTCAACTACAGCTCTTTAACGGGAGTTAACGGCTGCTGAGCACGTCTCGAGAGAGAAATGTATTGAACTTAACCCGTCAAGCTGTTCTAATGCGGGTTGGTGGGCAGTATGTTAATAATTTCTTTAATTGCTTTACCGGGGCCAGATTAGAACAACTCACGGTCACATGAACACGGTCATCTGGGATTGCAGTAACTTACCATCTCAATGTTAAACATAGTTTTGTAGTTTCCATACCGCTGAATAGATGGCGCTGTGCCGAGTTGTCTTGTCATCGGTTATCATCCATGATATAGAAAATAACGTGCATGATATAGAAAATAATCCATGATATTATAGAAAATAATCCATGATATTATAGAAAATAATCCATGATATAGAAAATAATGCAGGTCACCTGCATTAGTTTGGAGTTTTAGCTTTGGAATTAGTAACTAATTTTTGGAATTTGTTATTATCTTGTAGTTGTAATAACAAGTAAAGAATTGGTTAGATATTAGTTCGTGTTTTATTTCCGACTCCCATAAAAATAAAAAGCTTATTGTGATTTTGAAAATTGTTCTAAAACGGAGCACCATGTATCGCCTGAAAAAAGGCGCTAACTAAAAACTCATTTCGCGCCGTAATGGCCCGAGCCCCGTCCACCCCGCTTTTAATAAAAAAAATATCTCATCTCCGCTAAATTGTTCCGCGCCACTCGGGAATATGAAAGTCGTTATTTAAAAAATGATTGCAGCCTCCTCCCGTATTATTTCGGTATAAATTTTCAGTTAAGCTGTTTTCTTGTGAGGGCCTCTCGAGGAGCGGGTATTAGCTTTTTATAATAATGTTTTATCTGTCGCCCGCCATTTTTATTTCAGCGATTTATATTTCAATTTCTTACGAAGAAAATAAAAGATTCTATTGTTTTGAAAATTTAGAAATTATTATTTACGCCCCGCTTTTTAATTGCTCGAATTTATTGCAGTACAAAATTGATTTAATTTTGAATTCGTTATTGTTTATTCCAATATTCGAGGGTTTATTGTATGCAGGATATAAGGCCGCTATCGAAAACTTAGCGCTATTATTACACTACCTAAACTCAATCCAATACCAATAAAATAACCATTTGTCTTAAACTTGTGGTAGGTAATGGTTTTGTATTATTTTAATATTTTTCAAACAGGCAATGAATGGCATGCACAACTCGGTGTCAATGCCCCTCGAGCGGCGGGCGGCCGGTGACAACTTTAGATATTTAGGCGTCGGCTGATTGCATTACATTGCGAACTTTAAAAAAATACAGGAAAAACCTACTTGATTTTTTCCGCATTTTTATGGTGTCTTGATAGTAATCATCTCTACTATTTACCTGTCTTCTTTTCCGGAAACGGTCCGCTTACATCTTTTATAGGCACTGAGTTGATAACTATATGGAGGACCAAATCTCTAAAGCGATCACACCTATTATTAGAGTACCTACCTACAATGGCAGCTTAGATCAAATAAACTGTCGTTTGATTGCGTCACTGCCTCGCTGGTCTAGTGGTTAGCATCTTCGACCGCAGATCGCGAGGTCCCGGGTTCGATTCCCGGGTCGGGCAAATAAATTGTTAAGTACGTATTGGGGTTTTCTGCCAAGAAATTCTCAGTGCCAGCCCGAAGTAGGAAGCTGGCGATGTTTCACCGCCGTGTCTCGGAGAGCACGTTAAGCAGTTATATTTTCACTATCATATGAGAATAGTCGTTAAAGCCCGCCAACCCGCATTGAAACAGCGTGGCAACTCTTTATGCTCTAAATCCCTCTCTCCTAAGAGAGAAGGCCTGTGCCCAGCTGTGGGACGTTAAAAGGCTGTAGTGGTGGTGGTGGTGGTGATTGCGTAAAAGCTGCATCAATCATTGCTACAATCTCAATTGTGGTGATTGGCTGAATTTATGGTTTCTGAAACAACTCGCTTTCTCCTATTGACTAAATAAGTAGTCAATAGCGAGAAAGTGTAGACATATTATTATTGCATAATTTTTAATATTGCACGCTCTAATAATACCCGCCTATGATATCTCATTGGTATTGAGTGTTTTGTATTTCGCCTTTTTTGTAATTTTTATGTTAAAAAGGAACCTTTTGTTTTTAATTAAAGAAATTGCGCAAATAATAGATTTTTTTAATTACTCGTTTTATTCCACATTGCAATTCAAAGCTTCCTCGGTTGGTCCCTAATGAAAATGAGAAGAAAAGAAATTCAGGCTGACCATAAATTACAGATGATTAAGTACCTAATTTTAGTCTTTGATCATTAAAAAAAAGTTGTAGTAGGTAAGTAACTTAATTCTTATTAGCTTTTGCCTCAACTTCGTTAGTTAAGAGTGAACTTAGCTTATTCAAAAACTCCCCGGGAACTCTTGGTTATCCCGGGATGAAAAGTATCCTATTTCTCTCTCCAGGTCTTTAACAGCCCTCGCACACTGGGCCACCAGTGGCAACGACTAGTGGTCGTCAATAAGTCGTGCGAGAGATTTTTTATACATTTTAAATGGTAGGTAAGTAACACCGCACACTCGAGTGGCCGCGTTCGAGCCACAAGAAAATGTATGAAAAATCTCTTCCGCAACTTGTGGCAGCCACTAGTCGTCGCCACTAGTGGCCCAGTGTGCAGGGACTGTTACAGTATCCACGCACTAAAAGTTAAAACAAGTCAATACCTATTATTTAAGGACATACAAACAAACTCTCGCATTTATAATATTCGTAGGGATTACAATATGTTGTTTTGGGTAATAATTGACTCAAAATAAGCCTTCGAAAGCGGCTTAGAATAAATCTAATTACGTCCCTTTACCGATAGCAAAAGGCAAAAAGCCCCTTTCGCTCCGTCGAACAGATAAAAATAAACACAACCTTGTTAAAGAGGAGTCGTGTATAAGCCCAAAAACAAACAGCGTCCTAAAACAACCAAACATCAAGCTCCCACTTAAGCATCACTTAACGAAACCACTTTAAAATGACCCCCCGACTCTTCCCTACCCGGTTGTAATGCGTCCGTAAATAGAGATCTTTTTAATTCGAACGCATTATACCCTCAACAAATATTTAACCGAACAAAGAACGTGTAACAATCGAATAAAGAATAGGGAAGTGTAACAAGAGTGTAACATTCGAATTTCGAACAAACACCAGGCGCCACAGAGCCAAGCAGATTATGGTTTTTGAAATGCGTGTTTGCGTTTTAAAAATGGAACTCGTGTGTTTTGCGCATTAACACCTTTTACTGTTGTGCTTTTAAGGAGGTTCAAACATCTTCGTGTGTGGCCAACAAATGTACGGATGGGATTTTAAGTTACGACTTTTCTTTGTCACTTAATTAAGTAGGTAGGAAATGATTCTTTTTGCTTTTACCGGTTTTTAACCCCCGACGCAAAAACGACGGGTGTTATAAGTTTGACGTGTCTGTGTGTGTGTGTGTGTGTGTGTGTGTGTGTGTGTGTGTGTGTGTGTGTCTGTCTGTTCCCCTGTGGCGCTCAAACGGATGGACCGATTTGAATGCGGTTTTTTTTGTTTGAAAGGTGAATTAGTCGAGAGTGTTCTTAGCTATGTTTGATGAAAATCGGTCCAAGATGGCCGCCGCTACAAAATGGCGGATGATATATTTTTTCACAACTCCCTTGATATGGGTATCAAATGAAAGGGCTTGACTAGTAGAATAGCACTATTGCAAATTCAAGATGGCCGCCGCCACTAAATGGCGAATGTCGGGGGTTTTTAAAATTTTCAATTTACACTTGTTAATTCTATTTTTGGGAGGATAGGTACTACCAGTATAATAATTATATACATAATTATGTAGTAATGTAGTGTTTTTAAAATAGGTACCTATGCTTGTGTGTTTCATTTGTTAGTAGATAACTGTATTTGGGAGAAAAGTGTGTATATTGACATGATGACAGTCATTATTACGAATTCACGATAGCAATAGATAAAATTAAATGATGTCGCTTTTGCGCGCCATACTTAAATGAATGTGCGAAGAATATTTTCGTCACTAAGAAAATACATAAACAATTCACTCAATTCAATAAATTAATATTGTTCAATAAATTCATGCACTACATTGACTAAAGATAGTTTTTTTTCGGTCAACGGGCAAAGGTTATCTAAGATTATTTTTTTTTAATTTTCGAGTTTGGATTTTATCACGATTTTATGTTCTCTTTTTGAAATTATAAACAGAATGTACGAATTTCGAACGCGTGCTTACAACCACGTGCATAAGTCCCATTGTGCGTTTCGAAGAACTCGAAAAACCTTTTGATATCGCACTCTATAGAAAAAGGTGATGCGGAAAAAAACGCGAATAATAAACAACAATAATATTATAGCACCGATTTCGACGATCCATTACCACTTTTAATAGCAAGGAATAGGATTTAGAATTTAATGTTTTTTCCCGTTTTATGGGATCATTGTATGTCAAAAGTGACATCTTCATTCCCTTAAGATATTAAGATAACATTAGTGGCTTTTAAATGGTTGTCCGGTATTCGGTAAATTGAATGGATTCCGCTATAAAACATACTTGAGTTAGGGTTGTCACTTGCCCTTCTTATCCACATTTTGACAGGATTTGTGTACAGGCTAAAAAATTGAGAATAAATTAAACATAAAAAACTTTTTAAAAACGAGGTTTAATTTAATGTTCTTACCTGTGTACCTAGATTATAAATACTCGAAACCACAATTCAAAGCAGTAGGGCTCGACTGTCACACTGTTTTTATTAAATAGCTCATCTTGTACCTCCATCATTAAGTATGTTTTTTTAAAGAAAAACTCATAAACTCATAAATAACTAAATTATGTAAAATGTAGGTAGTAAGTTTGCAAAAATGTTTTCAAAATTTAAAACAGATTTAATTTCTCTTTTCTATTAATAAGCAGTATGTTTTTCACAAATTATCGAAACATCTTTTACTTCATACCTTATAGTTTCGCTAAAAAAGAGTGTCAACCCTAACTAGAACGAATGAGTGAATGAACGTATGAATGGGTGACGTTTAGGACGCGACGGTCCCATGTTGATAAATACGAAACTAATCAAATTATTTATGGCATTAAATGGTAATAAAACGATGATGGCACATCTGCTCGCGCGGTCGGTTTGATGTCATAGATAAAAAAAAAGGGTTTGTAGATAGATCTCTTGACTTCAAATGTTATACGAACAGTAGGTGCTTACCTATTGTGTTTTATTCTCACGCAATACTAATTTATAATAATAGAGATTAGAGAATTAACTACATGATTCGTGAACTGATGAGATCTTTATAGAAATCACGTATAAAAATCTTACGTAGGTATTCCGAAATCCGAATACTGTGAGGAAAACCAAACACCGAAGAAGCTTGATTGAATTAAATTCAGCAATGATAATTTATTTTGAAATGAAATTAGATAAAAGTGCACTTTATACCTACATATTTACATCAATAAAATTAAGTGTAAGTAATACCTAATGAATGGTGAAACTTTTGAAGATAACTAGAAACCGGCATTTTTAATTTTAGGAAATTTGAAACGAAATCGGTGAAATCTCTTTGCAGAAACGGTTAAAATGAATGAATGGGCAATCACAGTTTAATGTTTAATGGATGTTCTATTTCTAAATTACTACGAAATGATTACATGAAAGTCATTGAAGTGATCATCGCTTGTACATCGCCATATCGCATCCATTACAGCCCATAGACATCCGGGGGAGGGGGGTAAAACTGGAAACATACTACTAACACGCCACGCGACTACGTATTTTTTTTTATGACCAAAAATTCATACAAATAAATAGTGTTGATTTAGGTATCTATCTGGCTATGATTTCGAAATAACTGCCTAATAAAAGAGTAATGCAACGACAGCGTGATCCAAATAGACATACTTGTACGTTTTCTAAAATTTAGTGCGTCTTTGCTAATCCGAGCTAATCATCGAAACGCCTGGACCGCTTTTGATGAAACCTTCACAGATACGTAGCGGATTAAACAAGGAGTGGTCTACGTGACCTTTATCCCAAAAAATCAAAAAGTTCCCACGGCTTTTTTAAAAACCTACAGCACTGACCAGTGACCACTACAAATAAATACGCATTCAAAGCGACAAAGCGACTGCATTGGGAACTAAAGACATTTCCCAAAACATGAAACATTTTATTACAATTCACATTTTAGTTCCAGCTACGATCACTCATGACTTTTTTTTAGCAATCAGCTCCAAAATGGAGACAATAAATTGCTTCGATAATTAATATCCAGTCCAGAGTAAGTACTAGGATAAATTAAATAGAAATAACTGAGTTGTGGGCATTACCTATCTGTTGCCACCCGATCCGGTTGAAACCTAATCTTGGTTAGATTCTAAAGATCGGCAAGGTGCTGTGTTGCAAGTGTGTTTCCATCTTCAGCCCGCTACCGGGGGAAGTAGGGTAAACGTACCAGTTTTCACCTCATTTAGCCCCAGTTAAGGACCCTATTATGTACTTTATGTATTCCTAAATTACCCATCACTTAATAGTCTACCCTGTTTACCCTACGCCAATATAACTTGACCTCGTCCGTATTTAAAATTGCCCGTGATTTACCTACGGAGGGAAGTTTAATGGGCGGTGGATGGGTCGAGTTAAAGTGGCTGATGTGATGAGGTGGGGAGATTTTAAAGTGTTCGTATGATTACGGAGTTGTTCAAATTTAATGCGCTTGTTGTGCTCGTAGGTTCGTTGAGATTTGTGATTTAATGTTTGTTTGAACTTCGAACACCACGGAATTCATAGAGGTATAGATTAGAATAGGTACCTACAGGAGAGAGCTTTTCGCTGTGTAATGTAAGCATCAGAGCGTGTTATTGTAACAAGTAGGTATAAATTAAAAATTTAAAAACCCCCGACATTCGCAATTTTGTGGTGGCGGCCATCTTGGATTTGCATAGTGCTATTCTACTAAGTAGTCAAGTCAAGTCTTGTCAAGTCCTTTCATTTGATATCCATATTGAGGCAGTTGTGTAAAATACCTATGTAATCCGCCATTTTGTGGCGGTGGCCATCTTGGACCGATTTTCATCAAACATAGCTTAGGACACTCTCGACTTTCACCTTTTAAACAAAAAACCCGCATTCAAATCGATTCACCTGTTTGAGCGCTACGGTGGAACAGACAGACAGACACACACACACACACACACACACACACTACCTAAAAACTTTTTGCGTCGGGGGTTAAAAACTGCTGCAGTCATAAGTTACATCTTTGCATTGCGTAACAATTTAACGGGAAACATTGTCAATTTATAGGTACGATTTTTGGTTAAACATAACTTGAAAACTTTAATTACAATAAATGTCGAATTTAAACGTAGGTAATACTTATTATGTTTTTTGCGTGTTTAATCTAAATTCGCTTTGAAATAGAAAAATAACTAAAAAAAAATCTTGTCTCCGAACACTGCATTTATTTAGCTTCTCTTGGAAACAGTAAAAAATGTTTATTTGTCTTTTATTTCGTACTAAGATAAGAATTACAATTTCTAAAACCTTCGTGTTATTTAAATTAGATATTATCTATACTAGGTACTTACTTTATTCTTAAATCGATTACTTTAGATCGCAGCATGAATCTGTCTCAATAAAAAAATAAGTCTGTTGTATATTATCTGTTACAGTGGCGTATTTACCCTAGGGCCAAAAGGGCCATGGCCCGGGGCGGCAGGGTGCGAGGGGCGGTGCAAGCCGCACCTCGTCAGCTTCTTTGACTATAAAATATGCCTCAAGAAATTGAAAAAAAAAAACTACCAAATTAACAAAAAGGACAACTCATTGTTTGTTGTAAGTTGGACATCAAGACCGGGGCTATTGTATAACTGACCGGCACGGCGGGGGGCGGGCGGCGGCGGTAATTCCGTCGCCAGGTCGGACCACATGTTGCACTACGACGTGCATCCCGAGCGCGACTCTGGAGTTCGGGCACAGAGTACCTACAGAGGGGAAGCTTCTACAAGCGGCCCGCTGTAGGTACACTCACACATATGCGCACGTTTGTCACCAACTGTACCGGTTAGTGGAACGAGCGGGCGTCCGTGAACCGTTGGTGAGTGTGTTTGTGTGAGTATACCTACAGCGGGCCGCTTGTGGAAGCTTCCTCTCTGTAGATTTACTACTCGTGTGGTTCGGGGCTTCGGGGCTATTCGGGATTTGCACGTGTCGAAAACCGTTCGGTTCATAATAGATAGATAGACGAAGGGGCGCGGGGCGGCGCAGGCGGCGGCGGTGAGAGTGATGCAAAAAGCAGAATGCAGACCGTGCTTCAGTTGATGACTTGTCTCTAATCAACGCATCAAATTATTAAGTTTTGTTTTGAACTTTGAATACTTACCTATGAGTTTATGTTTACATATAAATTATCTTAACTTATCAAGTAGTTTGTAGCTAGGAGTTATTAACTTGCAGCTGATTATCTCGTTGCCGACTAAGTTTACTGTTAGTGTTATTAACATCAGACATGGATTCTACGAAAAAAAAACTAAGCGGCCACGCTTACAGAAGAAAAGCTTTAGAAAAAAAAACACAAGGAAGAAAAGCTTGTCAAACAAAAAGCTAAAATTGACAGTTTTTTCAATAAAAATACGGGCGAACCGATAAGTTCGACTAGATTCAATGACCTAGCAGAGATTACAGCGGAGGAGGTTAGTAAAATTTAGTTCTATTTTAATTAGGTGCACTAAGTATATCAATTTGATAAAAAGGGGTTGGTAGTAAAAGGGTGAAAAAGGGTTGTATGTATTTTTTAATGTCAAATCATAAAAAAATAAAAAATTTGGTCCAAAAAATCTATACATATCGTAGGTACACTTGCCGTATCTGTGTACATTAAAGATTTTTTGCAAAATAATAACTGGGAGGTGTTAGGGATAAGTAATGGAACGTAAAAAGCTGTTTTTGAAATTTTTGTCTGTTTGTCTGTATGTTTGTGCGCGCATCACGCAAAAACTACGCATAGATTGAAATGAAACTTGACATGATTTAAGTTCATACTACGGACTCGGAGTAACATATAGGATACTTTTTATCCCGAAATTCAGCACGGTTCCTTTGGGAGAGGGGAGGAAAGTCAAAATGTTAGCTGTAAATTGTTAACGCGTGGTGCGATCATTTATTCTTTTTTTTTAGAAAGAAAATCCTTTAAAGATTGTTCCGTAAATATTTCAATGTCATCGGTTTTGTAGTTTTGAAATTATAGCCATCACAACCCTCAGTATTTCATATAACTTGGAACCCGGATGGTACAGGAACCTTTGACCATCCGGATTATCATCTGGGGTACATTAAAATTTGTGTTTGTCTGTCTCCAAAATGCTGGACTGATTTTGATGGGACTTTCATTGGGTAAACTTTAGTGATGGGAAGAGCTATTAAAAAATTAATACTCATTACTGTAGTTCCATTTTAATGCGCGACTTTTAACGTATGAGTTCAAAGGGGCTTAGGAAAAACAAAGAGTTACCGTGGGATTTTTAAAAACCTAAATCCACGCGGACGAAGTCGCGGGCATACTCTAGTAAAAAATGATTTTAGGGTGGACCGCCCTTATCACATATGGGTATGAAAAATAATTTCTAACTTAAAACCTACCGAATATACACAAAAAATTTCATAAGAATCGGCCAAGCTGTTTCTATTTTGTTACAAACACTGTGACACGATAATTTTATATAATACTAGCAGATGACCATGACTTCGTTCGCGTGAATTTAAGTTTTTAAAAATCTCGTGACACCATGATGCTGAATAGCCTATAACCATCCCCAAGAATTGAACTATCAAATGCAAATAGTAGATTGTTTGACAAGACGAGAAGGGCTTTCCCCGAGTTAACAAGTATAAATTAAAAATTAAAAAAACCCCCGACATTTGCCATTTTGTGGCGGCGGCCATCTTGAATCAATTTTCATCAAACATAGCTAACAACACTCTCGACTAATTCACCTTTCAAACAAAAAAACCGCATTCAAATTGATCCACCCGTTTGAGCACTACAGGGGAACAGACAGACACACACATACACACAAACAGACTCGTCAAACTTATAACACCCCGTCGTTTTTGCGTCGGGGGTTAAAAATACTACTTTTCATATCGAACAACAACAACAACCGCGCGCCGGTCACAGGTGTCTAGCTCGTAGACAAAATGAGTTACAAACCTGTGGTATTTAGTGTAAAACGTTGACCCAAACCCAAATTTTGACTGGCCCGTTGGCGCGGTTGGCAGTGACCCTGCCTACCTCTCCCGGGTCGCGGGTTCGATTCCCGTCCCGAGTCTGGGTGTATTTATGTAAGTATATAAGTATGTACTATTATGTATTTATACATTTATTAAATATATATAATTATATGTGTAATATATGTAAATATGTATATCAGTCGGTCGTTACCTATAACACAGGCATTAAGTTGCCTACTTTAGGAACAGCCGACCGTGTGTGTATGTATGTACCTATATTTATTTATTTATTATTATTATTATTAAATGTTGAATTAGAAATTGAATTAAATTATTTTCAAGGGGGGCTCCCATATATGAAAAATGAGCCGGAAAAAAAATTCTTACCCTAGCTTGGGGGTATCATTGTTAAGAGCTCATCAAGTAAACTACGAATATATATATTTTTAACCCCCGACGCAAAAACGACGGGGTGTAATAAGTTTGACGTGTCTGTGTGTGTGTGTGTGTGTGTGTGTATGTCTGTCTGTTCTCCTGTAGCGCTCAAACGGGTGGCCCGATTTGAGTGCGGCTTTATTTTTGTTTGAAAAGTGAATTAGTCGAGAGTGTTGTTAGCTATGTTTGATGAAAATCGATCCAAGATGGCCGCCGCTACAAAATGGCGGATTACATATTTTTTCACAGCTCCCTTAATATGGGTATCAAATGTAAGGGGTTGACTAGTAGAATAGCACTATGCAAATCCAAGATGGTTGCCGTAACAAAATGGCGAATGTCGGGGGTTTCTAGGGTTCCGTACCCGAAGGGTAAAAAACGGAGCCCTATTAATGTCACTCGGCTGTCTGTCTGTCTGTCTGTCTGTCTGTCTGTCTGTCTGTCTGTCTGTCCGTCCGCCGGTCACAGGTCTCTAGCTCGCAGACGAAATGAGTTACAAACCTGAAATTTTGGTATTTAGTGTAAAACGTTAACCTAAAATCAAATATTGAATTAGAAATTGAATTAAATTATTTTTCAGGGGGGCTCCCATACATGAAAAAGGAGCCGGAAAAAAAAATTTTTTCTTTACCGTAGCTTGTGGGGTATCATTGTTTAGAGCTCATTAAGTAGAGCACAAATATATATTTTTTTAATTTTTATCTCAAAAAAATAAGGGAATGGGAGGCCATCAAAGTTGTCAGTTTTAGACCATTTTTGTGACGGGGGCTATCTCAAAAACTAAACTAGTTGGGAATATGATATTTCAGTATATTATGTACTATATGCTCTATTTAAACAACAAATACTGAAAACAACGATTTATTAAATAGTTTATAAGCTGTGACCAAAATAAACGAACATTTTTTTGGGTTTTTCTTTCACGGTTTGTTGCGATGTCTAGCTCGGAAATTAAATATTTCTTAGACCCAAAATATTATATTGTTCATAATTATGTACGGAACCCTGAAAGAGCGAGGCCCGACTCGCACTTGGCTGATTTTATTAATTTATACTTGTTTATTTTTTTCTTAAAACATTTTCATCAAAATTGTCAGTTTTAGACCATTTTTGTGACGGGGGCTATCTTAAAAACTAAACCAGTTAGGAATATGAAATTTTGGTATATTATGTACCATATACTTTATTTAAACAACAAATACTGAAAACAACGATGCATAAAGTAGTTTGTAAACTCTGACCAAAATAAACGTACATTTTTTGGGTTTTTCTTTCACGGTTTGTTAATTGTTGCGAATTGCGATGTCTAGCTCGGAAATTAAATATTTCTTACACCCAAAGTTGTTCATAATTATGTACAGAACTCGACTCGAAGGCCCGACTCGCACTTGGCCAATTATTTTATGAATTACTTTGCCACCCTAGCATACCTACTTACATTGCCTACTTAGCATAGTTTTTTTTTTAATTAACAATTTTTTGTTTAATTTTTTCATTAATTATCATCATTCGATGCTCATATCAACAAACTGCTGCATTTTATTTTATGATTAAATGTTTTGCTCTTTTTCCGTTAATTTATGCGGCGGCAAACCCTACAGGCCCGGGGCGCAGAATCTTCAAATACGCCACTGATCTGTTACCGCATTCCATTTTCAAAAATGACATGAGATTCGTAAACGAAAGAGCCTATATAATGTCTGGGGTCCCAGATGTGGAGCAACAATCGCTGCAGTAGAGTCTATTGTGTTGGACAAACGCTATTGTAGTGCTGTCCCATTATCGAGAGTACCTACTTAATAAACGCAAGCGGAGCGGGTGACTATGCTACTAACATTTTAGAGTAGGACTTGTCAACCTATTACCGGCCCACTACAGGACACGGGTCTCCTCTCAAGCCGAGATCTATAGAGCATACTCTGACTGTACTCAGAATTAAGATAGAGTTGAAAAGGGACATAAATATATCTCTGACATAAATCTGTCTCGTTTAAACTCAGTCTCAAGGCTGAGTAGAGTCAGAGTACGCTCTTATAGATCTCAGCATCAGAGTGAGTGAGAAGGATTGGTAGAATTCACACGACTATGTTACGAACATTTAAGAGTAGGACTTCTTCATTATCAACTCATTGCCAGCCCACTACAGGGCGCGGATCTCCTCTCAGAGTGAGAAGGGTTTAGGTCGTAGTGCCTTTGACATGCAGGACTTAAATGGACACATTATTGCCATCTCTAAATTGACAGCTTTAAATGTTATGGTAGATACTGTAAAACATCATCATTACAGAAGCAGGATAAGGTTTAATATTAAAACTACTTAAATCAAACTATTATTAAAATATCTTTATTTATCACCCGCACAAACTTAATTAATATCGAATCACAGATTAGTTTAACTGAGATCTCTTTTCAAAATCTATTTTATACTAATTAATTTAATTACACTCAGCCAAGTGCAAAATGGCAGCACTTTATTCGATTAGGGTGTGATTGCTATCGCAACCCTCAATCAAATATCACGACCTAGATGCTGAAGCATCTAATAGTCGGTTGAGTCTCTGGAGGAGACTGAATTCGTGGCTTCGAAGTGCCCGTATTTATACCAATAATTCAAGATAGCGGTTCGGCGCCATTGAATGAATCAAATGTCAGTTCATTCTAACCTGAAATTCATAATCTGTAAAACATTTCTAAAAATTTACATCAATTTTCAGCAATAATCTGACAGTTCGGCCGTCCTATATTTAACACGTCCCCGTGTTTCTCATCAATCATAGTAAAAGTTAATTTATTCATGTCGCGGGCGGTCTTGCCCATTGTCAATGTCACAGGCGTTTTGCCGTCGTTTCTAAGATCACGGGTGATTTTACCCTCACTTAGGTCATGGGCTGTCTGCCCTCAGTAAATTGCGGGCGGTCATGCCCTCAGTCAAGTCCGTCAATGTCGCTTTTAAACTGATAACTCAAAATAATTCATAACCGAACTCTCGGATTAAAAATTTAACTCGTGACTTCATAAATCAAAACTTTTAAAATCTGATTCGATTTTCACTTTAAAATCTTATTCATTAACTATCAGTTACTCTCATTAACACAAACACATTGTTGTGAAAATATTTACTGTTTAAATTACTTTTACTCTCATTTACAAAATAAAGCGAATCTACCACTGGTTCGGAATGCCGCAACCTAGCGAGAAGAACCAGCAAGAAACTCGGCGGCGTCTAACCTTTCAAAATAACCAATCAAAAATTATTTCTAATTTCAAACGAATCATCAATCTCAACTGCCGGTATTTCATTATTCTGCGGGTATTTCTACAACTTTACTTCAAATTAATCACTTTCTCAAAATAAACCAAACACAACTGTGTAGATGGCAAAGCAAAATCAAGGCAACGCGATTCGAATCCCGCTTCTGAATTTGTAAAACATCATCATTACAGAAGCAGGATAAGGTTTAATATTAAAACTACTTAAATCAAACTATTATTAAAATATCTTTATTTATCACCCGCACAAACTTAATTAATATCGAATCACAGATTAGTTTAACTGAGATCTCTTTTCAAAATCTATTTTATACTAATTAATTTAATTACACTCAGCCAAGTGCAAAATGGCAGCACTTTATTCGATTAGGGTGTGATTGCTATCGCAACCCTCAATCAAATATCACGACCTAGATGCTGAAGCATCTAATAGTCGGTTGAGTCTCTGGAGGAGACTGAATTCGTGGCTTCGAAGTGCCCGTATTTATACCAATAATTCAAGATAGCGGTTCGGCGCCATTGAATGAATCAAATGTCAGTTCATTCTAACCTGAAATTCATAATCTGTAAAACATTTCTAAAAATTTACATCAATTTTCAGCAATAATCTGACAATACGTATACTTTTTTGCAAAGGCGAAAAGGATAACACTATCGGTATTGAGAACTGTCAAATTAGTTTAGTTTTTTAGAGATACAGATCTAGACACACGGACGTGTGTCAAGCCAACGTCCCGGCCATGAAAAAGCGAACCGGCGACGCAGCGCACCGTGTGTTATATTACACGAACCATTTGGAGCAATTTTTTTTATATTTTTTTTTAGATTACAACAGAACTCGCAGGCAGGCACCACTGACGACTTTTTCCAGCAAGGTCGACGCGCAATTATCTAAAAGCGCGTAAATAGCGCCGCAAACAGCCCATTCTTTAGCTGCCTTCAAAAAAGGAGGTTATCAATTCGAAATTCGTAGGTACTTAATATTTGCATTTTGATTGGAACTACAAAATATTCATACATAGGTATGATAATTATCATACCTATGTATGAATATTTTGATAATCTATAAGGACTTACAAACAAATATAGAAAACTAGGTTCTGCCCGCGGCTTCGCCTGCGTGAATTTCGGGTTTTCACAGAGTCCGAGGGAATCGCGGGTTTCCGGTTCCCGTTCTCGCTCCCTTTTCCAACCTTTACACCTACTATCAAGAAAGTTTGCTATAGTAATCTACCTATAGCTGTAGATATATATTTCAGGTTTTTCAAAATCCCACGGGAACTGTGAATTTTTCCAGGATAAAAAGTAGCCTATGTTTTAAGTCAGGGCATAATCTATCTCCATTCAAAATTTCAGCCAAATCGGTTCAGTAGTTGCGGCGTGATTGAGTAACAAATATCCAAACATATAAACATCCAAACATTAAAGGATTAAGGATTTCATAGGTGTATACATAATATATTATTATATATTTGTTTCTATGTAGGTACATAAGTATGTTTGTCCGCAAATTTCTCCGAAAATCGGATTGTGACCACTCTTTTTTATTTGCTTACATTTACTTCCACTTAGGGAACAGTAGGTATAAGTTTCAATAGTTATTTATTTATACATATTTATTTGTGTGGTTAAAAATATTTTTTTACATTTCCAATAATTATGGTCACCCCATGAACCTAAAATGGCGCGGCAAAGGCGAACGCATTCACAACCGTTTTAATGACCGACTGATAGCCGTTTAAAAACGAATTTGCTCACTTCTGGTACATTGAACAATCATTCATTCATTCATTCATTGGTGGGGCGATATCGCTGAGTAATATCATTATATTGTATTCTGAATTAGGTAGATAAGTTCCCAATTCCCATTTTACTTATTTATTTTGATACAAGCGGAAACCCGCGACTTCGTTCGCGTGGATATTAGTTTTAAACATCCTGTGGGAATCATTTTGTCTTTCCTAAGCTCCTTTGAGCTCATACCTTGCTAAAAACTGTTAAAAGTTCACTGGCGGATATTTAGGTAGATCAAAATGTAAAAATCCGCCAGTGAAAGTCCCATCAAAATCGATCCAGCCTTTGAGAGATTAGCCAGTAATCTTTAAAATATCTCCTTTCTAACAAAAAAGAATGAATGAAATCGGACCACGCGTTAATGAATTACAGCTAAGTACACATTTTGACTTTCATCCCCTCTCCCAAGGGAACCGTGCTGAATTTCGGGATAAAAACTATCCTATATGTTACTCCGTAGTATGAGCTTAAATCATGCCAAGTTTCATTTCAATCCATTCGGTAGTTTTTGCGTGATGCGCGCACAAACATACAGACAAACAGACAAACAGACAAACAGACAAAAATTTCAAAAATAGCTTTTTTACGTTCTATAACTTATCCCTAACATACCCCAGTTATTATTTTGCAAAAATCTTCAATGTACAGATACGGCAAGTCTACGATTTTATTATATGTATCAGATATCAGATATAGATAATAGATATAGATAGATTAATGTTATGGGATATTCTGGTAATGGTGTGCAAGTTACAACCTAGCAACCCAGTGGTTAACATTTCGGCCTACCTTTCGGCGGGACCGAGTTCGATCCCCGGAATCTCAACTTTTCGTAGATGTGTGTCTTTTTAACCCCCGACGCAAAAACGCATCTGTATGCGTTTGCACTTTTTATCCTGGAAAAATCTACATATTTATGGTTATATTGTAATAAAATACGAAAATAAATAAATATAAAAAAGTTAAGAGAATTTTAATAAAAAAATATGAGTAGGTAGGTAAACTAGGCGCTTCGGTGTAAAACGCCAAAATCCCTTGTGGCTGTACGTTCTGCGCGGCATGTTTTGAAGTCACAGGCGGAGTGCCTTTGGCAAGACGCCGCGCGTGCGAAGGCGGCGCGACACAAAGGTGACCGTAAGTAAACGAACAGACTGCACTTTTTATCTTGGAAAAATCCACAGTTCCCACGGGATTTTGGACAAAACTGAAATCTATAGTTACAGCTATAGGTAGATTACTATAGCAAACTTTCTTAAAAGCAGGTATAAAGGTTGGAAAAGGGAGCGGGAACGGGAACCGGAAATCCACGATTCCCTCAGGATTTGTGAAAAACCGAAATTTACGCGGGCGAAGCCACGGGCAGAAGCTAGTGGATAGATAATGATGATGATGATGATGAACCAGGTGGCCCCAGGTTCGATTCTCGGTTGGGTTTTGGAAATATCCTCATAATATTTCACAACCACTACAGCCCACGGCTAGGTACAGGCCTCCTCTCTTATATAGGACCGAGTGATTTTAGAACTTAGACCCGCCACGCTGCTCCAATACCGGTTGGCGGGCTTTAACGACTAGTGACACATATGTAACAAGATGAGCACGTTAACGACCTCAGACGTGTCGCAGGATACAAGCGGCCCAAGACGGCGACGTGTGGAAGTCTTTACAAGAGACTTATGTCTAGGAACATCCTGCAGCTAAAAGCGAATCGTTGGTGACAAAACGTGATTTCAGCCTAAAGTCACAGACCACAGTCACCACAAGGAAATAATGTTGTTTGTAATAAAATTATGTAGGTACCTATTTATTTAATAATAATTATGTATTTCCCAATAAAATATTTTTTTCAAGCGGTTTTCCTGTTTACCCAAAACTATAGTTGTTGTATTAAGATCTTTTTAATATGAAACCTTTTCTAATATTATTAATGTTATTAAAAAAACCATACGCGATGACAGTTAATATGGTGACAGAAATAAAAGACATGTACAACTGAATGGATTATTATTTTATCTTAATTTGTTATAAACACGACATGGCGCAGTCGGTCGGTAAAATATAAATAAACAGGTGAGAAAAATATATAATTACGATTTATAATGGAGGAAAAGGGCAAAACTATCAAGGATAATGGATCGATACATCCACCGACAGAGATAAGCTGGAAGGGCCCAATGGCTGAAAACTGGCATCTTTTCCGACAAAAATTTGAAATATATTTAATTGCATCCGGCAATGAAGAGAAAAGCGCAAAAATAAAAACAGCTTTGCTGTTGAATGCAATAGGTGACAGATGTATCAAAATATATAATACATTTACTTTTGAAAAAACGGATGATCGCCATGACATAAGTAAAGTCATAAAAAAGTTCGAGGACCACTTCAATCCTGAAAAAAATGAAACGTACGAAAGGTATAAATTTTTCACACGAATGCAAAAAGAGGGTGAGTCTTACGAAGATTTTGTGGTTGTGCTAAGAGACTTAACCAGCACATGCAATTTCGGAGTACTAACAGAAAGTTTGATTAAAGATAGATTGGTTTGCGGAATTACAGACACAACTGTAAAAGATAGACTTTTACGTACAAAAGATTTAACATTAGATAAAGCTATTAACATATGTCGTATATCCCAAGAGACAAAAATGCAGTTGGAGAAAATAACTTTGCCTGGTACTCTGGATGATGCATACAGTAGCAATGATTCGGACTATAACATACATAAATTTAATAAAAAACAAAATAAATTGACAAAATTTGACTTTACTGGTCAGCTAAAGAAAAATTATAATAATAATAATGATAAAAAGCTATGTAAAAGATGCGGCTATAATCATCCAATGAGGAAATGCCCAGCATATGGTAAACGTTGTGTACGCTGTAGTGGTTTTAACCATTTTTCAAGTCAGTGTAAAAATCATTTTGTTCACGAAGTAGAGGATGGAGATAATGATGCAGTGGATGAGAATGTTGAAGAGAATGTAAAAACTATATTATTTGGATGGCGTTGATGTTTATATTGATGATATATTAATATGGGGACGAACAAAAGAAGAGCATGATAAGAGATTGAAGCATGTTTTCGATAGACTTAGGCAGGAAAACGTGAAACTAAACAGAGAAAAATGTAAGATTGATGTAGAGCAATTGAAATATCTAGGACATATTATAAGTAAAAATGGTGTTACTCTTGATGATAGTAGGATAGAGTCAATTATATCGATGAAAAGTCCTAAAGACAGAAAAGAACTAGAAAGATTCTTAGGAGTAGTGAATTATGTTTCCAAATTTATTCCGAATTTTCAGGGTTTATTTTCATTGTTAAGAGGTTTATTAAAAAAAGATGTAGAGTTTGTTTGGTTAGAGCAACATGAAAAAGCATTTAATGATTTGAAAAAGATTTTGACTAAAAAGCCTGTACTACAGTTTTTCAATGAAAAGTTACCTTTAGTTCTGTCTGTTGATGCCTCAAAGGATGGATTAGGTGCTGTTATTTTACAAAATGGTTTACCAGTTGCTTATGCATCCAAGGCATTAACCGAATGTCAACAACGTTATGCACAGATTGAAAAAGAGTTATTAGCAATTTTATTCGGTTGCGAGAGGTTCAATCAATTTATATTTGGTAGACATGTTACTATTGAGACGGATCACAATCCTTTGATAGGTATTATGAAAAAACCATTGAATTCTTGTTCACCACGAATTCAGCGAATGTTAATTAAGTTACAAAAGTATCAATTCCAATTAGTTTATAAACGAGGAAAAGAATTATACATAGCTGATACCCTATCCAGGTCGTTTGATGTGAATGATAGATTGCAGATAAAGTTAGATGAAGAGGATATAGAAGCTAACATCGATATGGTGATAGGTTCATTAAACATTAGCGAGAAACAATTAAACTATTTTCAGAGTATAACAGATAAAAATGAAGAAATGAGATTGTTAAAAGATGTAATTTTAAAGGGCTGGCCTGATCACAAAAAATCAGTACCAGAAATAATAAGGCCATATTGGCATGTTAGGGATAGCTTGACGTATAAATCAAATTTAATATTCAAGGGCAATTGCTTAGTGGTGCCACCTGAATTAAGAAAAGAGATGCTGGCACGTGCACATTTTCCACATTTAGGAATAACAAAAACGCTATTAAGAGCAAATGACGCAATGTATTGGCCAAGAATGGTATATGAAATTTCAGATATGGTTTCACGGTGTGAGACATGCATACGTTTTAGCAATAATAACAAAAGAGAAACTTTAATACCTCATGCTATACCGGAGTTACCGTGGGAGAAAGTTGGGGTAGATTTGTTTCAATTAGATGGTTGTAATTACATGATTGTGATAGATTATTATTCAAAGTTTCCTGAGATAGATTTTTTAAGATGTACCACAAGTGAAATCATTATTGACAAATTAAAGCAGATTTTCAGTCGGCATGGAATTCCTAAAGAGCTCTTTAGTGATGGAGGACCGCAATTTTCCAGTGATAGTTTTAGGAATTTTGCTAGGAGTTATGATTTTAAGCATACTATGTCAAGCCCAGAATATCCTCAATCAAACGGCATGGTTGAACGAGAGGTGCAAGCAATAAAGAAGCTTCTTAAGAAAGCTTTGTATGATAAAAAGGATCCATATTTAGCAATATTAGAATTTCGCAATACTCCTATTTCAAATATAATTGCATCTCCAGCGGAAAATTTATTTAATAGAAAATTAAGAGGAATTATTCCTATGACTAAGCAGGCATTCAATCCTAAGGTTGATAAGGATTTAAGGCGGAATTTAGTTCAGAGACAAGAAAAGGACAGATTTTATTATAACAAGAATAAAGTTAATTTAAGGAATTTGGAGATCGGAGAGCATGTATTATTTAAAACAGGGAGAGTCTGGAAAAAAGGGATAATTAAAGGGAAAATTTATGATAGAACATATAAGATAATGAGTGAAAATGGGAGAATGTTTATAAGAAATAGATTTTATATTAAGCCTTTGAATATTGTACCATTTTATATTCCAGATGATCAACATGAAAATCTGGAATCTGAAATGACCCCACAACCATCTTTGTATACAACTTCATATGGTCGTGTGGTTAGACCTCCTGTCAGGTATCCTGAGTAAAAAAGGGAAATGTTGTATTAAGATCTTTTTAATATGAAACCTTTTCTAATATTATTAATGTTATTAAAAAAACCATACGCGATGACAGTTAATATGGTGACAGAAATAAAAGACATGTACAACTGAATGGATTATTATTTTATCTTAATTTGTTATAAACACGACAATAGTTAATTTGCTTCAGTTAGACCCGAAGCACACACGATACTTTTATTGTAGGCAGAAGAAAAATTTTGATCTTGCCTCGTTAGTCCTAGTGACTAAGTGCCTAAGTACTTAAGAGGAAACGTGGATGCTCTTTTCTCCATACATACAGTTCTCGCGTGTTTTCTCCCTGGTTTATAATCCTAAAGCAATGATTTTTTTACAGTAAAATAAATATCAACCTCATCTATGTCCCCATGTTTTCCTTGTTGAAAATACATTATTTTTAACCCCCGACGAAAAACGACGGGGTGTTATAAGTTTGACGTGTCTGTGTGTGTGTGTGTGTGTGTGTGTGTGTGTGTGTGTGTGTGTCTGTTCCCCTGTGGCGCTCAAACGGGTGGACCGATTTGAACGCGGTTTTTTTTGTTTGAAAAGTGAATTAGTCGAGAGTGTTGTTAGCTATGTTTGATGAAAATTGGTCCAATATGGCCGCCGCTACAAAATGGCGGATTACATATTTTTTCACAACTCCCTTAATATGGGTATCAAATGAAAGGGCTTGACTAGAAGAATAGAATTATGCAAATCCAAGATGGCTGCCACCACAAAATGGCGAATGTCGGGGGTATTTTTAATTTTTAATTTATACTTGTTATAAGCACTAGAACCGTTACAAAATGCTCAAAATTGTCTATTTTAGATCGCTTTCAACAGAGGCCTAATGTACAAATTTGACAATTAATAATGAAAAAAGAAAAACATAGGGATATAGTATAATATATCCTTTATATTCAGTTTACGAAATATCTTTTAAATTGGTCCAATATTGGAGGAGGAAACACTAGAGAGCCAAACCTCGAATTATGACTTTTTACTTACGGCTATTCAGTCGAATTTGCAGTTGTCCTTATTGCACAAATTTGAGGCGCGGGACGATCGAACGCGACAACGATAGTTTTTTCAAATACCTAATTTTCAAAAGTCTCTTCGATCACATTCCCTCTTAATGCTTACAAAATAAAATAAAATTTATTTTAATGGCTAGTTTATTCAGCCCTATATCATTAATAAATCAAGAAATTCTTAGTTGGCGCCGGGATTCGGGAAATCAGTGGTGTTACACCTCGTGCTTTGGAGCGTACATAAAGGCCGATTCGCACATATCAATGAAGCATCAATGCCGATGCAGTTCCGTCACAGTGAAAAATATTATTTCATACATTCTCTATGAATGCGTTCACACCTGTCCGTATCAGTGACGACGACGCAATGTTTCAGTGTCAGAATGTATGAAATAATATTTTTCAGTGTGCCGGTGCTTACATAAAGTTTAAAATTACAAGGGCACTTGGCAGGGGGTAGCAACTGTAATAAGTGTTCGGCAATGCATGACATGATTTCCAATAGTGTTCCGAAGAATATATAAAAAAATCGGACTTTATACTTTGACGTAATTTTTTTACACCCTTATTATCTACCTGTTATCTCCCAAAGTAACCATGATCTTAACTTCATAGTCACTGGTCGTTCTTACTTGTGTTAGAGACATAGGTAAGTATATATACACAGCAACTCTCAGCTTTTATAAAATAACGAAGGTCTGGCCGTCGTGGGCTCTTGGGCTACCATAAGACTGAATCGTCACTAACCATCGGGTGAGTACGCAGTCAAGAGATAATTTATTTTGTAGATGAAGGAATCGCAGTGGCGTAACTACAGGGTGGCATTTCGGCAAAATGCCACGGGCCCCGAGCCGAAAGGGGCCCCCGACCCGAGAGGGCCGTGAGCACTGGAGTATCCTAACATTTAATATATTAATTACATCAATTTATCATTATTAATTTGTTAATTATGATTTTTTATAACTATTGAAAAATCATAATAATCCTGTAAATCATATGATTTACATTAATTATAACAAATCATAATTAACAAATTAATAAACTTTTACGAAAATTTATCACAGGATCTTATGAAGTCTATATATCAGAAGGGCTCCACGAAATTTAAAATTTTTAGGTAAATTTTTTATACCTTTCATCACATTGTTTAAGCCAACGGAAATTGGGAACAAATTTGTTAGTTTACAATTGAATAACTTATTGAAAAATGGCGATTAAACTTTTTTTTCTTCAGGGCTCGATGTTTTCAAGTGTTAAGAAGATACTAAAATTTTTTCAAATTTTTAAAATCACATTTTATGTTTTAAAAAATTATATTCATTAAAATTATAGTCAAATTAAAGTATAACTTTATATTAAACTTTAATTTGATGGATAGCCCAGTCAATCTACGAAAAATAAAAATAAAAACTCTTATAGTTTTGGAAATTGGCCTAAAGTGTTCTTTGGACCTTCCTCTACATATCCAAAACCCCCATATGGGGGGGTGCGGAACCGACCGTCATTTTGAATTAAAGGTTTATGAACCTGAATATGATGGGGGTCCGTGGCAAATTAATCAGATGGGGCCCCTTCTGTTCAGAAGGTCAACTAACGATAAAGTATATTCATTTTATTTTAAAATAAATCATGTAAGTACGAACGTTAAGAAGGTTCATAAAACGCTATTAAAATTAGTTGTTTTTCTAGTAACTTTCAATTTAAGAGCATGGACGAACATTTTGCTTAGTTTATGAACATTTTGTTCTGAAACAAAAAATGTGACGCAATTTTCGTCTTATGGTGCTGCCACACTACACACACTACACCACCCACACCGCCGCGCAGTTACAAAATATGTTAGTAAACATTATTGTTAGTTAACATTTTGTCACAAATGTTAGCAAAGTTCTAAATGTTTTCATGCTTATGAAACATTT
Source organism: Melanargia galathea (assembly GCA_920104075.1). Taxonomy (NCBI): domain Eukaryota; kingdom Metazoa; phylum Arthropoda; class Insecta; order Lepidoptera; family Nymphalidae; genus Melanargia; species Melanargia galathea. The sequence continues at coordinate 2,377,264 of OV049868.1, read as the reverse complement.
TTAACAAATTTTTATTAAACACTAGCTTTTGCCCGCGGCTTTGCCCGCGTGAATTTCAATTTTTCACAAATCCTAAGGGAATCTTGGATAAATGCTTTCCGTTTTCGCTCCCTTTTCCAACCTTTATACCTACTTTCAAGGAAGTTTGCTATAGCTGTACTACCTATAGCTGTAGATATGGATTTCGGGTTTTTTAAAATCCCGCGGGAACTGTGGATTTTTTCAGGATAAAAAGTAGCCTATGTTTTAAGTCAGAGTCATAATCTATCTTCATTTAAAATTTCAGCCAAATCGGTTCAGTAGTTGCGACGTTATAGAGTAACAAACATCCAAATATCCACACTTTCACATTTATAACATTAGTGGGATTTTGCAACAAGTATAATAGACTAGTCAATAAGTTCAAAAACGTGAAAAATAGAGATAAAGGTCCTAAAAATATGAGCGATAGCTCATTCGATTCGGAATCACCTCTAGAAAAATTTTTTTGAAGAATTTTGGTGCAGGTAAAAAATTGCAATTGTTATTAACAAAATAAGACGAAAAAAAAATGATATTTCGTTTTATGTTAATAACTCAAAAAATATTTATATTATTTAAGCAATTTTGAAAAAAGCTCGTTAAAGAGGAGGAAATTTCCAAAATCGACAAATAAAAATAAAAACTCTTATAGTTTTGGAAATTGGCCTAAAGTGTTCTTTGGACCTTCCTCTATAACATATCCGAAACCCCCATATGGGGGGGGGGGGTGCGGAACCGGCCGCCATTTTGAATTAAAGGTCCCTTTTTTTGGTTTTTTGCACATATCTCGAAAATCTCTACTTCTAGCATTATGATTACTTCTGAGTTCTGACAAAGGTCTTTAAATAAAATTTGCTACAAATTTGATTCCATTCATTTTTACTCTAAGGTTATTATTTTAGGAGCTACAGGGTGTTTAAGTTAACAAAGAGATAAAAAGTAGGTAATTAAGAATATGGCGTCGTTTATAAAAATAATATTCAATATCGCTCACATTTTTAGTTTACAATAAGCAAGCTCATAGTCATCTACCGACCCAACATAAAAACTGGCCAAGTGCTAGTCGGACTGACACACCAAGGGTTCCGTACCATAGAGCAAAAAGAAAAGTTTATTGTATGGAAATTCCTTTAAATTTCAAATTTATTTTATTTTCATTATTTTGTGGTTATAGAAACTATAATGATACTCATTCTCTGCAAATTCCAAATATCCACCTATAATGGTTTAAGAAATACAGCGATTGTTAAGGTCAAGCAAATAACGCCGAAAAAATCATGTTTCTTGTATGAGGACCTCCTTTAATTTTTATTTTTATTTAATTTTTATTATTTACTAATAAAGTGGCAACAAAAATATATCGTCTGTGAAAATTTCAACTGTATATCTTTTAAGGTTTTTGAAATATAGCCCGTGATATATATATTTACATGACTTTTTCGATGCTATATCTTAGGTGCACGGGCTATATTTCATGAACCGTAAAAGACAGACAGTTAAAATTTTCACAGAGTGTATATTTCTATTGCTGCTGTAATGATAAATAATAAAAAATAAATAAAAATTAAAATTAAAGGGGGTCCTCATACAAGAAACATGATTTTTTCGGCATTATTTGCTTGGCCTTAACAATCGCTGTATTTCTTAAACCGTTATAGGTAGATATTTGGAATTTTCAGAGAGTGAGTATCATTATAGTCTCTATAACCACAAAATAATGAAAATAAAATAAATTTGAAATTTAAAGGAATTTCCATACAATAAACTTTTCTTTTTGCTCTATGGTACGGAACCCTTGGTGTGTCAGTCCGACTATCACTTGGCCAGTTTTTATGTTGGGTCGGTAGATGACTATGAGCTTGCTTATTGTAAACTAAAAATGTGAGCGATAGTGAATATTATTTTTATAAACGACGCCATATTCTTAATTACCTATTTTTTATCTCTCTGTTAACTTAAACACCCTGTAGCTCCTAAAATAATAATCTTAGAGTAAAAATGAATGGAATCAAATTTGTAGCAAATTTTATTTAAAGACCTTTGTCAGAACTCAGAAGTAATCATAATGCTAGAAGTAGAGATTTACGAGATATGTGCAAAAAACCAAAAAAAGGGACCTTTAATTCAAAATGGCGGCCGGTTCCGCACCCCCCCCCCCCATATGGGGGTTTCGGATATGTTACAGAGGAAGGTCCAAAGAACACTTTAGGCCAATTTCCAAAACTATAAGAGTTTTTATTTTTATTTGTCGATTTTGGCAGTAGAATAGTAGAATGACTGGGCTAGGATATAATAATGGAGATAGAGTTTCAGAAGTTGAGACTTTTTTATTGAAAATTTCCTCCTCTTTAACGAGCTTTTTTCAAAATTGCTTAAATAATTTAAATATTTTTTGAGTTATTAACATAAACGAAATATCATTTTTTTTTTCATCTTATTTTGTTAATAACAATTGCAATTTTTTATCTGCACCAAAATTCTTCAAAAACATTTTTCTAGAGGTGATTCCGAATCGAATGAGCTATCGCTCATATTTTTAGGACCTTTATCTCTATTTTTCACGTTTTTTAACTTATTGACTAGTCTATTATACTTGTTGCAAAATCCTACTAATATTATAAATGTGAAAGTGTGGATATTTGGATGTTTGTTACTCTATGACGTCGCAACTACTGAACCGATTTGGCTGAAATTTTAAATGGAGATAGATTATGACTCTGACTTAAAACATAGGTATAATATACTTTTTATCCTGGAAAAATCCACAGTTCCCGCGGGATTTTAAAAAACCCGAAATCCATATCTACAGCTATAGGTAGTACAGCTATAGCAAACTTCCTTGAAAGTAGGTATAAAGGTTGGAAAAGGGAGCGAAAACGGAAAGCAGATATCCAAGATTCCCTTAGGATTTGTGAAAAATTGAAATTCACGCGGGCGAAGCCGCGGGCAAAAGCTAGTGTTTAATAAAAATTTGTTAAAAATGTTTCATAAACATGAAAACATTTACTTAGAACTTTGCTAACATTTGTGACAAAATGTTAACTAACAATAATGTAAATACTAACATATTTTGTAACTGCGCGGCGGTGTGGGCGGTGTAGTGTGTGTAGTGTGGCAGCACCATAAGACGAAAATTGCGTCACATTTTTTGTTTCAGAACAAAATGTTCATAAACTAAGCAAAATGTTCGTCCATGCTCTTAAATTGAAAGTTACTAGAAAAACAACTAATTTTAATAGCGTTTTATGTACCTTCTTTACGTACTTACATGATTTATTGTAAAATAAAATGTATACTTTATCGTTAGTTGACCTTCTGAGCAGAAGGGGCCCCATCTGATTAATTTGCCACGGGCCCCCATCGGTGTAGTTACGCCACTGAGGAATCGTGTGTGCGGTGGCCCTTATTGTTATTACGAGTCCGATCGCCAAACAGGAAAAAATTCATTAAAGAAATAATTACCAATTAAGTTCATTATTGTATTAATTAATATTATTGTTGATTGCTTGTTAATAATAATTAGCTCAAAATATAAACCTTATCCTTTTCCCTTAATTAGTCAATTTGTTATCGTTGTGGGTTGTATTGTAGGTTTAATTATTCATAAGTCATTACTTATAATTATAATGTGTTATGTGAACGTGATGTATCTACCTAAGAATAATCAACGCCATCTATTGCGTTTTTGGAAGTCTATATCTATTTAAGTCCCACAGGAACACTTTTTCCGGGATAAAAAGTAACCTTTGTGTTATTCCAGGGTATTAGAAAGATAAAGAAGGGTACCTACCAAGAACATTTTCAGTGCCAACCGGAACTTAGTGGTTGGCGGTAAGTATTAATTATAATGTTTTAGTTTTAGTTATAATCTACTAACATTAGTTATAAGATTGTAATATACTAACACAATGAGCCCCAGTTGCTTAAAATAAAGATTTATTATTATTATAATTTAAATTAAACCAACATCATCGAACTATTACGCTTAGAATGGAAGTTTCTAACAAATTTCCGCTCGAAACGTAAGCTATAAACCAACCCATGTGTGCCCTGTAATTACATTTGCCGACACACACACAAGCGCATGAGTACCTTGTGCACTGACGCGACGATAGACGTATCGAGCCTGTTAAGGCCCGTTAAATCGGCTTATCGCCGCGTCGACGACTGCCTTTCTTTACCTATTTATTCTAAGACCAACATACTTAATTTCCAAAGATGAATTCAAAAGAGGACTTGGGTAAAGATAGAAATATAAAATGAACAATAAGTACCTACTTACTTACTCATTACAAAAATAACATAAAATCAGAAACCGATTAGATTATTAGATACAAATATTTAGGAAGAGAGGGAATAAGAATATCTTAGATAATTAATAATAATAATAATAAATACTCACACATACACACACGGTCGTCTGTTCCTAAAGTAGGCAACTTAATGCCTGTGTTATAGGTAACAGCCGACTGATATACATATTTACATATATATATATATATATATATATATATATATATATATATATATAATAAATATATAAATACATAGTATATACTTATATACATATACACCCAGACTCGGTAATTAACGACGAGGTAACGTTAAAATACGAAGAAATAGACCGAATAGACGAAGAAATACCGAAACGGTAAAAAAATATTTGTAAACGATAGTTACAAAATATCCCGCTTTCAAAATGGCGGGGAACAGAGACGAGGGAAATATAAATACATATTTATACGCGTACGCCATTGTAACAATCACATCCACCCCAAAGTTAAACTCAATAAAAACGCCGCAACACGTTTCTCAAAGGTCCAACATTATTCGTATAAACGGGGGCTATAATGGAGCGTTTTGGGTTAGTTTAGTTCCCCACGTCAATCTGGTGCAATTCTAAAGTACTTAAGTACAAGTCTGAATAAAATACAAGTGTAAATTGAAAATTTAAAAAACCCCCGACATTCGCCATTTAGTGGCGGTGGCCATCTTGAATTTGCAATAGTGCTATTCTACTAGTCAAGCCCTTTCATTTGATACCCATATCAAGGGAGTTGTGAAAAAATATATCATCCGCCATTTTGTAGCGGCGGCCATCTTGGACCGATTTTCATCAAACATAGCTAAGAACACTCTCGACTAATTCACCTTTCAAACAAAAAAAACCGCATTCAAATCGGTCCACCCGTTTGAGCGCCACAGGGGAACAGACAGACACACACACACACACACACACAGACACGTCAAACTTATAACACCCCGTCGTTTTTGCGTCGGGGGTTAAAAATAAATAAATAAACATTTATTCAGCTTAGGGTCTGTTTCACCACCTTTTTAGTGTCGGATAGCTTAATTATTCACAAGTTTGTCTTTGTCACTTGACAGTTGACAGCTTAAATCTGTGGCTTAAATACCTACTCCAGCCAAGTCATTTTATTTATAAAAGACATAAAGATGTCTAAAGGCCAAATTAGACGGTGCCCTTTTCATCGTTCATTTTTGCGGTGAACGATGCACGATACGATATTTACTATGGCAAAGTGCCTGTGAACGATGAACGGTCGGTGTTTAGACGGTTCATTTTCGATGATTCACCGATGAAGCCTCGAAAATGAAAGCAAAAATCTCGAAAAATGAACCGTCTGATTTGGCCTTAATAAAGATAGTATCGCTATAAAATATTGTTAACTAATTAGATAACAATTTTTGATCAAGTTGTTGGGTAGGTGCTCCCATAGATTGGTACTGAATAAATTAAACGACTTGGTTTAACATTAAATCTCACAACTTTTTGCGGCAGAACAACTGCGTTGCGAGACCTTCGCGTGGCAGAATAGAAGGAGCGAAGGAGTTGAGCGAGAAGAGAGCTAGGGCTGATTTTCATGCAGAGCACCGGTCGTATTTGAACATTTAACAAGTATAAATTAAAAATTTTAAAAACCCACCGAAAATCGCCATTTTGTGGCGGCGGCCATCTTGGATTTGCATAGTGCTATTCTACTAGTCAAGCCCTTTCATTTGAATCCCATATTAAAGGAGTTGTGAAGAAATATGTAATCCGCTATTTTGTAGCAGCGGCCATCTTGGATCGATTTTCATCAAACATAGCTAACAACACTCTAGACTAATTCACCTTTCAAACAAACAAAAACCGCATTCAAATCGGTTCACCCGTTTGAGCACTACAAGGTAACAGACAGACACACACACACACACACAGACACGTCAAACTTATAACACCCCGTCGTTTTTGCGTCGGGGGTTAAAAATGGAAGTCGAATGACATATCAACAAAAAGTAGGTATATGTCAGGCAGTTATACATAATATCTACATGCAGCAATTAATTTTTATTTAAGTACCTATTTTAAACTGTGATAGCCTAGTGGTTAGGATGACCGACTTCTAATCGGAGGTCGTGGGTTCGATCCCGGGCACGCACCTCTACCTTTTCGGAGTTATGTGTGTTTTAAGTATTTAAATATCACTTGCTTTAACGGTGAAGGAAAACATCGTGAGGAAACCTGCACATCTGAGAGTTCTCCATAACGTTCTCAAAGGTGTGTGAAGTCTGCCAATCCGCTTGGCCAGCGTGGTAGACTATGGCCAAAACCCTTCTCACTCTGAGAGGAGACCCGTGCTCTGTAGTGAGCCGGTAATGGGTTGATCATGATGATGATGATACATTTTAAAATTATATACTTTTTGGGAACTGTTTTATCCCTGGTAGGTACCTAACAATTAAGAAACGTCAGAATTCCACGGATTTTTAAAAAATCAGACTATAAGTGATATAATATTCCCTCGGCAACGATACGCAATAACGACAAACGCATAATGAATTCGGAAAGGGCTTTCCCTTCATTGGATCGGTTGACTATTAAACCGAGCTGGCGCGGGGCTTATCCGACTGCGGAGGGCGGTTCTATGCAACACTGCCAGTCTAGAGTGTATTGATTGCGTCATTAGTACTCGACTCTGTGTTTTCAAGCGTGTATATTAAAAAAAAAATTTAATAATGTACCTAGGTATATTAGATTATTATTATAAAAAAAAGGAATAATAATGTTTAAAAAAATTAAAAAAAAAAAACAATAAAAAAAGATTTAATTTTTTTTTGTAAATCTATACATATAATAACATCGTAGACTTGTCGTGTCTGTAGGTACATTAAAGATTTTTGCAAAAAAATAACTGGAAGTTGTCGTTAGGGATAAATAGTAAAACGAAACAAAAGCAATTTTTGAAATTTTTGTCTGTGTTTGTCTGTTTGTCTCTACTTAATTTGCGACACTAAAAAAAAAGAACTAAGCCTGCTTTACGCTATGTTTATACTAGCGATAATCGTTCAACACGCAACTTTTTATTCATCTATAGATAATAATAATCTATACATAATATAATAAAATCGTAGACTTGCCGTGTCTGTACATTAAAGATTTTTTCAAAAAAAAAAATAAGTGAGAGACATTAGGAATAAGTAATAGAACGTAAAAATGCAATCTTTGAAATTTTTGTCTGTTTGTCTGTATGTTTGTGCGAGCATCACGCAAAAACTACTGAATGGATTGAAATTAAACTTGGCATGGTTTAAATTCATACTACGGAGTAACATATATGATAATTTTCATCCCAAAACCAATAAATAGACTATATAAAGAAAATAATTAGTATACTGCATAATACCGTTCTACACTCACCCCTCACAGCATCCCCCACGATATGGAAAAATATATCGAATTTAATACCAACTAAACGCGTTTAGCATCCGGGCCCTACCCTTGTAAATATTAGAATATGTCATCTGCCTATTTACATATGCTTGCTAAATCTGCATGAGCGATCGGTTTTATGCCTATTGGTTTAATTTGGTAACCGTTAACATCATCAAAGAACATTCCGATTACTAATTTTGCATTCTCTTAGTATACTGGGTAATGTCGTTGCTTACTAAATCTTGGGCCGATTTTGATGAATGAGGTGTCAATTAATTCTTTGTTATTGTCCACCCGGACATAGGCTACATTTTATATACGAAAAAAATCGAGAAGCAACGTGCGAGCGGCAAAACTAAAATATTATTTAGTTTCGGATAGACATAATAGATGGCGCCACTAGCTGCTTGCTACGCGTTTTCTGCACACTAAATTATTATTTTATATTCAATTAAATTACTATGTGTAGTCGGGTTTTAGTTTATGAACTTTATCTCTTGTTACATGATAGTTAGCTTTGTTCATTTTATAGTGCTTAGTTGGTAAATGATCAAATCATCAAAGTGCATTCGGAAAATTGGTTTTTCGTACTCCATGCAGAATTTGATTCTAACTATAGATTCATGATGTAAAGATTAGTAACAATATGATGTAGGTTATTACATACCTAATAGTAATAATAACAGGAAATATGTAATTGTTATTTTAAATGTAGTTTAGATTACATTAATAATTTATCGAACTAATTACAGTACACAATTCTTAATTAATAAATATTATTTTATTCTAATTAGAGCACGCATTTAATCAAATTATGTTGCCATGTTGTTATTTCTCATACATTTTTAATCTGTAATTTCAAATCCATTGCTATTAGTGTGTGGTCGAAATTAGACGATGCTCCGTTCATCGTTCATTTTTGCGATGAACGATGCACGATACGATACTTGCTATGGCACAGTGCCTGTGAACGATGAACGATCGGTATTTAGACGGTTCATTTCCGATGATTCATCGATGAAGCCTCCAAAATAAAAGCAAAAATCTCGAAAAATAAACCGTCTATTGGGCTTTAGGTGGCCGTATTATAATTTTATTAATTTTTATATTCACACTAAGATGGAGTAGGTATAAGGTAAGAGTACCCGTGTGGGGTTGCTGGTCCCCCATCGGGCGCGTCCCCTGGTGGCGGATGGGGGAACGCCTCCCAGATATGGGAGGTACCGGGGAAACCCGGCGCGGACCAAAACCAGCAGGGAGTTGCCGCTTGGAGGATCCTGGTACTTCTCTGTTCATCAGAGTGGACTGTGGAGACTCCGGGCGGCGACAATTGGGGGGGAGGCTTTCGGGCCGTGAGGAAGAAAACCTCGTTAAAAAATTACAGGAGGGGGTGGCAACGCCCTGCGCGGCGGGTCCGCCGGTCTTTGTGGCCCGTGGGCGCTGGCTTCGGCCACCGTCGGGCAACCCGTAATCCGCACTGAGCGGAACCGGGGGCCCCACGCACTGAGCGAGGGGCCGCGAGGAAGAAAACCTCTATAAAAAATTACACGAGGGGTGAACCTCTTGAGGGTCGCCTGCGGGTGTGGCCCTCTCGAGGGTTGCCTCTAGCGAGGAACTCCGGGCGATGGAATGGCGTATCCGTCGCCCGTTGAGACGCCTCGGGTCGGGAGGCGCACCATTATGTTCCTGGTGCGCCTCAGACGGTGTTAGGGGGCCTTTAGGTCCCCCGGCGGAGGGTCTGCCTCGGCGGACGGCGCCGGCTGGGTCGCGGATGATTGCGCAAGTGTACCCGTAACCCAGCCACCAGGCGACACGGAGGAACATCGCTGGGTTTTAGTGGGTATTCTGGCCATTGGCCTGCTTGAGCCCCACACTACCTTCCGGAAGCATTGCAGTCCGCTGTAAGGCTTCCGGAGGGTGTAAATGCATTTCCCAGCGTCAAAAAAAAAAAAAAAAAGGTATAAGTAGTTATGTATATTGTCTTGTGGAGAGGCGGCATGCAGGCCTCCCATTCCCTTGTTTTTGAAGATAAAAAAGAATAAAAATACATGTATTTCTTAACTCGAGTTTTTTTAGTTTCTTTTTCATGTACCTACCTATAGTTACTGGAACTCCCCTGAAAAATAACAGAATTGAAGTTTTAATTCAATATTCAGTTTCAACCATGTTTCAACCAAATATCCAAATAGTTGTATAAAGTGCAACTCATTCCATCAACGAACTAGAGGCACGTGAAATATGGACTGTGACACTAATAAATATAAATTTTTACCCGACTACGGCAAAGCCAAAAAGGAACGGTTATGATTTTAGAAATCTATTTATGTATGTATGTTTTTATCCGATTTTTGTATCAGATTCTGTGTGTTCCACCGTAGCGCCTAAACTACCGGGTCGATTTTGATTAATGAGGTGTTAATTGATTCGGTTATGGTCCGGATGACATAGACTACATTTTATATACGAAAAAATCTAGAAGTGACATTCGCGCGGCTATACTAGACCATTAAATTAGTTTCGGATAGACATAAAAGATGGCGCCACTAGCTGTTTGCACCGCGCTTTCTTCCGTTCGTTTTTCTGCACACTAAATTACTATTTTATATTAAATTAAATTATTAAGCGTAGTCGGGTTTTAGTTTACGAACTTTATTGTCCTTCGGGTACAGAACCCGTAAAAGAGAAGCCGTTTCAAAAATGCATTGCAGTTTTAAAAGCTCAAATGCAGGGTTTACTTACCAGAAACGCTTCTGCCCCAGCCAACATAATGACATCGGTATATTTAAGTTCATTTAAAACTCCTAAATAACTAACCAAGTAACCATCAATAACAAGTTGTGAATGACTACAGAAATTGTATAGTTACCCAAACATCTGACGTTTCGGTAACTTGGAATTCTTCGACACACATGCTCGAATCTTTTCATCGCGGCCGTGGTACGTCATCAATCATCAATTTCTCCAATCATTTATCATTGAAATGAGACTTAAAGGGAGAGAAAATGAAGTGATGCGATATTGCACGAGTAAACACGACTATATTCGGCCTAATGCTACAATTGAAAGATTAATTGTTATCTTTAAAATTTCACAGTCGCCCAGTGAACGGGTTGATTTTATGTGATCGCATTCCGAATTGCACTTTAATGATTGTATCATTAAGTCGCAATTTGCATTTTTAAATACATTCCTATAAGGTTTTTTGAAACATATCGTATTGCACTTTAATTAAATGAGCATTAAGTTACAATTTGGATTGACAAATGCTTAGGTGACTGTGTTAGATTACTTATAGTTAAATGTAATTTGAATTGCACTTTAGTAACATAATCATTGAGTAGCAATTTGCGTGTATTTATACACCGGCGTCGGTGTGTCTCTATAATTATTTAGTTTGTTAATGATTTTGGTTACTTTCATTCGTTTACCAGAATATGAGTTTGTAGTTTTCATTGATTTTTTTTAATGGTTTTTACTCCATCTTTGTGGAGCGCAAGGGTCTTTTGTACCTCATTCATAATTTCGCACAATTTTACTATAATTTAAAAGTATTATTTATGTGCCAAATCATTACAAATGTTACAATACGTTGGATGTATGGGTAGGTAAACTACATTATAATGATTTTATGGAATACTGGAACGCGTTTTTATAATTTTGCCTTTGTCATCATCAACTGATGGAAATCCACTGCTGGACATAGTTCCACATACCTATATACCTAAAGTAGTCACAGGCTGGCCGCCGCCCGCGAGGTCAATGCCCCGAGTTTTGCACACTTTATATACACTTGCGATTTGAAAAATACTAAATAAGTAATAAACCTATAATACCTACATTATAAGACAAATGGTTATTGATATTGGATAATCTTTAGGTAGTATAATAATAGCGCTAAGTTTTCGAAAGTGCAGGTCTCCTTATAGGTAGGTTAGGTTAGGTTAGTACCTTGTATACCTAGTCCGTACAATAGTGGGGGCCCTACCATCAAAGCGCTTTCTGGTGTCAGGTCCCCATCCCAGTTGCTCGGAACTCCAACATCCATCGGTTAGGTACGTATAAATATTTAAAAAAATACCTATCATTTATCTTTATATGTAGGCTAAAAATAATAGGTATTTTTATACCTATGTGATTTTAGTCAGCATCATCATATTTTATGGGATGAGATCATAATCATGACTTGAGGTATTACTACAAAATTAGGCGTAGGTAGTCAACATAGAGATGTCTATGCATAAATTATAGAGTATCCCAAATGTTTAAAAAAATCAATAATTCATTTACAACATTAGATAGGTAATAATTTCGACAATAAAAAGTTACGAGCCAACAGTGGTCTCACAATTCGGCTCCACGGTAGCATAATAGAGGCTATAAACTATAAATATTGTCACTCTCGGCAGTATGTGAAACAAATTTAGATGAAAAAAATAAAATAAAAATAAAAGTTAATTGAAATCTAGTTTTTGAATGACTAGGACTGATATAGTGTATAGTCTGATTTTTAATATGGTGGAATTCTGACAGTTGTCATTTGAAAATAGTTATTTGTATGAAAAACTGAGTCAACACCTGAGGTTCGATTTTACCTCAAACTAAAGTAACTGAAGTATTTGTCAGGCATCTGTCATATCTACATGAGGCAATATATTTTTATTTATAAATTTTGAATTAATTATCTGTTTTGTGGTAACTGTTTTATCTCTGGTAACATTAACTGATTCACAAAACAGCCACATCTCATTAAAAATTAAATAGGTACAAGATTTTCTGTGGCATTTACTGTTTAATCTTCTTGATCACTTGAAAAAAAAGTTAATAAATTAACAAATATAGTGGCACAGTTACGCCATTAAAAGAAACTTAAAGGTATGTACTTTCAAATTTTTAGAAAATCACTATCGGGTACGGAGGTTTCTTTGACGCTCGATTGCATCTGTTAATTTTCCCCACACAGCAAATCACAGCAGATGTAGGATGGGGAGGTAAAAAAAAATGAACAATAGTTCTAAGTGGAGTCAGTTACTAAATAATAAAGTTTAACGACACCTTATTAAGAATTTATTTGTTGTTACACCCGAATTATTCTATAATTTATTACAAATAACTCTCATGGCGTTTGAGCGCCTGTCCCACTGGGAGCGGTCTGGAGTTGTGTTCTAATGTCAGTTTTCATCGACAATCCCTGAATTTTAGGGAATTAGGGGAAGCCCAATTAGGTGATACAATAACAATGATTTGGTGTTCAATAAATGTTTAAGGGATACCTACTGGATACCCAAAATTAAGTCATGCTTGAAGTGAAAACGAGCATCAGTTCGCTATCAAAACTGGCCAACGAAAACCGAATAATACTTAATTAGATACAAGAGGTACTGAGCCGATTTTTTTCAAATTTATATAGGTGCACGCACTTGCGATTTCAAATTCGCGAAAAATATATATTAAAATACGGAAAATAAACCACGTGAATAAATTTCGTTGTGCAGGCCCGGCCTTATTTGACTATTGAGACTTGTGAAAATTGATTAATCAGTTGCATATTTAACCGTCACGAAGAAGAGAGAGAATACAACATCTTTGCCGTCACGCTCCACTATTATGTAACGAGCGAGTCCGGTTTCTGAGTTCAAATTAACCGCTGGTTAGCAAGTACAACTGCTGAGTTTATTTTGCTGACTCTTCTCAGTAGAATCTGCATTCCGAACCTTGTGGAAGTCTTGCCTTATCATAAGAGTCATTAAGTAGATACGATTTTTCGCAATCAACATATTCTGTAAATAATGTAGAGTTCAAAAGTCGGCGTTCCGACTTCCGGTGTCCAAACTAACCCAAGTCTTCCTTTGGTTGATGCCTGAGGGCATGTGAACGATGAACGGTCGGTGTGTTTGATGGTTCCTTTTCGATGATTCACTAATGAAGCCTCGAAAATGAAAGCAAAAATCTCGAAAAATGAACCGTCTAATTTGGCCTTAAGCGCTCACAGATAACGTGGAACGCAGAATGCAGAACGCAGTCTGGATCGTTAGCAATGGGGTCATTGCTCAAAGTGGTGTATTCACAAAGAGTTTTTATAACGTTTTATATGCTTACATTTGTTACGGGATTTGATTTTAATGATCCACCATTTTGGTAAACTCGGCCCATTCAGTAGCGCAGTAGTTTACAGTAATTCATTCTGAGATTTATTGGGGAGTTCTTTTTTCTCTACTTTATTTCGTTAAGGGTGGTCCACACATAGATATAAGTGCTTTTAAACTACGCTCCCCTCCCCTGATATACATATACATATTTCAATTCTACACTAATTTTATAAATGTGAAGGCAAATAATACTTATCTTCTATACTTACTTATTCTATTATTAGGTAAAGAAGCGATTCCCGCCGCCAATTTATTGTCGCCCGCCATCGTCTGTAACGTAGAAGTACGCCTAATAGTGTCTATGACGTTTAGTTAGTTTAATCAGTTGAGTTGTATGAATTCTCGGGGGTGTGTTGGGTAGGTGCATTAGGTAATTCGTTCGATTTTATTTTTCGGTTTGCTGTTTTTCCTGTTGGTTATTTTGTATGTGTGTTTATTAGTTTAAAATGCGTTTAAATCCTTACTTAAAACTGTATTTTTTAGTTATTTTATCTATACTCAGGTAACTTATTTCTGAAATTGTGATCAGCTGTATTTTCTGTGACAATATGTGCGCACACGTACATAATTTACCCGTTACTCAATGGAGACAAAACTTTTGCTGCTTAGAAGAAAAAATCATACTTAAACCATACCTCTAACTACTATCAAAATCAGTCTACTAAAACGCAAGACAGAATTTGATTTATTTCACGCGGACGAAGCCAAAAACAAAGGCCAGTATAGTAGGCCCTAAATCATAAACATGCGGCGTTTTTGTAACCCAACCAGAGAAATGTGTTCCTCTGCTAATTATGCGGCATTGTAGTTTGACACTTTGTAAACTAATTCCATAATTTCGAGCGGAGCAAAAAAAAATACCAAAGCAAAAACAGCTAATGATAAACGCTGCCGTTTTGGGAAGGTTCATTCATTCATTCGTGTTAATTATTTCAAACGTCAATCTTTGGTTCATGTTTTGGATGCAGGGGCATATTTCAGGAATGCCATTTTGCATCAACGTCATCAAAAATATTAAATTATTTTTGCTCTATTTTCTCTTCAAATAGTTTTGATTTTCAGCAGCTAAGTTTCAACGGATAAAAAAGATCAATGAAAAAACTAGACACAACCGCTTATGGTAGTTACGTATCTATGGGTTTTGACCACGTGTCACCAGTTCAAGTTGGTCAGAAAGAAAGAAAGAAAGAAAGAAAGAAAGAACGTTTAAGTATTAAAGTGCTGTGCCACATATAACCTAACTGCGCCATTCTTCTGGGCTTTGATGAGACCATAATGAGAACATAATCCCCGGCACGCATCTCTAACTTTTCAGAGTCATTTGCGTTAAATATCACTTGTTTTAACAGTGAGGAAAAACATCGTGAGGAAACCTGCATGCCTGACAGTTCTCCATAATGCTCTCAAAAGCGTATGAATTCTACCAGTCAATCGGCCAGCGTGGTGGACTGCGGCCTAAACCCTTCTCAATCTGAGAGGAGACCCGTGCCCTGTAGTGGGCCGTTAATGGATCGATTATGATGATGATGATGATGAAGGCCTAGAAGAGGAGTTCTTCAAGGTTTCGAATCGAAAATTAGAATGCAACCTAAACGCAAACTACATCGAACGCGTTTTGTCGTAAACCTACATGGGCTATTCCAGACGCCAGTAAAAAAGTGGCGCCAACTGTCACAGGTCAGTTGAATTTGGAACGCCCTCTGTGAGGCGCGGAGCGACAACTTCAGAAGGAATTTTATAGTACCGACTCCTAATGAACCATAGAGACGGGTGTATCCTGCTCGGGGGCAGGGCGGGGCGTCCTGAGGTTATTTCGAGACTTCAATATGGCCCTTGACATTGTAGAGAATGTTTAAACTGAATAACTTCCAATTACAATGCTCTTGTTTAAACTTTAAAGGACTGGAACTTAGAGCAATGAAACCAATTAAAAAAAAAAGTCAATTTCAGCCAAGTGCGAATCGGGCTTCGCTCTAATTAGAATTCCGTACGTATGACGAACTAAAAAATGTTCGTTTGTTTAGGACACAGATTCCAAATTAAACTGTGTTTTCAGTAGTGGTTGTATATTATATAACTTCAATAAAAAAACCGGCCAAGTGCGAGTCGGATTCGCGCACGAAGGGTTCCGTACCTACCATTATCCATAAAAACGGCAAAAATCACGTTTGTTGTATGGGAGCCCCCTTGAATATTTATTTTATTCTATTTTTTAGTATTTTTTGTTATAGCGGCAAGCGAAATACATCATCTGTGAAAATTTCAAAGCCTGGTGACAGACGGACGGACAGACAGACAGACGGACAGCGGAGTCTTAGTATAGGGTCCCATTTTACGCTTTGGGTACGGAACCCTAAAAAGACCGCACGTACAAACAAAAAGTTGTTCAAAAGGTTCATAATTTTTGGTATTAAACTATAAACTTTCGCCGCACGCTTTGTCACCCGACGCGCCGCGCGCGCTACCTGCGCCCCGGCGCGGCCCCGCGCACTACACAGCTCCGCACCCGACACGCTTCGTTACTGAATTTGTGCATTCCAAATTTGAATTACGACCGCGCGACTTTTTAAATGGCGATGCGTTGACTCGGATTCTTTATCGTGTGGCGCAGTCATTCGAAATTTGAATTTTGCGCGCGTTCTGGTTTTTTTTGCGGATGCTTTTTAATTCGTGGTAATTAAGTGTCACAGATTAAAGATGTCATAGGATAAGAAGTATCTTAGGTGCGTTTCCAGGTTCAAGAGAAAAGGAGACAGACTGAGAATATACCTCCATTCAAAATTTCAGCCAAATCGGTTCAGTAGTTGCGGCGTTAAAGAGTAACGAACATACACACACGACCACACACATACACACACAAACAAACTTTCATCTTTATAATATTATGATTTATGTGTTAGTGTGATTTTTCAAACTCGAAATGTACCTACAGTGTGCAAACCGCAACGACAACTTTGGGGTTTTTTTACCCGATGTTCGTTGACCTCTAGCATCAGTTGATTGCATTACATTGCGAAATTTTGAAAAATACAGGAAATACCTATCTATGTTAATTTTTTTTCGCGTTTTTTCTGGTATCTTGCCAGTAGGTAACCTCCACTACTATTACGGCTCTATTAGGGTTCCGTACACACGGTCCGACTCGCACTTGGCCGACTTTTAATTGGTTTAATCTTGAACGTTCTGGATTGTAGGCTTAGTAGTAGGTAGTAGTAGGCGTAGTAGTATAGGCTTGTAACCCATTTGAGCTGTGTATTTCAAGCTTGTACCTACTTATAATTAAATCAAAAAGGTCTGTGAAATAAAAATCAATTATACAGATTTAAAATGCGAAAGAAAAATAAGAAATGGCGGCACGGCAGGGTTAGTCGCCAAACATTGCTTTAATATAATTCGCGAGCAATATTTATGGCGTTCGATATTTAATTTCTCACAAAGGGGTTCCCGCCTTTGGCTAACGACCGCGCGCTTTTTATAACTCTTTTTTTTTCTCTTTTTTTTATTTCCCACCACAGAAGGCTAACGCTGACTTGTTAAGTGATTCTGGGATATTAATGGCAGTTAATGAGGTCTGATTATATTCGGAATGGTTGTCATATTAGGATTATACTTTTAAAAATATATTATGTACCTACGAACTTTAGACATTTTTAATCAATAAAATTTTAGTCTACAAGCAATTTTCACTCTCAAAATTTTTTGGTTAAGTTTCTTTAAATCTAACGTCACTGCTGCAAATACTCCTTTTTCAACGGTTTGTAATCTATTCATCCAGTTTAACAAGTGTAAATTAAAAATTTAAAAAACCCCCGACATTCGCCATTTTGTGGTGGCGGCCATCTTGGATTTGCATAGATATTCTACTAGTCAAGCCCTTTCATTTGATACCCATATTGAGGGCCTTGTGATAAAACATGTAATCCGCCATTTTTTAGCGGCGGCCATTTTGGACCGATTTTCATCAAACATAACTAACAACACTCTCGACTAATTCACCTTTCAAACAAAAAAAACCGCATGCAAATTGGTTCACCCGTTTGAGCGCTACAGGGGAACAGACACACACACACACACACACAGACACACACACAGACACATCAAACTTATAACACCCCGCCGTTTATGCGTCGGGGGTTAAAAATGTGATAGGTATCTCAAAGAAGACTGTTACTGAAGTGTATGTCTCTTGACAAACGGTAGGTACACACTGATTTCTGGTATGTTCTTTCTATACAAAGCAATACTCAAGTATCTCTTGTCCCCAGTCCCCTGTCCCCGTCTCGTGTCCCCTGTCTCATGTCCCCTGTATCGTATTGCGCGTCGCAGTCGCGCTTCGCTGCGGCGTATCGTCAGATGGATATACGACATGAATATATGCCCCGCACTTACACGGCTTCGCACGAGTTGTAATGTACCTACCCGCTACTATAACCCCTGGCACGTAAGTCGAGCGGTGACCTTCAAGTGCGCGCAGCGTCGTGCGAGTGAGCGGGACACAATACGATTGGAGAGCCAATCAGCGCTTACGAGGGATCCGCGAGAGCTAATCAGTGCTTACGAACGATCCCCACGCCCTCCCCGCGACCCCCTCACACCCCGAGATACCTCATTTTCCACTTCTGCGCATTGAAAGTCAATGCTAGACATATGTATTTGCCGTGACTTGTACCTCACTACTTCGTTATAATATCTCAAAGGGATTAAGCAGCGTTTTCGATGAAACTTCCCAGGCGGCTTGACATTTCCGACATTCTCAATAATTATTATTATATTTCAACCAATTATTAACCTAAACAAATTACCTATACATTTAAACCTTCCTCATGAATTGGTGAAAACCGCATGAAAATTTGTTCAGTATTTTTTGAGTTTATCGCGAACAGACAGACAGACCGACCGACGGCGGACCGTTTTTACCCGACTGGGTTATGTGTTTCACCTGTGTGTATGTATGTCCATTCCTATGTCCGCGTGTAACTACTCAACGGCTCAACGGATTTTGATAAATGATACGTCATTAGATTTGTCTTCATGACGCGACTGTCATAGGGTACCTAAATTTAAAAAAAAATTAAAATGTCGGACTTTATGCGCTTTAATGTGCAAGCTGAAAAAAATTTTTTTCTTCAAGACCCTCGAGTGGGATATCAAAATGAAGGGATTTAAAAGGCAAATACAAAAATGTATACAATTATATATTTGAAAATAAGTTGGAGTGATAAATCACAGAAAATGGCCGTTTCCTATGTCAGTTCGTAACTACTTAACGACTCAACCTATTTTGATAAATGATACGTCATTAGATTTGTCTTAACAGCGCAAATGTTACTGGGTACCTAAATTTAAAAAAAATTCAAAATGGCGGATTTTATGCACTTTAATGTGCGAGCTGAAAAAAAAATTTTCCCTCAAGACCCTCGAGTGGGGTATCAAAATAAAGGGCTTTAAAAGGCCAGTACGAAAATGTATACAATCTATATGTTTTAAATCAGTTTGGAGTGACAAATCATGAAAAACAAAATAAATAATGGTAGTATATTAATTTTTTAGTTCGTTTTATAGCATGGCAGTCGGGTTTTTTAATTTTTAAATTATAGCTTGTTATAATATTATGTAGTACCTACCTACCTAATATTTTTCTCTACACCCCTCTTTTGAGACGTATCTACTGCAAAACGCCTATGTAGGTAGATAGATCTATATTGGATCTATATAACACCTATTTGGTATCTAAGATGTGCGCCCTTGCCACGCTCGCATGTCCACAATCCACATCACGCGGCCATTCTTCTTGCGTGTTCGACCAACTGACAGACGAAACTCAATTAAACTTTTATTTCCTCCAACATCCGTTCACCGACGCTGCACTCACATTAATCACCGCCCACTAGACCTCCGGAGCGAGTCATAAAAATTATTAAAAAGTTGCCGACTCAACCTCTGTGTGAACAATGTTTCACTAATAGGTGGATAAGTGAAAGGCATAATAGCGCAGCCACTTCGTCTGCTTTTTTAAAAATGCCTCGGGAACTCTGTAATTTTCTAGGATAAAATGTAACCTATGTCCTTCTACAAGGTTTAGTTTACCTACCTCTATACCAAATTTCGTCAAAATCGGCTCAGCCGCGTGATGCCGTGACCAAGGAAAATAACGATTAATTTTTATACATTTAAAGATAGACTTTTAGAAATTTTGTGTACATAATAATTGTCCTTAATTTATATTTATTGAACTCCGAGAAACGGTGGGTGTAATAGGTAATATCTACTACTGCCAAATTCCCAAACTACAGGCAGCTACTAAGAATTTCTTAACAGAAAAACCCAATATATTTACCCATTATAGTCTGCCTACCCTTACAAGATTTAAGAAGATTAAAATAAGTTAAATTGAGGTAACTGTAATAGAACCTACATGCAGCATTTATGACACGGTGCTACATACAAAATCACACCTTAACCTATGCGGTAGTCCGTTGAAAAAAGAAAACAAAAATCCACATCCATCCTTCATTAATAAAACCCCCACAAAGGCCACTAATGCGCGGCACACTCCTTCAGACGGCAGCTAAAAAAGAAATTATTCTTAATTCAAAATAAATAATATCCCGGGCGTTCGATTTTCGAATCAGTCACAATAGCATCGGCTTCACGAGCGGTCGTCTCTGAAGGAGTCATTTAAAATATATTGAGTCGGACGACAAAAGGGTATTGTCCAGGTGGCTATAAACTCGACATTTTTCTACGGTGAATTAGTGGAGATTATGTTCCAATGGGGACTAATAAATCTTTAGTATGGACGAAGTTTGAGTGTCCATTGATTTTTAGGGTGAATACAAACTGTAGACTTTGTCTACACACAGAGTGTAGAGTTTGTAAACTGTAGACTTTGTCTATACACACACAGAGTGCAGAGTTCGTAAACTGTAGACTTTGACTACAGTCTACTGTCATAAGAATAAATAGTTTGCCGCAGTTAGAATTTTTCTACGGTTAATTAATAGAGATTATGTCCCAATGGGGACAAATAAATCTTTAGTATGGACGAAGGTTGAGTGTCCATTGATTTTTAGGGTGAATACAAACTGTAGACTTTGTCTACAGACACACAGAGTGTAGAGTTTGTAAAATGTAGAGTTTGTCAATACACACACAGAGTGTAGAGTTTGTAAACTGTAGAGTTTGTCTATACACACACAGAGTGTAGAGTTTGTAAACTGTAGACTTTGTCTACACACACACAGAGTGCAGAGTTCGTAAACTGTAGTCTTTGTCTACAGTCTACTGTCATAAGAATAAATAGTTTGCCGCAGTTAGTATTTTTCTACGGTTAATTAATAGAGATTATGTCCCAATGGGGACAAATAAATCTTTAGTATGGACGAAGGTTGAGTGTCCATTGATTTTTAGGGTGAATACAAACTGTGGACTTTGTATACACTCTGCAGAGTTTGTAGACAAAGTCTACTTACTGTCTTAAAAATAAATAGTATGCCGGTTACTCTTTAACTGCCAGTCTATTCTTAAGAGTATTAGCTACTTACGAACTAATAAACCACAGAATAAACAGAGAACTTATAGTTTGAAAAAATACCAGTTCTACTCAAATCCAGCAGCACTTACTTAAATTCGAGAGATTTTAGCAGAAGCCGACCAAGCTACAATTTTCAAATGTCATCCGTCTTGGACACTATACTTAACCTCCAAAATAATATTAGATTCCAGAATGAAGTATTTGGGTCCTAAGTATACTAGTTATACTATAGGTATATTGTGTCATGTAGGTAACCTACTTTTATCATTTTTTATTGACTTTACTTAGCTATTTAGTTATTAATAACTTGCTAACTTTATTTTCAGGTTTGAAGAATACCTATATACCAATATACCAATATTGAATGTATCAACAAAGTCAGCTTTACATTCAATATTGGTCGAATTTATTTTTAACATATTATGCAGAATGTCCTGTCAATTATTCATGTGGTTGAGCCCTTATACACTATCTATAGTAGGCGTGATTGTCGTTGTTGTAATCTTCATAAACTTTACGAGCCAAGTGAAATAATGAAAAGGCAAAGCCCCTAAAGATACAGCAATGCATCATTTCACTGACAAACTGAGACCTTATGCTTTGTACATAGTGGCAACGATGATCGAAATTCGAGTATCGACGCACAATGACTTCAGAGCAAAATGAACCCAAACACTCTTATTTTAAAGTCGTAATTCAATAGTTCGAATATTTATTTTACAACATTTCTGCTTGTGGCTCTGGCTGTTTTCGAATGCTGAATGTATTGGCGAACTCAAACCTTAATATAAGATAGTTTAGGTCCATTTTACTCTGAAGTCATTGTAATTCGATCAGTATCTAGTATTTAGTAAAGTTTTCGAGCTGTGCAAAGTGAGACTAAGCAAACTGAGTCATTGATGTAAAATGACGAAGTCTAGAGAAATACGAACACCATTCAGCCAAATAATTATTAAGTGTTTTAGACAATAACCAACCGCTTTATAACTATTTTACTTTTTAACTCTATCTATAATAAAATAACAGCTTTCTAAATCACATTTCATTTAAGTATAACAAAAATTTTTTGATTTTGATGCGCGTATGCTTTTCTTTTAAGTTTTAAGTAAAGACGCTTTTGAGATAAGAATTTTGAATACATGCATATTTCACGATATTAACAAGCGGTTGTTTTAAGATCCTAAATCACAACGAAGTCGTGGTAATCGAGTAGGTAGTACAATAATTAACAATAACAATATTTTATAATTAAGTTGTTGTTGTTGTCTATTCATAGATTTGATACGCTTAAATCTTTTTTAAATAACAAGAAGTTCAAGTTAAGTTATTTTTAATACAGTACAACATAATCCAGCCAGCTACCTCTTTGAGGTAGCTGGCTAGACCCATCACCGATATAAACTAATATTATTACGCGGCTTAGGGTTTTTTTTTATGTTGGCAGGGATTTAGTTTGGAGTAAAATCGAACTTCAGATGGTAACCCTGTTCTTCATACAAATAACTCATCCTATGCATAAAATGACAACTGTCAGAATTCCACCGAATTATGAATCAGACTATAGCTGGTAGATAGTTACCTTAAAGGCTAGACCCGATATAAACGCCGGCAATTCCCGACAGAAACACTAATTAAGCAATCCTTTATAGTGCACCTCTGCGAGCAAGACCACCGTCTATTGATCGGGCAAAAGTCGGAATTAGCATAAAGTTGTCCCGCGGAGTGGGGACTGGGGGACGGTGGGGGACGGGGGACACTCGGGGGACACCAACAAATGCCCTTATCGCGCTCCGCTCGCCGAGATTGCTCTGCTACACAGCGCTTAATTGCTCATCAATATACTACCCATACGAGCGGACGGTGGCGAGAAAGTTGTGCCCCGGTATTATTTTATCTCATTCAATATGACCAAGAACGATAAGACAAAATAATGCCTAAAATGATGAGAGTATGAGACAAAATATTAGTTACTTGGCACAACTTTCTTACATCTATCGCCCGCTGAGAGCAGTCTTAAATTCTTCGTAAACCAGACAGGAAGGAAGAATGAAGGAAAGAAATAGCATTTATTTTTATCTTATTATTCTCAAACGATACAAATCTGATAGTAGGTCTCTTGTAAGGATTGCCACAGTGAGTCACGCCACGATCTTCTGCTGTTTGTATCCGGCTGTTGCCAGCGATTTATGTCTGTAAATCTGGTTCTTCTACACGTCTCCTCAATTCTGATTTGTCCGGCAGGTATACTAATACTCCAAGCACAGCTCTCTCCATCTTTCGCCCGCTGAGTGATCTTCAGACATCTTGATTTGATACCATAGACTCTTTGTAAACCAGGGCTACCTAGAATTGCAATGCATAATTTTATAATGCCCTCCCGACCGAATTTCCGCCAAGGCAGACAACCTGAATGGAGGTGGACAGTAGCCAACGACGCAGAAAATATAACAGTTCATAAGTAGTATCTCTCTATTCCCATACTCTCGAAATCGTGAAGTCTCAAGACCAACGGCTTTACGTGCTCTCCGAGGCACTCCACCAGCTTCCTTAATTCTGGCTGCTACTGAATAATTACTTGACGGATAAATCCTACTTACAACTTTTTCTTTTTCTTTTTTGGCCCTATCCGCTTGAACCCAGGACCTCACGAGTAACCACAACACCACTGAGTCAGAATCAGTAATATTATAAACAAATCACTATATAACTTCCAACAGCATAACACACATATTCCCACATATATTATTAGCACCACTACAAAATCCAGTCATCTATTTGCCCATTTAATTATCGAGAAAACTTTCACTCCGGCCGCTCGGGTCGCGTCTCGTTTAATTAAGATGTAGGCAGAACGCGGCGTGTTCGCTAACGAGGAGCTAACATCTGCCCGAGGAACCCTATTTATAAAGTATCTATTAAAGTAGGAGAGTGCGTTTGTATGTAGATTAAACACAGATTATTTTGATCTGTATGGTGATACGCGTTTTCTTTGTTTTAGCTTAGTGAATTAAACTCAAATAAACTTCTACTTAGGTAGCGGGTTATGTGAGTTTAATTTACTTGCACAATAATTTTTACTGAGATTTGAATGTATCAAAAATCCAAATACTGTGTATAATATAAATACTAAGTATACTAATAAATATATAAAAAATATTGATAGTCCTTTATCTCATTTAATTAAGATGTAGGCAGAACGATATTTATCAAGTATCTATTAAAATAGGAGAGTGCGTTTGTATGTTGATTATACATAGAATATTTTGATCTGTATGGTGATAAGCGTTTTCTTTGCCTTGGCTTTGTGAATTAAACTCACATAACGTTCTTTCTACTTAGCTAGGTTATCTGAGACAAGCACAATAATTTTGATAGAGACTTGTACGTATTACTAAGTACTAATCCGATTTTGGTGAAACTTGCACTGTTCCCAAAGTTGAAGTAAATGTAATTTAATAAAGATTGGTCACAATCAGGTTAATAGTTTTGGAGAAATACCTACGCGGACAAACATACATACAGACATACAAACACTTATGAAATTTTGTTGTTTGGTAGCTCATATAGATTAATGTGAATATTTTGCAGTTCCAATTACAAGGTAGGTACATACCTATACTGTCGAATTGATAACCTCCTTTTTTTGAAGTCGGTTAAAATAAAACATAAAAACAATGTTTCTTAAAAGTACGTCTTTATTAGTAGAATACGAAGAAACGACGTCGCGGTTATCAACTAGTGTGGAATGGAATTAATATCGTTAAGGGGCCAGCAAGTAAAGAGATTCCACCAGATAGGTTAATTAAAGCAATCTGGAAGCATCGCGCGCCCGGCGCTGATTTTTTAATTTTTTGACTAGTTAAGTAGTTTACTTTTATAATCTCGGTTTTACGTAAAATGTTAACTAATTTGAAATTCAACTTTTGAAATTTTTTCATAAAAAATCAAAAGTAGGTATTCGAAATCAAAAATATAGTTGAAAGTTAATTCATTCAGAAAAAAATTAAAAATAACCTGTCATTCAGAAAAAAACCTGTTCATCGAAACTGCCTTGATACTTTTTCCTATTTTTTTAACCCCCGACGCAAAAACGACGGGGTGTTATAAGTTTGACGTGTCTGTGTGTGTGTGTGTGTGTGTGTGTGTGTGTGTGTGTGTGTGTGTGTGTGTGTGTGTGTGTGTGTGTGTGTGTGTGTGTGTGTGTGTGTGTGTGTGTGTGGGTGTGTGTGTGTGTGTGTGTGTGTGTGTGTTTGATGAAAATCGATCCAAGATGGCCGCCGCTACAAAATAGCGGATTATATATTTTCAAAACGCCTTCAATATGGATATCAAATGAAAGGGCTTGACTAGTAGAATAGCACTATGCAAATCCAAGATGGCCGCCACCATAAAATGGCGAATGTCGGGGTTTTTTTTAATTTTTAATTTATACTTGTTAATTATTTTATTGTTATCGAAAGTCGCCCTTATTTATAAGTTTATTTCGAATACTTTTTCACAATAAACTAAGCTTTAAATCCCACTTATAAGGCTGTCGCCTTATAAGTGGGATATCCCAGGTTCGACTCCTTGCAGAGGCAATTTAGGGATTTAAAATTTTAAAAAATCTGGTCTTGGGCGGCTTCGGCTGAAAACAAAGTAGCAGTCGCATTTTTTAAGTCGGTTACAAATACATAGAAGAAAGAGTAATAGGGTAGGAACACCGGTTTCCGGACACGCACCTGTTATCGTCCACCGAGCGGATCACTCTTAAGAAAAGCTTAAAAATAGAAACATTATAAGACTTACATAAAAATAATGCATCTCTATGCCAACTTGAATGTCTTATCAAGACACAGAGAAAGAAAAAAGTCTATTTTACTTAAGTTTCTTTGAAAATAAAGCGATCGAATTTTGAGTATGCAATTAAGGAATGAAAATGAGCCGTGTGGAGCAAAAAAATTAGTGGCATGCTTCAACTATCACGGGAAGTTACTAATCATTTTACTATAAGATTTAGTTTGATTCTTCTTTGTAGCACTTACTTATGTTTCATAAAATACTGTGAACGTGTTTTTTTACTTTTGATTACATTAGAATACAAATAAAAGGGGTGGACGACAACTAGTTCACTATTTTCTTAAGAAAACCTGTTATCGTCCGGGCGGTCAAACACAGGTTTAGCGTCTTAATTTTAGGTAGTCTTGCTATCAATCGAGGTGTGCACAAAATTGGAATTAAGTTTATTAATTCGAATCCTATACACATACACTAGTTAGTGACTAGTCTTCGTCCACTTTTTTCTCATTGTATATAAAACTATGGGTCTTCAAAATCACGCGTGGACGATATCTAAATTTGCACTGAATAAATATTCTAAGTTTCGATCACCAAGCTATTATTTGAAAATAAATAGATTTAGTAAAAATATAAATAATTAAACTTGTTTCACAAAAGAATTACCTTATATTTTATGTGTTTCTCCTTGGAACTTTGATATATTTATAAGTTAAGATAGTATTGTCGATCATTATAATTTTTGGACGAAATTTAAAATAGAGAATCTGAAGTGTACCGGTTATCCGTCCAACTATATTTTAAACTGTATGAAAAACATATATTTTTTAATATTATGTTATTATTTAGGCGAATTTTGATTATTACTCATATCTATAATTTATTTTTTATTCATCTACAAGTTAGTCCTTGACTGCGATCTCATCTGATGTTAAGTGACGATGCAGTCTAAGATGGATGCGAGATATCCTGAAAGAGGTACAGCAAAATCCGTACCCTTAAACGCTAAATGACTTGGAAGTAAGGCATACTAGACTAGAGACAATTTTGAAATTATTAAATTGAATTTACCAAATTGGTCTGCCGAGAATCAAGTAGAGGACCTTCCACTAATAAGACTTACCCCTGCGCCATGCCAGGGAGGCTGCCAAATTATATGTACCTACTTTTATATAATGTAAGTGCGATGTGGTAAAAGACAATGCAAGATAGATAGGCGCAAAGTTGGTAAAGATATTAAGTATGTCATATTGTAGACTCTATAAACCGCGTTAACAAGGCAATAGTTTTTTTATCTGTTTTATTTTAAAACAAGCAGTTGACCGCTATTGCGTATGCGTAGAAAGACCACATCACTTTGTATAAAGTTCTTTATCACCCTGTGAAAGTTCTGTCAAAATAGGTTCAGCTGTTTTGAAAAGTAAGTACATATTACGAATAGACAAAAAACAGAAAACAATTTTTTATAAACGGTTATGTAGCTTTTTAATAATGTATAAGTAAACATAAGTTCACTAATAAAAACCCATATATTTCGTAAAGACCGACAGGAAGTTAATTTTAATTGGTATAGATATTAAATACATATTAAAGTGGTGTTAATATTACATATTCAATTACTTACTCATTACATGCATACTTTTTCATAGTAAATTTCTCATAAAAATCAGTGGACGGATAACAGGTACAAGGGTGGACGATAACTAGATTTAGTGGACGATAACCGGTGAAATCGGCATTTTGAGCTTTTTATTAGGATTTAAAAAAAACTAGTTATCTGACTAAAAAAATACTAACATGCAATGAAAATAGACTATACTAGAAGTATATTTTAACAAGTTTTTGTTTAATTTTTTTTATAGAACATATATTTTCACCCTCTCAAACTCAGTAACTCCACTAAATGGACGATAACCGGTAAGAAAACCCTACATAATTCATACTCGTATTAGTAGCAAATGTAAGTAACTATACCTATAATAAGAGTATGAACAGAAAATCAATTGTTTTGTATTATCTTGTCATCCACGAGTATAATTCACATCTTCCAACCTTCAAGCATTCACCATTGTTGTCAAAGAATAGAGACAATGAGGTGACAGACAAACAGACAGGACAGGTTGTATTTACAAGGATTCGCTAATTATTATTGTATGCTAATCTTATTAGTACGTCCTATGTAAATTGAAGGATGAATTTACGTGGAATATCTACATACCTACTATGGTGGAAATGAAATAAACTCGAAAAGTTTTTTTATTCGAACAAACTTATTTAAACTAAGTGCGGTAAAACGGTAGATTCATTGGTTAAGGTGACCTTTTTACAGAAACAATGTATGTAAATGTAAGCAATAAAAGTAAAAAGTTTGACCATTACTGTTATATTTTTTACTATTTTTTTGTTTATAACTTTAAAAATGTGAACTGTTTAAAAAGCCAAGCGAAATAAGCGTAGGTACAATTTGATAATATAGAATATGTTAGCCAAGCGGAAATCAGTAAACAATGATTGCGTACGTACTAAGTGGTATGTGCAAAGATAAATCAAAAAGCGCGAGCGAAGCGAGCGCAAAACTTTAATTAACTTAAATAAAAAAAAAGGATCAGACTCACCTGCTTGATGTAATTTTCAAATATTTTCGTTTTCATGCGGGAGTTAAAAATATTTTCTTGAGTTTAAAATATAACCCATCTCAAAGTCCTGAATTCAAGCTATCCTTGTGTCACATTTCATAATGATCGATGCAGTGGTTGAGCCGTAACGAGGTAATAAACAGACATACTCTTTTCTTCATTATTTCCGTTTAAAATAGAACATCTCAAACTACAGAATTCAAGCTATCTTCGGACCACATTTCATGAGAATCGATTCATTGGTTGAGCCATAACGAGGTAACAAACAAACAGACACTTTTTCTCATTTATCATCAACGGGTTAGCCTTCAAAGCCTCGTCGTTGTCAAAGATTAAGAGACAAAGAGGCGACACTCTACTCGGCATTAATTATTGGCAACGCATCGCTAATTGCCGTATGCTAATGTGTTGGCACGTCCTTAGCGAAGATTAGAGATGAGCTCAGCTTTAATCGTGGTCTCGCTTAAAGGTAACTTGTTTTAATATTCTGTCACGATTTTCTCAACACGATGTTTGAACTGTTATATGTAGGTATGTTGTTTCAGATAAATTCATACTTCCCATACCTACTTAGGTACTATGCAAAATTGTGTCGGTCTGTGAGTAGCGAAATGGGAATAATTATATGTATAGACAATAGACATATAGGTAGCTTCTGCGCTACGCCCGCGAGAATTTCGGTTTTCACAAATCCCGAGGGAATCGTGGATTTCCGGTTCCCGTTCCCGCTCCCTTTTCCAACCTTTATTTATACCTACATACATTCAAGGAAGTTTGCTATAGTAATCTACCTATAGCTGTAGCTGTAAAATGGTTTAGCAAATTTCGGTTATTTCATAATTTCGCGGGAACTGTGGATTTTTCCAGGATAAAAAGTAGCCTATGTGTTTATTCCAGGTTACATATGTTTTAAATTTCAGTCAAATCGGTTCTGGTGTTGCGGCGTTAAAGAGTACTTAACAAACATAATCATGTACCTACACACAAACTTTTGCCTTTATAATATTAGTGTGACTAGCTCATAGGCGAATGGAATGTCTAACAGACACTAATATTTACCTAGCTAAAGAATCACTGATGATCAAATCACTGTGGGTGCCTCTAATACACACGTGAACAGTGACGCAAGCCGTGCAAATAAAACAGGCGAGCTCTTAATTGGGAAGGTACATTAATTAGTGGCTTAGTGCTGGTGAGTGAGAAAATAATGTTGCTATAACATAGAAATCGTATGCCTTGAAAAGAAATATAATCCTAAGCAGTTGCCCGCGGCTTCGCCCGCGTGAATTTCTTTTTTTACCCGACTGGGTATATGTGTTTCACCTGTGTGTATGTATGTCCATTCCTATGTCCGCTTGTAACTAATCAACGGCTCAACGGATTTTGATAAATGATACGTCATTAGATTTGTCTCAATGACGCGAGTGTTATAGGGCACCTAAATTTAAAAAAAAATCAAAATGGCGGACTTAATGCGCTTTAATGTGCGAGCTGAAAAAAATTTTTTTCTTCAAGACCCTCGAGTGGGGTATCAAAATAAAGGGATTCAAAAGGCGAATACGAAAATGTATACAATTTATATATTTGGAAACAATTTGGAGTGATAAATCGTATAAAATGACCGTTTCCTATGTCAGTTTGTAACTACTTAACGGCTCAACCAATTTTGATAAATTATACGTCATTAGATTTGTCTTGATAGCGCAAATGTTACTGGGTACATAAAAATCATAAAAAATCAAAATAGCGAATGTTATGCACTTTAATGTGCGGGTTGAAAAAAAATTTTTTCTTCAAGACCCTCGAGTGGGGTATCAAAATAAAGGGCTTTAAAAGGCGAGTACGAAAATGTATACAATCTATATGTTTTAAATCAATTTGGAGTGACAAATCATGAAAAACAAAATAAATAACAACTACACTGTAAGTGGTACGGTGGTAGTTTATTAATTTTTTAGTTCGTTTTTTAGCATGGCAGTCGGGTTTTTTTTTTAATTTTTAAATTATAGCTTGTTCACAAATTTTTCACAAATCCTGAGGGAATCGTGGATATCTGGTTTCCGTTTCCGCTCCCATTTTCAACCTTTATACCTTCTTTCAAGGAAGTTTGCTATAGTAATCTACCTATAACCGTAGATATAGATTTCGGTTTTTTCAAAATACCGCAGATAAAAAGATATAGATAAAAAGTAGCCTATGTTTTTAAGTCAGGGCATAATCTATCTTCATTCAAAATTTCAGCCAAATCGGTTCATTAGTTGCGACGTTATAGAGTAACAAACATCCAAATATCCAAACATCTAAACATCCAAACATCCACACTTTCACATTTGTAATATTAGTAGGACTAGCGGTTGCCCGCGACTTCGTCCGCCTAAAATTTCTGATTTCCTATGAGATTGTGTTTTCTCGCTGCAAGAGGCCTATCGAAATCCCAAATACTGATTTTCATGAATCTATCTCGAAAACTTACGGATTTTCATACAAACTTCCATCCCCTATTTCACCACCTTATGAATATGGGTTGAGTATTAAAAAAAATATTTCTTAGCGGATGCCTACGTCACAATAGCTGTATGTCAATCCGTCCTGTGGTTTGAGCTGTGCGTTGATAGATCAGTCGATCAGGCAGTCAGTCAGTCACCTTTTCCTTTTATATATTTAGATTATTTATTATTTCAGATATTTTCACACTATTAACTTCAAAGATATAAGGGGGGCCGGGGTGGGGGGGGGGGGATGGAATGAATTTTGTTGAGCTTTGTTAATACGGATAGTCTCTCAATAAATTCAAGGTTTTTATAAAACGCAAATTAGTTAAAAAATCATATTAGGTAGAGCATACCTAACAGATTTTTAATGACCATGGACATACTGGTAGATTGCTCT
This sequence comes from Melanargia galathea, assembly GCA_920104075.1. NCBI lineage: Eukaryota > Metazoa > Arthropoda > Insecta > Lepidoptera > Nymphalidae > Melanargia > Melanargia galathea. The sequence continues at coordinate 2,345,545 of OV049868.1, read as the reverse complement.
AAAAGCCAAAAGTTCCCCCGAAAGTGAGGCCCCAGTAGGCTATCACCACTTTAAATACTGAGTGATATTACACTCCAATAGAGGCAGTTAATTGTTTGCACCACTACAGCGCAGCGGTTGTGAAAGCCTATGGGATGTCTATGGGAACCGGGAAGGCTGCGATGGTGTACGGTTCCCACATTCGTTTACACAATAATTTGCTAATGTAATTTCCCGTAGTAGCCGGCCAGCAGGTACCCACGCCGCGCCGGCTACTCACCGATAGGAAATGGGTATTGCTCATTTATACAGGGTGCTCGTTAATTTTTATTAGGGTCTGAAATATCTTGTCTGAGACACCCTGAGCTTCAGCACAAGCTGATTCAACTGAGTGACTTACCTGTTTGCGGTGTATGTATCTTGTCTGAGAGACCTTAGGCTGCAACACAAGCTGAGCGACTTTGATACCAGTTTGTGGCGTTGCACTGTTGTATACTTAATCGTTCCGATGTGTACTTACATTAGTTTAATTTAAATTTTGCACAAAAAGTGAAAACAATAAAAATAAATTATATGTTTTAATTCTTATACTTATAGTTATTTTAATCCTATATTAACTCTACTTACTTTACTCACTTAAATAAACAATTGTTATTAGATAGCCATAATTTTTGAAAATAGAAACTACCTAAGTAGGTACATATTTATTTTTATTCTTAAAAAGTTTTATTATGCACTGCAAAGTATACAGAGATTGGAATAATTTACATAATATTCTGTTACAGCTGTAACTATTAAATCAAATAGGTAGGTATGTATTATGTGTTTAAAGAATTATATCCATTTTATATTGCACCTACATAGGCGTAGCCTATCAATTTAAATCTTTAAAAAATTGATGAAATAGAATCCCCCTGTGCAAGATAACATAGAGACAATATTTCCCAGAGCTGTGTGGTGCGCGTTAACTCGTGATAAGTAAGTTTATACTGCGTTACGGCATACGGGCTCCGGCCGCCATTATCGTCACTTAGGGAAATTAGAACAATATGGAGAACTGAAACAAACAAGCAATGGTCGATGGGATACGAATTCTGAGTGCTTACCATAAGCCACCACCACCACCGCTACAGCCTTTTAACGTCCCACTGCTGGGCAAAGGCCTTCTCTCTCATAGGAGAGAGGGATTTAGAGCTCAAACCCGCCACGCCGCTCCAATGTGGGCTGGCGCACTTTAACGACTATTGTCACATGACAGTGATAATAACCGGGACCGACTGCTTAACGTGCTCTCCGAGGCACGGGGGTGAAACACTGCCAATTACCGGGCTGGCACTGAGTATTTTTTGATAGAAAAACCCAATACCCAACCTGGGAATCGAACCTGGGACCTCGCGATCTTCAGTCGAATATGCTAGCCACTAGACCAACAAGGCAGCTGTTGCTATAAGCAATGAATACTTGAATAGAATAAGAAAGCTGAAGAAAGAAGAATATAAAAGCTGTGATAGCCTAGTGGTTAGGACGACCGACTTCTAATTGGAGGTCGTGGGTTCGATCCCGGGCTAACTTTTCGGAGTTATGTGCGTTTTAAGTATTTAAAAAAAATCACTTGCTTTAACGGTGAAGGAAAACATCGTGAGGAAACCTGCATGCCTGAGAGTTCTCCATAACGTTCTCAAAGGTGTGTGAAGTCTGCCAATCCGCTTGGCCAGCGTGGTAGACTATGGCCAAAACCCTTCTCACTCTGACAGGAGACCCGTGCTCTGTAGTGAGCCGGTAATGGCTTGATCATGATGATGATGATGATGACTTGAATAGATACTAATCATCATCTCCCACCACTATGACCCTTTATCGTCCCACAGCTGGACACAGGCTTCCTCTCTTATAGGAGAGAGGGATTAAGAACCCACCAGGCCGCTTCAATGCGTGTATTGTAAATACACCAACAAAACCGCAACAATTCTGTCAAGACCACGATCTTTTTGTATTGTGGGAAATTACCATCCTACTGGCAAAGCCGTGCCGCCAAGTAATTTAGCGTTCCGGTACGATGCCGTGTAGCTGTGCCGTGTAGAAACCGATCAGGGGTGTGCATACCTCTCCCAAGTTCGCTCGCTTCCATCTTACATTGCATCGTCACTTACCATGAGGTGAGATTGCAGTCAAGACCTAACTTGCAGTTGAATAAAAAAGAGATCTTCAGCAATGAAGGAACGACCGGAGAGAGAGATTGGTACCAATGTTGGCGCAATGGTGAACTGTTGTGAGTTGGCCACAACCAGTTTGGCTCGTCGTGACTGGCCGCTTGACGCGCTCTAATGAAGTCGTAAGGTGCACGGCTCTTCGACCTCTGCTACACAACTATGGAAAAGGATTCCTGTTCAAGAGTTCTACTGATGTGAGAAGGGTACATTTATACACTCCCTTGTATCGAGAAAGAGATGGCACTAATAATATGACGAATAAAATAGAATACAATACAATAGTTTTTTTATTCAAATAAACTTTTACGTGTGCTTTTGAATGATTAAGTGATATTTACCGATGAGCAAAGTTTTTATTAAATTACCGATAACCCCGATTCATAGCGCAGTTTGTAAGCGGTGATAAAAACAAACGAATATTTCATAGGACCACAATTTGGACAAATTAAAAAACAAATAGTCCTAATTATTAGAAACCCTAGAGCGAGGTCCGAGTCGCACTAGATCGATTTTTCGGAGTTTTTATCTGATACAAAAATGACTATAGTATATTATTTTTTTATATTATAAATATAATATATATTTTTTTCTATCGTATTGCATGCAAGTCCGTCTCCATATTAGCGCTGGTATCGAGGCTGGCTTGCTGGGTGGCACTTATTACAAGTCATTAGAACGCGGGGACAGTCGCGGGCAGCGCAATTATCCCGTTGGACTCGTCTCACGCGCGACTGTACCCTAATGGCCTGTTCGGTGAAACGAGTACCACGAAAGGTACAGGTGGTAGGTATAAGGTAAATCTACTCGCCTGTACCGCCTGTACCTTTTGTGGTGCATTCATATTAGTGACAGCTTTGAGGATTGTTTATAGTTAGCTGCCCAGTTCATCTAGTACTAAGTATAGTTATTCTGCGGATCAGCAGATTAACTATAATTTTTTTGGCCTGCCACCACTACAGCCTTTTTAATGCTCCACTGCCGGGCACAGGCCTCCTCTCTCATAGGAGAGAGGGATTTAGAGCTTAGACCCGCCACGCTATTCCAATGCAGAATGGCCGGCTTTAGCGACTAATGATGTTAGTGATAATAACCGGGACCGACTGCTTAACGTGCTCTCTGAGGCACGGGGATGTCAAACACCGCCTACCTACCACCTCCGGGCTGGCACAGAATTTCTTGACAGAAAAACCCAATACCTAACAATAATTTACCCCGACCCGGGAATCGACCTCGTGATCTGCAGTCGAATATGCTAAACTAGACCAACGAGGCAGTCGTTGGTCTAGTGGTTCGACCTCGCAAACGACTAAGTACCTTTGCGAGGATTGGACAGACGTGGTGGGGGACTATTTGCTTAATAAGTATGTAGTGATAGTTCGAAGAAATTCTCTTGCGCATAAAACTACAATACACTGTGAAGCAATGCTAAACAGCACGACCCGCGGTGTCGGAGTCGCCTCGCTAATGGCGCGCTCAGACACCGCGCGATGCTATCGAAGGAAATAATTACAATAGATTCAGACTCCGATACCTACCACGTCTCGCCCTTTATTCGAGCCCAATAAAGGTTAGCCAGATTTGGTGTTTTGGCGTCGTGTCTGTTTAAATATCTCGTGTTTATTTGCGCGTTTCAATTAACGTAAGTTGCTAGAAATTCTGAGGTGTTATATTTCGAAAATGTCTTAAATTTAACAAAATTATGTCAAAAATCTAACAGTATCTTGAAATTAGACGGTTCATTTTTCGAGATTTTTGCGTTCATTTTCGAGGCTTCATCGATGAAGCATCGAAAATGAATCGTCTAAACACCGAACTTTCATCGTTCACAGGCACTGTGCCATAGCAAATATCATATCGTGCATCGTTCATCGCAAAAATGAATGATGAACGGGGCACCGTCTAATTTGGACTGTGTTCTCGTTTTTCTTTTGTTGTTTGTTTTGAAAAATTTAAACTTAGTAAAGTTTAAACTTTAAGTTATTTTCAAAAGGTCATAACTTTCAAAGTAAATAGTTTTTTAATTTAATGTTACCTATTTGTTTTTCAATTAAATATAATCTTACTACATATTTGATATACCTATCATAGCATAGATAATGTAGAGAAAAATCGATATCTGGTTTACTTTTAGACCTAGAGCAAAAAATATAGCCTCTAAAGTCTAAACTTATAATAAAACTGTAACAGATCTAATTCTGTAAGATATTTTAAAAAAATCTAAGAAAAACGACTAACGTAATTGCAATCTGCAATTGTTATCTGTACAATATATGTATGTACCTACCTACCTACTCGCACTAACGACAAAATTACTAATAATGAAGGGACACAGTATATTCCTCGAGCAACACCTGAACAAGTCGAGCCCCGGCGCGCCTCGCAAAGGCAATAAGTTAATAAGGCCGGGCCCGCGTAATTACAAATTAGAAAACGTCGCGTGCGCCGATCATTCTACTGATAAGTACCGAGAGGTTTATTCTACAACCATTTCGCGCTTCCAATCTAAGAGGTCATTTCCTAGCGCGCACCATACAAACGGAGTTTGATGCTTATTTGGATTACTACTAGCTTTTGTCCGCGGCTTCATGTATGTAATTTTAGTTTTTTATTTTTTATTTTCTTAGGAAAAAGTTGTAGTACCTAAATCACTCCTTGAGTAAGCCTCTCCCTATAAAAGTACCGTCGGGCAGATAGACTGACTGACAGACTGCTTGGATTGTGGTATCATTCAAATAGTCACGGTAAGTGGCATTTATTTCAAAATCACCATAGACAATTCAATTTTATTTATTTGTAATATTTAATTACTATGAACTTTTTAAAAGCACTCTAAAAGTTAAATCAGATTTCTGCAAAAACGTAGATAATATAGTTTTCAAAGTTACACAAGCTCAAAGCTTTCTATTTTTCTCTCAAAAAGGCACAGTTTTTCAATACAATGCCGCGTCTATAATTATAATATGTATGTATATGTTCGTATGAAGATTTTTGAAAAGGTATTCATTTCTGAAATGTAATGCCAATCGCTTTCTTTTGCTTCCTACGCTAGACCTCTACAGCAAACTGAGCGGGCGATGGACACAGTTGGTATTTGAATTGAGTGTAGTTTCGGTGACAACACGAAACCGTCAAACTTACTGTCTCCAATTTTTTTTCTGTGATCGAAGCTATCGATTGAAACGTCCACAACGACGGTAAAGACTGAAATATGTAACTTTCCGTAGAATCTCCCTGTTCCCAGCGCTAGGTCTCAAGAAAGCTGTACAATGGTCTGAATGTGCGCGAGCAGAGGTGAGCCGACCGCGAACTATGTTATCTACTCGTATTTGACAACTTTATTCCGAAAGCTTTACGTTTTACATTCTATTTTCCGAGTAATTAGCTGGATATGTCGTTGAAATAATGATTTTATTAAAGCGAAGTCTCTTCACGGACGTGTTTGAGTATGGGGACCGAAATGTCATAAGTGACGTCACGTATCGTCATTGGCTGGGCAGCGACAAAATAAATTAGTTACAGCCCGAGATTTAGAAGTTAATCCCCCGGGATAAAAAGTATCTTATATCCGGGATTCAAGCTATCTCTGTGATTTTTGTCGACGAATGGCTGTGAAAATACGTAATTACCCTCAAATTGGCAGTATTTATTTTGTTATGCATGAACCCTAATAAATATTTCGGGGATGCAAATTACCTTGTATACTTAATCCACTAAATGAATGTGAAAATCTCATCAAAATAGGTTCAGCCGTTCCGCAAATTAACTTGTTCGAACATACTGACAGATACATAATATACAAAAATTTTAAAAACGTGGTGTGCAGTGTGATTAGGTTATGTTCAAATAATCGTATGAGCTAATAAGAGGCAGTTATTTCGAAATCACAGACAGACACTTCAACTTTATTTTTTATATATTAAATTAAATCTCAATCGAAGTAAAAGGTTTAAATTTTTTTATTGCTCCTCAATTATATACGGCGGTAAATTTTAACAATCCTTTTCTGTTTTACAGCTGTTTATTATCTTAACGGTTACGCCGCCTAAATGGCTTTATTCTGAAATTAAGTTCAGAATTAAGTTATTAAAATATTAAACATTGAATAATAACAGGCTGCGGTGATTGGAAGCGGCTCCGGGACCACATAAAAATAATAAAACCGGCCAAGTGCGAGTCAGACTCGCGAACCGAAGCACTCTACAGTGCACAATTGCAAAGTCACAATTGCAAAGTCACAATTGCAAAGTCGACTTTGCAATTGTGACTTTGTATTTAAAATTATCAATTTTGGCTAAAAGCAAGGTCATACAGCACATATAAAGGAAAAATTATTGCGAAAAATAAAAAAGTTGAAAATAAAGGTTTTTGGTACTTACAAGTTTTCGCGAAAATCTAAATTTGTCCACATATTTTTATCGTTTTGACTCAGGACCTTGATTTTTATACACCTAATAGGGAATATAGACCTCAGTATCTGGTATAAATTTCAACTGGCTAGGTTTACCCGTTCCTGAGAAAACACGGACGGACAGACAGACAAGTGATCGCATAAGAAGGGTTCCTTTTTTACCTTTCGAGGTACGGAACCCTAGTGTATAATAAAATAATTGTTATTAGCTGTAATATAATTTTTCTTCTGTTCTTATTATTTACTTTTCTAATTAGGTAGTTTTCCTTGAAAATAATATCTATACCTAAAATCATAAAATTCGCAAAGTAATGCAATCAGCTGACGGTAGAGGTCAACGAACGTTGGATAAATACCTTAAGTTGTCACCACGGTGATCCCGAGTTGTGCACGCTACACATTGTCGGTTTGAAAATTCTGAGTCTTATACTACAAGTATAAGACAAAATATGATTATTGATATTGGATTGTGTTTAGGTATTATAATAATAGCGCTAAGTTTTCGGTAACGTTCCCCTTATACCCTGTAGGTATACATATAAAAATCTACAAAGTTAGGATTACAGATAGTAGGTAGGTACAGGCCTAATAATACCCGAGGTCCACACAGCGAGTGGTCGGTGGTGAGTGGTCACACGCTAAGTGGTCGCGCCGGGTCACGGTGCTTGCGCCGCACTAATTGCCGTGACCGCGTCAATATTTGAGATCAATTAAACAAATTCTTTAATTATTATTCCGGTGTGTAGACCGTAGACAGGCACTCACCTAACTTTGTAGCGCCGATGTTTGCTCGGGGCACGACTATGGCTTTTATCATTTTAATGTTCCATAACATCGACGAGCTGTCGACGAAAGATTTCGTATTAGAGATTATCTCAGTACAGTAAAGTAGGTACTTATCTGCTCTGTGGAGATTATCAGTCCCCGCACACTGGGCCACTAGTGGCAACGACTAGTGGCCGCCACAAGTCGCGGAAGAGATTTTTCATACATTTTCTTGTGGAACGCGGCCACTCGAGCGCTCAGTGTGCGGTGGTACCATATAAAATGTATAAAAAATCTTTTCCGCGACTTGTGGTCGGCCACTAAGTCGTCGCCACTAGTGGCTCAATGTGCGGGGGCTGTATATGTATAGTCATTTCTTTTTTAATCATCTACAATTATTTAGCCCTTGATTGCGATATCACCTGATAGTAAGAAGTAAGTACCTAAGTGGATCTAAGTCTAAGATGGAAGCGGGTTATCCTGGAAGAGGTACGGCAGTTTTTATTGAACTCTACCTCTTATCGATTTCTACGCGGCATCGTACCGGAACGCTAAATCGCTTGACGGCACGGCTTTGACGGTAGGGTGCTAACTAGCCACGGCTGAAGCCCCTCACCAGACCAAACCAGAGACAATTTAGAAAATATAAATTCCCAAATTGCCCCTGCCGGGAATCGAACCCTAGCCTTCCCACTTACATGACACTTATAAGCACTGCGCCAGGGAGGTCTGTAAAAGTCTGTATTTAATTACCCTGTAATAACCGAAAAAAAAAGTCTGTATTTAATTACCCTCCGCTCTATGACCGACAGAGGTCAATCAAACGGAGCCGGAGACTAGTCCACCAAGCAGGAGATATTACAGTGCTCATTAGAGCAAACTCAGGGGCACTCTCTGTTATTTCAGTCTCATAGTCCTCATTCATTCATGTTTTAGAGGACACATTAACTTTAATGCTTTTTCTTCTAGAGATTTAGCTTGTGAGCATACCGTATTTGAATTACCCGCAATGAATAGAAGATAAATAGATTTTAATTTCTTGCGTATTACATAGAACTCGTAAAAGTGTAGCATAAATCTTAAACTTTATTACCAACAGTCAATGGTCATACAAAAGATCTATTGAAGTGACCACAAAGCGTTATTTTGGTCAATCTTCAAGGTGGTCTCGAGGTGAAAGAACATTGCACATGGTCAATATGAGCCAAATTAGCTGCTTTTGTGCCCCCAAAGTGGCCATTGTGTTTTCAAATGGCACGGGTCTGTTTTTTTCTATTTCTTTGGACGTCCATAGACGTTTGACGAATTTTAAGTTGCAAATGCCTAGACAAAGTTCCAGTGCTTAGTCCAAGTGTGATTTAATTATTATTGTTTTAAGAGTGATTAAATGACTGTATTTAATTAAACCTGACAGATTAAAATAAAACTTTTTTTGTGATTTTTTTAAAGAATTTCTTGAAATATTCCATATTTGGTACCTGCCTGTCCTGTATAGTTTATTCTGAAATATGTATTAAAAAAATTTGGGTATGGGTATTACCTATACATAGAATTAAACAAATTAAAAAGAATGAGGGACATATTAATAGGTATACCGTATACAATAATATTATATCTACAACAGGAGAACCAAAGTGGAACGTTTTTTCAATTAAAGGCTATATAACTTTGCAAGATATAACTCCCGGCACTAGAGTAGGTAGTAAGGTAAGTAGAGCGCTGACCTTCAAGTGCGCGCAGCGTCGTACGAGTGAGCGGGACACAATACGATTGGAGAGCCAATCAGCGCTTACGAGGGATCCGCGAGAGCTAATCAGTGCTTACGAACGATCCCTACGCCCTCCCCGCGACCCCCTCACACCCCGAGATACCTCATTTTCGACTTCTGCGCATTGAAGGTCAACGCTAGACTTATTTGCCGTGACTTGTAACATTAACAAATCATGAAATCATCAATACAGATACAGTTAAAATTGTAAGGAAAACTTCACGCGAGACTCAGAGCCTAGAAATCAAAGTTGGATTATGGTTATTCCTAAGCGGAAGTCTAGATGAGTTTCATCTCATGGGTAAAATACGTGCGACCGGCGAGCGCGGGCGCCGATGTGCAAACAGGGCATAACGCGGCCGCGGCGGGAATTAGTCAAAGGCACGAGATGTGTTTGTCCAGCAAACAGCGTCGGCGACCCCGCTACCGGCTTTTATCTTTGGTAATAGGTACCTACTTACTGTGTTACGCTTCCTAACGACGATGAGATTAATTTATTAATTACTAGCTGGTGCCCGCGACTTCGTCCGCGTGGATTTAGGTTTTCTTTTATTATCTTTCTTTTACTATCGGGAATCTTTGATTATCCGTGATAAAAGTTGCCTTTTTCAATTTCCGAGACGCAAGCTGCCTGAACCAAATTTCAAACGGATGGGCCTTTAAGAATCCTGTTCCGAGATAAAAAGTAGCCCATGTCCTTCTCCGGGACGCAAGCCTCTGTACCTACCAAATTACATCAAAATCGGTTAAACTGTTGGTCCGTGAAAAGCTAGCAGACAGACAGACAGACTGACAGGATTACGCAGTTACAACAATTTCGCTTTGTAACATATCAGCTGTCCGTCATTACCCACTTCAATAGCTTGAAATAGTTGTAGAATAGCCGGGGGCGTGAAATGGCGCGATTTTCTACCATATTTCACTTTGCACCGTGACGCAGGCGCCATGTGGCGGTCATTAAAGATTCGCTCCTCGAGATTGAGGCAGTGTGGGTAACATTAGCAGATACCGAATATCGATGCATACTTTGCTACACAGACATAGCTCAACGGGTTGTGAAACTGAAGGGGCAATGACATAGTTCGAAGAACCGATACATGTTGGGGTCCCAAAGTGCTAGAATTGCGACCTCGCACCGGAAAGCGCAGTGTCCAGACCGTCTCTTTTTCATCATATTTTCATTTATTCTGCGTATATCTTTGGCCTTTCCATGTCACACCACCACCACCACTACAGCCTTTTAACGTCCCACTGCTGGGCACAGGCCTCCTCTCTTATAGAAGAGGGATTTAGAGCTTAGATCCAAAACGCTGCTCCAATGCGGGTTGGCGGGCTTTAACAACTATTGTCACATGATAGTAAATTAGTAATAATAACCGGGACCGACTGCTTAACGTGCTCTTCGAGGCACGGGGGTGAAACACCGCCAAGTACCAACTCCGGGCTGGCACTGAGAATTTCTTGAGAGAAAAACCCAATACCTTACAATTATTTGCCCGAGCTGGGAATCAGACCCGGTACTTCGTGATCTGCAGTCGAATACTCTAACCATAAGATCAACGAAGCAGTTCACATGTCATGAGGCATGTCACAAGTAGATATAGTTATAATTTACTCAGTGGGTGTATAATTGAAATAGTCTAGCAGCCAGCTGGAAATGTTTTCTCGAATAGAGTTTGCATTCCGGCAAACATAACATGGAATGACCTCCAGCCCACTGGAACAACGACTTTGAGAAAGTGGCGAGAAGTGACTGGATAGGAAGGTTGCTGTCTCGCCCTCGAAAAGGCCTAAGTCCAACTGTGGACAAAAACAAGATGATGATTTTTTTTTAATCTTAAATATTTATTGAGGGTTTTTTCATTAATTATGAACATGCCACCCTCATCGGGTCACCTCACGAAGCTACTACCTACGCTTTACATAATTTTTGTACAAATCGTACAGAGCTCTAGCCTCCTTCGATAAAGGGCGGGCTAGAACACTGTTACAAGTGCCTAATTCTTGCAAATCAATATTGAATAATCAATCAATATTATACAACTTAAATCTAAATCTTTCTCTTTCGTTGCGCACACATTCCACTAAGACGTGATAGACATCCTCGATAACATCGCATTCTGAACACTTCGATAGTGATAATAAAAAAATAAAAAAATAAAATGCTTTATTTCATAACAAAATAATCAATAACAAGAACAGGGGCTGGAGTCTTCTTTTAAGTGTGTAAGACACCTGTATTAGAAGACACCGCTCTTCTTATCAACATCGATGAAATAAACATAGAATCATACCGACATAATTTCTAAGTTAGTTTTTTTGTTATTTTTATAATAATATGTAAGAGCATGCGTTCTAGTGTGTGTGTGTGTTGGCGTGGATGTGTGTGTGTGTGTGTGTGTGTGTGTGTGTGTGTGTGTGTATGACGTGTTTGTGTGAATGTGTATGTGTATGCGCGTGCGTGCGTGCATGTGTATGTGCATATGATGTATGGGAAACAGAAATGTGCGTTATAATAGCTGTAGATATTAAATTATTTTATTAATTCACTTTAAAAATATATGTATTTTATAAGATGCGTTTTAATAAGATTTCAACTTCTTCATAATTAAGTGGTAATAAATATTTTATCATATATTCTTTGCAAGCATGTAAACGTAGTGAATATATGTTAAGTATCCTGTTAAGTAAGTTATATAAATAATTTGATTGTGAAAGATGTTGGCTACGCGCAAAAGTAGTCCTACTACGAGTTGTTTTAGCCACAATGTATGACCTTCTTTTGGTGGGAGGTACATACGGTAAAGATTTGTGCTTACGTAAAACTATGTTTAAAATGTATAATTTTCTAACTGAAAGTAAACCAGAGACAGAATAAACTTTTGTTGTAGGAAAAATGTATGGTTTAAAAAGCATAACTTTTATAAGGGATCGTTGGGCCCTCTCCAACTCAAGAAGCCTAGTTTTAGCTGCCCCGCCCCAAACCGTTATACAGTAGGTTATTATAGATTGTGCAAGGGTTAAATAAATGGAAATTAAGACTTTTTTAGACGCTTTAAGTCTCAAATTTTTAAATATGTATATTAATTTTCTTATCCTGTTAGATAGTTGATCTATATGTGAATACCAAGTCATTTTATAATCTATTATCACACCGAGGTACTTTACACTAGAGACCTTATTTAAGACAGGACAGTCACAATTTTCCTCATCATGCCCTATTTGTAAACATGTATGAATTTTTATTGCAAAATTGCTTACAGGTTGAGAACGTTCACAAATAGAAAAACACATGTAGTTTGTCTTTGCTGTATTTAATGACAAGAGATTCCAACTTAGCCACTTAGCAATAATAGAAAGCCCTCTTTCGGCATGATTACGAACTTCTTCCCAAGAATTAGCAGCGAAGACAATTGCAGTGTCATCCGCATAAGAGAAAACCTGACCATTTTGAATCTGTAAGTTACATAGCTCATTAATATATATCAAAAACAAGGTAGGGCCTAAAACACTACCTTGTGGAACGCCATAACTATTAATGTCTATCTCATTACTAATGTAATTATCAATCCTAACCATCTGGGTGCGCCCACTTAAGTAGCTCTGGAACAAGGACAAAGGTATATCTCTTATTCCAATCGATTCCAGTTTTTGCAAAAGAATGGGCACGGAGACAGTGTCAAAAGCTTTTTTGAGATCAAGAAAAACTGTAAGACATTTACTTTTAGTATCTAACCGTTTTACAATCAAAGAACGTGATAATTTACTCGAAAATATTTCCATATTCTGCCCACGTATTTTGAAGATGTGCTAAAACGGCCAACTGTCTGGTGAGACGCGGCGGCGACGCACAAAACGACAACCCGCTGAGGGCACAAAGGATCAATTTGTTTCTATCTTTTGGGCACAAAAGATAAATTTGTTTCTAATGAATAGACCCACGCCCCCGAAACCTTTGTCCTACTATTGTAGTGGATTTGATGCACAGAAGTAGGTACCTAACACTACAGACGTTTTGACGATTATTTTTTTCAAAAATGTTTTCTCGAGTTGCGATAGCCTAGTGGTGACTTCGGCCTCGCTTTCGGTCAGACCGAGGTCGATCCCCGGCACGCATCTCTAACTTTTCAGAGTTATGTGCGTTTTAAGCAAATAAATATCACTCGCTTTAACGTTGAAGGAAAATATCGTGAGGAAACCCGCATGCTTGAGTTCGCCATAATGTTCTTAACAGTGTGCTTAGTCTAAGATCGGAGCACTCGAAAACGAACTCAAAAACTATTGATCGAATCACAAGTGAATTCAGAGCAAAATGAACTCAAATACCTACTCGTACTTATTTTAAAGTCGTAATTCCATAGTTCGAATATGTATTTTATAACATTTCTGCTTGGGGCGCTCGTTGTGTTCGAATGCTGAATGTATTGGCGAACTCAAACCTTAATAAAAGCCATTTTAGGTCTATTTTACTCTGAAATCGATCAATAGTTTTCGAGTTCGTTTTCGAGTGCTCCGATCTTAGACTAAGCACTCAGGCGTGTGAAGTTTACCAATCCGCACTCGGCCAGCGTGGTGGACTGCGGCCCGAACCATTCTCACTCTGAGAGGACACCCGTGCCCTGTAGTGGGCCGGTACCTAATGGGTTGATCATGATGATGATGATAAACGTTTTCTTAAATCCAAAGAACTTAAGAAGTCTTGATGTAAACATAAACTAATACACGTAGGTACTATAAATTCTTAAATCGTTTATAACAAGACAAACAAATAGGGAGATTTTTCTCATACATAGATGAACTTTTAAAATAAGCATTTTCCATCAAAGACAGCCTTTGTTAGAGTACAGTAGATATAATGATGTCGTCTTTGAAGTTTAAATACTACGTTAATAGTATCTAAATATCTCGCAGGTTAGGTTATAATATATAACAGTCGCCAAGTTCTGTACCTACTGTAGTACGAGTTTAAACATCTCGACAACGTTGATAGATATCGAGCATCGAAATACAATAACTTCAGATCAAAATGGACCTACAATCTCTTGCTTTAAAGTCGTCTTTCAGTATTGTCAACTTATATTTCGCAGTGTCGTTAGGGTGCCGGTTGTAGATGTATATGAACCAAGCATGGACGAACTTGAGTCTATGGCAGCTTATGCAGTTCATTATACTATAACATTTGTGAGTTTCGAGATGTGCAAACTCATACTACTTAACTCTCCTGACTCTTTGGACTCTACTTGTACTTAGTGCACTTAGCCCAGTCTTCTGAAAAACGATTGTACCAAAACACAATGTGTTAACGACGATCTATCTAAGTCAATGCAAGAGTACCTATTTAATGGAAAAAGAACAGTAAGAAATAATTTTATGCAGTCGGGTTTTCTGATTTACCGATATTAAGATATTGACTAAAAAAGAAAAACAAAAACCCGACTGCATAAAAAGCTAAGTGCGATTTAAAATTCGCGAGAAAAATATATTTAAATGCGGAATATAAACCGCGCGAATAAATTTCGCAGTGTGGCCTAGGCCTAACTGAAATAAAAAACAAACCTACTCTATTGACCATCGCACAATGTCAATAGACAACTTATTGATTAAAGCCGATCTATCAGTTGAGATGCTTTGAGAGTATTGTATCTCACATACCTATTTACTTATCCAGATACGCGTCAAAACATACTCGTAGGTACCCTGACTTTGTTTCAATCGCGCAGTCGGGAAAAACATTATGCATAACCTTTGTAAAGAATAACGAATACAAACTTAACGTTATTGGCAACTTTAACATTCCTCTAATAAGCCAACGTTGGAATCATAAAAGGCAAACGGCACATTTGTAAGCGGACTTTTTACACGGCAAAATGGCGGATCGGAAGCCATCTTGCGTTCGCAATTTTAATTGGAACGACGAAAGGATGTTTTCCGCGGGAATATTCCGTTCGGAATGCGGTGGCGGCCGTAAAAAAGTTTTATCCGGGCGACGATTAAAATTCCATTTTCAAATCGAACAAATGGGTGAGTTTTTGCGCGACCACGCCTCGACACTTGGCCGCGATACCAATATGGCGGGCGAGACAAAAGCGTGTGGTAATTAGTTGATTTCGGATGCGTATGAGGACCTCCGTGTAGGTGGTAAAAAGTTGCTTGCGCAATTCCGTTCTGGCAATAAAATATGTTAATTCACAATTAGGCATTGCCAGTTTTACGTGCTTGAATTTCCAGTAAGGCTGTCGCCTGTCTGCCTCGGCAAGCAGGTAATACAAGGACTATACCTTATTGGTCTAGTGGGTAGTCTGTTCAACTGCGGACCATTAGGTCCTAGGTTCACGTCTCGGATCGGGTCATTAACCTTATTGGTGAAAAAGTGCGGTGAAAAGTTTTTACTGTACTTACGCCAAAAGTGTGTGAAAAGATAAAACAAATAGAAAGACGAGACGGACTTTTGAATGTTGCATCATTATTTAAGTGTTGATTAACGCTATAGCTATAGTGGGCGATTTTGTTATAAAGCCTCAAAGAGCTAACTATTCATATCACATAGATACTAACTATTCATATCATATAGGTAGGTACAGACACACAATGTCTCCCACCCATCGTCGCGTCTCTATCAGCGTAGAAGTACGCCAAGTAGTGTTACGTTATAAACTCTGTCCTTATCCCGCTCGATTTACGTATAAGTAGGTACATTGTCCTTCTCAGTAGGAATTTCGCTTGCGGTAGAAACTTCGCAGTGCTCCAATTCGGTAGGCGATCGGAAAAGTAAAAATTCTCCCCTTAGAAAGGAATCGGTTTTTAACCCCCGACGCAAAAACGACGGATGTATGTGTGTGTGTGTCTTTCTGTTCCCCGTAGCGCTCAAACCGGTGAAACGATTCGAATGCGGTTTTTTCTGTTTGAAAGGTGAATTAGTAGTCTTCGTTTTTAGCTGTTTGATGAAAATTGGTCCAAGATGTAGCCGCCACAAAATGACGGATTACATATTTTGTCACAACTCCCTCAATCAAATGAAAAGGCTTGACTAGTAAAATAGTACTATGTAAATCCAAGATGGCCGCCACCATAAAATGGCGAATGTCGGGGGTTTTTTAAATTTTTAATTTATACGTCATGTTGTAGGAGAAAATAGATACGAACGAATCAGCCTTTTGTCTCAATAAGATAAGTTCTGTGTTAGCTTCGATCTAAATAAGACTAAAGGTATAATATAAATGTAACCTTTGGTCTTAATAAGAAAAAAGTGAAGCCTTTGGTCTAAAACTCTAAATAAAGGCTATTTCGGGTCACCACCGTGCGCCATTCTAAATTAATTTACTCTACAACATTGTTTACCGGCAGCTAATAAGTGCGAGTCACACGATTAAATCTAAAAATACCTAAATAACTCTCAAACAACACGCCTTTTGATTTATGCGTTCGCTTTGATTTAGGAGCCGCGTACGAAATTATTTGGTTGATATTTTTATGCGCCGCCGCCGTTTTATTCATATTTAATGGCGCTATTTGTAAAAATAGGAGTATGATTTAGTGGGAACATTACTTTTCGTGAGCGCTCCATTAGCGCAGGGTGTATTAATAAACTGGAATTTGGTAGATAAGGGTGTAGGTTTGTTTGTCTTAAAAGGGCTCCTGGCACGCTTCTCCCATGCCACACACTCGTCGAGACTGAGAGGCATGGGAAGTAGTGGCGAAAGGAAGGAAGAAGCTTACTTTGAGTATTACTTGCCGTTGACGTGTATTGTTGCCACAAAACGTCTGTACCTCCTTTCCTCGTTACGTCCCATACTTCTCAATGAGTGTGTGGCAGGGGGGTTACAAGCGAACTTACTTACTATTAGACAAAGACAATGCTATAGGTATATCGAGCGTGACAAAGACAACGCTATACGTAATACTACTACTTAGGCGTATCTTACTTCTACGTTGCGTGTAAGAATAGTAATGTTGCCATTTTATTAGTAAAATCAGCAACTCTTTGTCAAACTTCGAAACGGATGGTTAGTAAGTATGGGATGTTGTTAAATGAAATGTGACGTCAAATAAGTACATTTTTGATGTTTTTGATTTTTTAACCCCCGACGCAAAAACGACGGGGTGTTATAAGTTTGACGTGTCTCTGTGTGTGTGTGTGTCTGTCTGTTCCCCTGTGGCACTCAAACGGGTGGACCGATTTGAATGCGGTTTTTTTGTTTGAAAGGTGAATTAGTCAAGAGTGCTGTTAGCTATGTTTGAAGAAAATCGGTCAAAGATGGCCGCCGCTAAAAAATGGCGGATTACATATTTTTTCACAACTCCCTTAATATGGATATCAAATGAAAGGGCTTGACTAGTAGAATAGCACTATGCATATCCAAGATGGCCGCCGCCACAAAATGGTGAATGTCGGGGGTTTTTAAAAAATTTAATTTATACTTGTGTAGTCTGATCGATAATTTTAAATGGTTTTCAAACTCTTGAAACTAGGTACTTAATAGAAGACGTGAGTTTTACGAAATTTGGAAGTCCTTAGATTTAATAATCACTAAAAAATACTAACTCAATTAATTTTTGACAAATATGCAACATCCCTATTTGCGGCAGAGAGTCGCTTCTTTACGTAGCAATTAGTATTGTGTGCTCTCACATAAAGAATGCAAAGCTGAGCTTATACCTCGCGGACTGAATGTAACTGGATATTTTTTTGCAGATTGGTATAGATAGGTACCTAATGTTTCTAATAAATCATTAACGCCGCATATCTTTATAATTAAACGGGCCCGGTACATATAGGAAAATGTCAATTAGCAGACATTTTGCCGCGTCGAGTTTTTTCTGTATGTGTGTGGAAAAAAACGGATATGATTTATGACATTCGGTGTAACACGAGTCGTTATGAGGTTACAAATTGTCTATGGCTCGGCTTCGTTAATAGACTGATCACTGCCGCTAGTGATGTGACGTACTACGTAAAAAAATATTTTCAAAAACCGACTTTTAACGTATATGTACTGCTAAGTATGAAAATAATTTTAGTTTGTATACGTATGTTGAAGTTGGGCAGGCATGAAAAGAAACGACGGAACTGACGCGCGACATACAAGATGTATAGGTACAGTGTAATGAATTTTGAATAAAGAAACATTGACTTTGATTGGGAAAATATCTTTTTGCATACTAAGGTCCTGTTTCACAACCTTCTGATAAGTGTCGGATAGCCTAAACGCAAGTTTTGTCATTTTCTTACTTTATATCAAGTGCCAAAGACAAAAATTGTGAATAAGCTATCAGACACTTATCAGAAGGTGGTGAAATAGGCCCTAAGTCTTCCCTAAGTACAATTCTGTTGCGATATTCAGGAGGGAAAAATAAAGACAGAAAACCTGTGATGAGTTAAGTAGGTACATACCTAACTCTAGAAAAAATACATGTCTTATTAAGTCTTGATCATCTTACCTTTTCAAAGTCATATATATCAAAATATCAAATGAATTTGCATATTAATTTAAATACGAGTAGTATCAAACTTTATAATGTAACCAATCGACTCTATCGATACATATCAATTTCAATGTTAAAAATGACAAAATATTATATCGATCAATCGATCTTCAACGTGTCAAAGCACTATGTGTCACATCCAATGCCGTTCAAAATGTCCTATTAAAACTTTACTTCCTAGAAATTAAGTCGTGTAAAATGATCATTTTACCGTTTTTTCTGATATATTCTGTTTGTATTATAGCACCTATATTTATTACGATAAGGAACACATTATAACACAGTTAGTTAGGGTTGCCACATATTCACTTTCTTTTTAATAAAGATTTTTATAAATGACGACAAATCTTTGCAGCAAGCTTTGTCGTCAAGCAACGCTTTGCTTTGAAGCAATCCGCTTTGCATTCAGCCATATCCACAAGATAATTAATTATTTTCTTAATAAACAATAAATAAATAAATAAGCCTTTATTTCTGAACAATTATGTGATTTTACAAAAAAGATACTATTCTATAGCCACATTCTAACTTCAATTATTTTCTTAATTAATACCTAATAGGTAATATTAGGTATTAATTAAGAAAATAATTAATACCTACTTACCTAATATTATGTAGCATTAATAGATACGTCTATAGCTAAAAGTTGTTTAACACATTTTATATGTGACTGTTGAACTTGTTAAATAGGCTTTCTTAGCAGAATCTGCTTTCCGAACCAATGCAGTGGTAGAGTCTCGGCTATCACAAGTTAGCATACAAAAAACAAATATTTTTGACTTTAATTAGGTAGCTGATTAGGTTAGTTTAATACTTACCTATTTTAAATCATATTGTGAGACGGTGATAGTAAAAAAATCAGCCAAGTGCGAGTCGGGCCTCGCTCTTTCAGGGTTCCGTACATAATTATGAACAATATAATATTTCGGGTCTAAGAAATATTTAATTTCCGAGTTAGACATCGCAAGAAACCGTGAAAGAAAAACGCAAAATAAGTTCGTTTGTTTTGGTCACAGCTTATAAACTATTTTATGAATCGTTGTTTTCAGTATTTGTTGTACAAATAGAGCATATAGTACATAATATACCGAAATATCATATTCCTAACTAGTTTAGTTTTTTAGATAGCCCCCGTCACAAAAATGGTCTAAAAATGACAATTTTGATGACCCCCCATTTCCTTACTTTTTAAGCAAAAAATTAAAAAAATATATATTCGTACTCTACTCAATTAGCTCTAAACAATAATACCACACAAGCTAAGGTAAGAAAAAAAATTTTTTTTCCGGCTCCTTTCTCATGTATGGGAGCCCCCCTGAAAAATAATTTAATTCAATTTTTAATTCAATATTTGATTTTGGGTCAACGTTTTACACCAAATACCAAAATTTCAGGTTTGTAACTCATTTCGTCTGCAAGCTAGAGACCTGTGACGGTGACCGGCGGACAGACGGACAGACAGCCGAGTGACATTAATAGGGCTCCGTTTTTACCCTTTGGGTACGGAACCCTAAAAACCCAGCTGAGTTAGTTGTGGGTTCTTTTTGTTCTCTGGAACCCTCTAAGTTTTAAGTTTAAATTATCGTAAGTAATTATTATCCTACCTTACCTACTATTAGTAAAATTGATATCTTTTATCTTCTATACATATAATAAAATCGTAGACTTGCCGTATCTGTACATTAAAGATTTTTGCAAAATAATAACTGGCGGATGTTAGGGATAAGTAATAGATCGTAAAAAAGTTATTTTTGAAATTTTTGTCTGTTTGTCTGTTTGTCTGTATGTTTGTGCGTGCATCACGCAAAAACTACTGAATGGATAGAAATGAAACTTGGCATAATTTAAGTTCATACTAAGGAGTAACATATAGGATACTTTTTATCCCGAAATTCAGCACGGTTCCCTTGAGAGAAGGGATGAAAGTCAAAATGTGTTTTAGCTGTAATTCATTAACGCGTGGTCCGATTTCATTCATTATTTTTTTTTAGAAAGGAGATACTTTAAAGATTACCCGGGTAGGTAATCCCTGAAAGGCTGGGTCAATTTTGATGGGACTTTCACTGGCGGATGTTTACATTTTGATCTACCTAAACATCCGCCAGTGAACAGTTTTTAGCAAGGTATGAGCTCAAAGGAGCTTAGGAAAAACAAAATGATTCCCACAGAATTTTTAAAAACCAATACCCACGCGAACGAAGTCGCGGGTGTTCGCTTGTTCTGAATAAAGCTTGCTTTGATTTGTTCCCTTAGGTTTATGTTTCAGAGATTAAAAAAATAAACTACTTTGCTACCTCGAACAAGTTGATAAGTGGCAACCCTATATCTAATGGTAGGGACATATTCTGTGGTCGATTGGGCCTGGAAGGAAATATTTCAGTGGGGAATTCTATTTTGACACACGCGTTAATCGTCCTCATGTGTGTACCGGTATTTATGGAATGCACATTATTGATATTTTCGGGATAAAGATTTTCTGTAACTCGCCGATACCCGCGGTTTCGCCTGCATCGATTTATACCTACTTATTCTTGAAAATCCCATAGGAACAGGGAAATGTTCGCTTTTCCGGTGGCCTAGGTCTAAGTGATCTATGGCCTTATTATAATTTTCTACTTGTCTGAGAAAGTTGTTAGCCCGGAAAAACAGACAGACACACCTACAGACAAACAGGCAATAATTTCAAAAACGTGTTTGGGTTATGTTATAATGATAAGTAAGTAGGTAGATACCTATAGGGTATAATTTTATGAGCTTAACTAACTTGTTTCGAAATCAAAGACAAATTGTTTTTTTTTAAAGGTAACGCCATTGCCCATTGATGCATTTAAAATTTTAATAAATCAAAAAAAAATGCCATTATTTAATTTGAGATGAGCAGTGCCCAGTGTGTCTGTACTCTGTAGTAATATAAGAACTTTTAAAAAAACTAAATCGATGAAAAAAAAAATGATTGAAATACACTTTATAACAGTAAATAAGTAGAGCTAGAAAAAGAAAAGCAGACCGCAAAAATTACTTTTTTATTTCGAGACGAATTTAAACATCTCCATTTTTAAATCCAGTTATGAAAATTTAAACACGTTACATTAAGTAGGGGCCAAACAAACAATGCCCTATCACTTCACACTCGGTTCGCCCCCCAAATATACTGCGAGCCAAACATGAGACCCATCCATAACCGCCCTAAATACCGAACCGTGAAAACTAAGGGCGCTATCTCTTACCCTATAATACACACATCTCTTTCACACACACGCGAACACATATACCCGTCCCTGTCTATAAGTAATAGTTGCCGCTAAATAGGTATTTAGTATTCCGAGGGGACGAGAGTTAATTATATTTGGGGTGCAAAGAATAATAGTGTGCGAGTACAAATTGTTTACGGATGTTTTGACCTCTATTTAAACGGTGTAGAGTTGGAAATTGTTTGATTTGATTGTTTAGTAAGTTAGTTGGGGGATATAAAGATTTGGTTTATTAGATAAACGACGTGATATTAATACAATATTGTTCTTGACGGATGCTGGTTTATCATTTTCGGTTTATGGATTCGTTTATCGTTTTTGTTATGATTATTATTGGGCAGTTTATTTTGGAATTCAAATTCTTTTTTTTTTTTTTAATTTTTTATTCATTTACAAGTTAGCCCTTGACTGTGATGTCAACTGATGGTAAGTGACGAAGCAGTCTAAGGTGGAACCGGGCTAATTTGGAAGAGGTAGATATGGCAGTTCTTACCCCCCTAACCCTAACCCCTGATCGGTTTGTACGTGACATCGTACCGGAACGCTAAACCGCTTGGCGGTACGGATCTGCTGGTAGATTGGCAACTAACCACGGCTGAAGCGTCCCACCAGACCAGACCAGAGACAATTTAGAAATTATAAAATCCCAAATTGACAGTGCCGGTAATCGAA
The DNA here is from genome assembly GCA_920104075.1 of Melanargia galathea. Taxonomy (NCBI): domain Eukaryota; kingdom Metazoa; phylum Arthropoda; class Insecta; order Lepidoptera; family Nymphalidae; genus Melanargia; species Melanargia galathea. Next base: position 2,323,009 of record OV049868.1, on the reverse strand, counting down.
CTCCGGGCCTTCCATTAGGTACGTATAAAACCACAGCGCTCACCACTGCGCCAGGGTGGTCAGATTGATTACTTTCATGCTCTTAAGATAAGTTAAGGCTCTACCATTGGTTCGGAAAGCAGATTCTGCTGAGAAAGTCCGGTAACAAACTTAGCAGTTGCACTTTTTAAAACGCAAAGTGTTACAATCATTATTATCACTCATGATCAACCTACTACCGGCCCACTGCAGAAAAAAGAACTCTTTTGTAGAGAAACGCTTTTGGAAGGAGAAAGTCAGCACTAAGCGATTGCTTCCATGCAAAATCATTAAGAAATTCATCAATGGTGTTCCTACTTCCTAATAAGTTTATCAATTGTGTAAGTAGGTACCTACCTAATACCTAATCTCGTCTTATCTATATCTATACATCTATATCTTCTATTCTATATGTATATGTTACAGCCAAAGTAATTAATTAGCTTTTATTCATAATGACTGGCAATTATTAATAATATCTAAATTGTCCAGATATTATTCATAATATCATGTCAAACCAGACATTATTCATAATAGCAGATGAACGTTGGTCAAAATGATAAATACGGCCCGCCTTGCTTCCCCTCCCGCATCTCATTCCTTTGTGGTGTGGCGTGATCACCACGATCTCGTAATCTAAACTACCCTATCCTAACCTAACCTAGCCTAAAATTCCTGATGTAGACCGTGCCAAAGCTGATGATAGAAACATTATATGCATAGCTGTCGTAATTTCTCCGGAGACACCTCAGAAGATAAGTACCTCACGAAAATAAGTATTATTATTGAACTAGTGGATGCGTGCCACTTACAGAAGCTAGGTTAGGTTAGGTTCGAACATCAATATTGAGGTGCCCGGCCGCAGGCCGGGCACTTAGGTTCTATTGGATCCTAGGTAGAATGTGGTCCAAAACAAAATCTGAGCACCCCAACCCAAAGCAATAAGTCGGTTAAGTTCAAACAGTTACCTAATTAATTTTGAAAAAAAAAATCGTATGGTTGCGTTTTGTCCTTGTATATATTGGAACGATGCACGCGCGCGTCCACGTTACAAAATATATACTAGTAGTACACAAAATTCGTGTATACTTTGTAGTACAAAATTTGAAAACTGCATTACAATGTATACATAAGCAGAATCCTATGGGTACATTCTGGCTATGTATATTATGTAAATACGCGCCCCCGCCCGCCGTAGAAAATCGCAGGCACCCGCGCGAGCCGTAGCGGATGAGGCAGGTCCAGCAAGCCGAAGCTGCGGTGGTGAGCGTGGGTGCCTAGGCTTTGCTACGCAACCTGGGCGATGGGGCTGCACTTCCCCCAGCGCCGAAGCTGTTGCAGAAGTAACTATGTTTTTGGGTGGTATAAACTGTTTATTTGACGTTATATTTTGCAATATCTGGTGATCAGTTAAACATAAGTCCTTGTTTTCTTACTTTATCCAAGTCTTGCAAGATATTATATAAAATAGCTGAATATTATTTATAATAGCTAGATAATTTTAATAATTCTGTGTCAATTATTACTTTATCCAAATTGAGTTGATAATATTTATAATGGCTGGATAGTATACATAATATCCTTATTTATTACTTTGGCTGTAACATATATACATTTAATAAAATCGTAGACTTGCCGTATCTGTACATTGAAGATTTTTGCGAAATAATAACTGGGGGATGTTAGGGATAAGTAAGTATTAGTAATAATAAGGGATAAGTACTTAATAGAACGTAAAAAAGCTATTTTTGAAATTTTTGTCTGTTGTCTGTTTATCTGTTTGTCTGTATGTTTGTGCGCGCATCACGCAAAAACTACTGAATGGATTGAAATGAAACTTGGTAAGTATGATTTAAGTTCATACTACGGAGTAACAGATACCTGCTTAGGATACTTTTTATCCCGAAATTCAGCACGGTTCCTTTGGGAGAGGGGATGAAAGTTAAAATGTGTCCTACTTAGCTGTAATTCATTAACGCGTGGTCCGATTTCATTCATTCTTTTTTTTTTTAGAAAGGAGATACTCTAAAGATTACCAGCTAATCTCAGAAAGGCTGGATCGATTTTGATGGGACTTTCACTGGCGGATGTTTACATTTTGATCTACCTAAACATCCGCCAGTGAACTTTTTACAGTTTATAGCATGATATGAGCTCAAAGGAGCTTAGGAAAAACAAAATGATCCTTACGGGATTTTTAAAAACCAGTAAGTAAGTATAGGTATATCCACGCGAACGAAGTCGCGGGTGTCCGCTTGTTAAATTAATATGTGTGTAGAAACAATGCAGGTTCGCTTGTAGGTAGACCGTATGAAGTGCATGCCGGGGCCCGGGAGTGTGCGGACAGGAATCTTTTTACTTGCTTTTTACTCGCACTTATCTACACTATGAGACATTTATTGTAAAATTATCTACTCAAAGTAGTTTCCTTATCATTTTAATTGTAATTGAAAATTGTCAAAACAATAAAACCCATATAACTATATACATAGGTAATTATAAAAGTCACAAAAACAAATCGTAAGTTTATCAATTAGTTGAAAGCCAAATAAATCTCGGGTCAAAGCGTCACAACAGCGGCGGCGGTAAATCACGCGCACTAATTTGAAACGGACGCGCAGCCAGCAAGCGCGCCGAAATTCACCAAACGAGCGCTAATCTCACAAAGGGAACCACCCGGAGGATCTCTCAAAAGGATTTAACTAGCGGCATTCACGGCTGCTCATTATATTTTTATATTCCGTACCGTACTCTGGTACTACCACCATAAAGTGCGCGAACCCCCTACCTACAAAAGGTAATTATGTTTTGATTCCTACAAAAAAATCGAGTATCACAAAGGAGACTAACGAGATAAGAGCGTGCTAAATCGCTCCCCCCTCCCCCCGCTCGGATCAATTCGGCTCGGAACGGTCGATTGGCTGAGCGGGACGGCTATGCGGCTATGCCCCGGCTACGGCCACGCCCCCCTCGGCGCGAGGGTACTCCGCCGCCGCTCGCTCGCCAGTCGACCTCCGACCGCGCCCGCATGCGTACACGGTCCCCGGAACGCGGCCAGTGTCCCCCAAGTGCTAAATGGAACTCCCCAGCGTTCAATGTTAAAGAAACATAAACACGAGGACAAGGAAGTGAACATGGCGATACAGAGCGTTTCGAGGTACCCGAGCAGCCCCGCCGAGGCGACCGAACCTCCCAAAGCCTCAAGAATAAGCTTCAGCGTCGCATCAATACTTGCGGACACCAAGGCGAACCAAATCGACGAAACGGCTGAAATGATCAGACACCATCGGACGATCCCAGAATCTCCGTTGAGACAGTCCCCGTCAGCGCAACCTGAATTGCCCGGCGGAAAATCCCCCAGACCGTCATCCCAAACACCCCCTTTAAATCTCAACGCGTCGGCAACAGTGACGTCTTCTGAAGATGAGTACGAAGATTCCGTGAACCAAGAGGACTCGATAGTAGATGTGGAGGATCTACAGAACGGAGTACAGAGTGACGAGGATGACAGAACGTCCAATGATAAGGAGAGATTGGGTCCGATAAGGCCGACGCCGTTCAGCGCGCTGGCGGCGGCGGCGGCGGCCTACCACGGCCTGGGCTGGCCCGGCCCTCCTTCAGTGGTTCCTTCGTTTCCTCTGTTCCAGTCACATTTTCCTGTTGGACACATTACAGGTTAGTCTCAATAATTAAGTACCAATTAATTAACCATAAGGTGTCATGAGAATTTAATTTGCTTTCTTTTTAGCTTATAATATGCTAAATCTTTTCGACTTTCCAAGTGGTTATCAATGGTTTTTAATTTTTAGCGATGTTTTTAGTTCCGTTTTTCGATCAGATTTAGATTTTCATATTATTTATATTTTAAAAGGTAAGTAAACCATTAGGTTTGTCCAATTTTAAATTTGATGAAAATCTGTAGGAACGGGGTACAGAATTCTCCAATAGACATCAAATAATAAATCCATAATATTGCAGTATTGGGCAATTTATTTAGTTCTCAATTACCGACCCATTAGTATCTATTTATGGTTTTGTTTCATTTAAAACTTTTCTTGGAAACGGATCGTTTAAAAGGTATCTAGATAGAGATTTATCTGATTGCCATTTCGTGATTTTCCAACAAGCTATTCTTAATGAACTTAAATGTTGTGTCACGTAATAGTTCCACGAACATTAAACAGGCAATGCATAAGTACTTTTTTCCAAGATGATGAGTTTGTAGAGTCAGGGCTTATAGGTATATTTCTTTATTATTTATTGTTATAAATATGGTACAATCAAGACCACTCAGAATACCTTAGACTTGGGGCAGGTCCCGTAGGCTATGACGCGATTCGCAGAGCATAAATCAAAGTTCTACCTGTACTATTATGTAATAATGTAAGTATTCTGTAGTTCAGCTAAGGGCATTGCTCTACTAGAGATGCCATGACTTTTTAACAGTGATTAATTATTATGAACTTGCGAATCATATCATCCATCTTTAAACGAAATGTTTTTGGTGGGATAACTATTAGTTATTACTAATGAATTGCCCTCCGTTTTTATAAACACATGTCACTCTCATCATCGTGTCATCGGCAGTTCGTCTTCCAATAATTATCTCCTCTAAACATGGTGTCATATTTTACATTTCACTCATCGGTTTAGTAGCGCCAGTTTTAGTTTCAAAATAAAGTATAATTTACTCTATGAAACGCCTCTTGGGAATGTAAACGGTCATCAATCATTTTTTGTGTTGCTTCAAGATTGTTTGCGTTTTTATGTTTATCGACGTTTAATATTTAGGTACCTGTTAGGGATTTCCTCTTCGGAAAGTTTAACATTTCTTTTGGTCGATTGTCAGAAGTTCTAGAAAAATAGGTATTTACTTACTGGTTTTATACTATGCTTTTATTCAACACTAGCGGTCCGCGCCGGCTTCGCCCGTGGTACATAATATAATATAGCCTATAGCACTCAAGGATCACGTACATATCCAACGGTGAAAGAATTTTTGAAATCGGTCCAGTAGTTTCCGAGATTAGCGCGTTCAAACAAACAAACTCTTCCGCATTATTATATTATATATAGATTCATTAAATTTTTTTTAAATATTGTACCTAGATTTCAGAGACAAATCTTGTCTTTCAATTTTATCGTTTTATTTGATAAGCTGATCTCTTAAATTATTTGTGGTTTAATTTCTTTTGTAATTTAATTGCATCGTTAAGTCAATTATAATTTTATTGCTAGATATTTAATTATATTGCAAAATTAAGTAGCACTAATAATTAACTAGACACAAATTAACAAACTCCAGTAATGTTTACTATAATTATTATTAAGTTAATTGGGTAAATCATTTTAATTGTCTAATTGCCTACCAATTGGACATTTGTACGTAATTGTTAGGTTCAAACAACTGATATAATATTATATTTTCCTCATCGTTACGTATCTAAGTATGACTAGCAAAATGCTTGTATCTAATATTATTTTGTTACAAGCGGATGATAAAATAGTTTCTAATAAGAAGTTATTTCATGTGACCGAATCAGCATTATTAATCACATTAAGGAAAATAATGTTTATAATTATTACGTCAATGTTTATAAGGCAATAACCCAGATATCAAGTCCACAACACCACATCCAATAGCTCAATTAAGTTATTAAAACATTTCTTGATGACAAAGATGCATGGAAACAATCGGTTTTGCATTCAACTGCCCACAAGACAATGTTGAATATACCTACCTAGCTACGTAATGACATGTAGGTATGTATTTGCATTTATTGATAGGTGCCCCCATATTGGTGAAATCGTTTGACTATCTGCTAGGGAAATAGACACGTATCTAAAGCAGAAAAAGAACCTTCACAGCAAATTTGCTGATAAAACATGTGCATATTCGGAGAACTTAATTTTCTAAATTGGAAGTGGTGATTTATATCTCGCATAATTAATTAAATGGCTAGTTAAATAGACTTACCTACCTACTAAGCGATAGGACTGCATCGATGCTTCTGGAAAATCTTTCATCATGATCCTACTTCTTTAAATCTACCTAGCATTAGGTGTTTTCTATATCTAGATGCGTTTCAGGATATCATATTCTGTTTTCATGAATTAAATTCAATTAAAATTCTGACAACATTACCTAATCCATTTAGTTTTGGTGTCAATAAATAGTTAGAATTTTTATTAATTTTGAACACACAAATTGTAGCGTACCTACCTAGTTTAGTGTTACGAGATTCTCTAGGTACTGGCTCACAGCCCTTAATTTAATCTTAATAATATATCTATTTAATAAATCTCATCTGTCCTATGTCATAATATCTCCATGCTACATTTCAACCTGATTCGTAAGTAGTTGATATAAGCTCAGTCACCTTTTCCTTTTATACATATATTCGGATTTTACGGAGTGTATCTTCTGTACCTTGTAGATGTTACCGGACAAACCCGATTTCAGAACAAACTAGTTTGGCCTAGGCTAAACTAGTTCTTCCTATACGCGATAGGATTAACTAGTATAGCCTAGTCCAAACTAATTTTTCCTAAACCTCATAGGATAAACCAGTTTAGCCCAGGCCAAACTAGTTGATCCTGATATAAAATACGCACACTCTAGGATAAACTAGTACGGCCTAGTCTAAACCAATTTAGCTGAGTTGAAATTGATCAAATATGTCAGGACTTGCACATGCGGGAGTACCCAAATCCCAATAGAACCTATTCCCAAGAACCCCAAGACCCAATAGAACCTAAGTGCCCGGCCTGGGGCCGGGCACATGAATATTTATGTTCTAACCTAACCTAACCTATGTATCAGGATCAACTAGTTTGGCCTAGGCTAAACTGGTTTATCCTATGAGGCTTAGGAAAAATTGGTTTGGATTAGGCTATACTAGTTAATCCTATAGCGTATAAGAAGAACTAGTTTAGCTTAGGCCAAACTAGTTTGTCCTGAAATCGGGTTTGTCCGGTAACATAGATATCTACTATTCTGTGGCTTAACTTAATGAATAGTCGCGTAACGAAAACAAATCTATACGGAAGCAACGGAAGCACGATCCGTATCAAAAGTCTGGAGACATCACTCCGAATAAATCCTCGAGCAAAGTACAAAACAATATAAACACGAGCCCGCAAATCCCCGGTGCCTAACCCTTCCAGGGAACCGGTCGAGAGTCGACGCGAACCGGCGAATAAAGGGCCAAATAAGCCCCGCATAAATAACGGATCTGTCGAAACGCGAAAACAATATCCTCGGAAAGATGGCGGCTTTGGAAACATGGCGGGCAGTTTTGCATATACTTAACGCCCGAAATGATCGGAGATCTTCGACTTTGATAAAGCATTATTTGCACACATACTTAAAACTTGGCTGAGTTTGTTATGGGGTCTTCAGGCAACTTATGTAGTAAGAAGAAGTCAGTTGCGATTAACGTTCAATAATTGTCAATCAATTATAGTTTTTCACGAATCCCGAGGGAATCGTGGATTTCCGGTTCCCGTTCCCGCTCCCTTTTCCTACCTTTATTATTATTTAGACCTTAATTAAATAAATGAGTTTACAACTAAAAAAAAAAAATCAGCAAATATCCTTTATGCCTACATTCACGGAAGTTTGCTATATAATAAAAAGAAAGCAAATATATGGGCAAGTTAAAGAAGTTAAATAATAATTTACCTACGCATTTATTCTTGTCACATTATTGCACCATTTTTCACGCGGTCACAATAGTTTGTGATTGCTGTAACGTTTATTGAAATTTTCGCACATTCCAACCGACTCACCGGTTTGCTTTGAATGTTTGTGTATTTGTGTAATTTCGCCAAAACGTTTAGCATCCTGTTTGAGTTTGCAGTTTGTACTACAGATTGCGGTGGGCACTGTTTGTCAACACGTTAGCAGCTTTTTAAGTTGTTTATCCTAAAAAGGTTAAATGACCCACATTGCGTTGGTCGTGTGATATTTAGGAAAAGTTGCATATCATACGGTTAAAGTAAGGGTCAGGGCATACTAGAGTAGAGTCGAAGCGCATTGAAGCGAATCAAAATAAATTCACGTGATATTGGCACATAACTCTACAAAACAAGGCATAATATTCTATGAAAAATTAAAAAGTTGAACTACATAATGCATTTTTTTCGATTCGATGCGTTTCGACTCTACGCAAGTGTGCGTCGACTCTAAGTAACGTTTAAGTTTTTTTTACGTTTAAGTTAGCTTTTGGCCAAAATACTTTTAACCTTAACCATCATGGAGGTACGCTACGAATACTTAGTTACTGACTTTATATTGGGTTTACTGTCAATACATTTACAGTATGCTTAGCCTCAGTTTGCACAGCTCGACTACACCTTTACTAAATACTTCTGATCGAAACACAATGACTTCAGAGTAAAATGGACCTAAACTGGCTTATTTTAAGGTTTGAGTGACTCTACTCAGACTTTTGACAGACTTAATATAAAGATTTGAGCTGCCTTTGTGTCTAAATGTCAAAGAATTCAAGGTCATTGAATAAAGTTACTGGGTTTACGAATATGTCCAGCATTGGGCCTACCCATTGAAATATTACCCCAAATTGCACCCAGTCCCATGTTTTGGCAGGCCTGATTATTCGCATGATTGATCGCTAACGAAAATAACTTGAAAACAAGTAAAAACTGCGTTTGCATGCAAACACAGGGTTGCCAATCGCCCTTAACTTGAGGCTTGATAACGAAATAATTATAAGCTCCAAGTATAACGGTTAAGGAGGTATGAACTGAAATAAGAAAGGTCGTGGGTTCACATCCCACCCGTTGAACTTTTTTTTACCGACTTCCAACAAGCTATAATTTTAGAAAAATAAACCAACTTCAATCTATTGAAATGAGTCAGGCTATCACACTTAGGTACACCTATCTTACTATAATACCATGTCTCGGTAACTACCGAACGGATTTTGATGAAACTTACACAGTTCCCTAAGTTGAAGTAAATATAATCCAATAAAGAAAGAATGGTCACAATCTTTGTACGCAAAAAGAGGGTAGGCTATAAAGACAAAACAGTTTCGTCTAAATTCTGTATAGATCTGTCTGAGTGCTGCTTGTTGTACCATACAAATTTGACTGTTTTGCGGATTGTAGCAAAATAATTTTGACTTTCCATCATATGTCAGCGCTGAAACGGATGAACAGATTTGAATGGGATTTTTTAAAATTTAAATTAGCTTGATTGGTAATGCATCGAGCAAGTTAAAAACATGGCAACCCTAGCTCACGTGTAACCTAATGGCCGCCTTGCACGAACGGCTCTGTATTTATTTTCAGTTTTCAACCATTTTCAACTAATTAAGTACAATTTTTTGCCGTTTTATTGAGCACTCGTAAACATGTCCAACATGGCCGCGCTATCAGATACCATTAATAAATGAATTACCCTTTAGTTCAACCCCTTTCTATAACTAACTAACTATCGCTAATTATTTAAATGTTACTTATTCTATCAAAGTCTAAAATTAGCGGTTAACTGTGAAACTTAAAAAAATCAGCCAAGTGCGAGTCGAGCCTCGCTCTTTCAGGGTTCCGTACATAATTATGAACAATATAATATTTTGGGTCTAAGAAATATTTAATTTCCGAGCTAGACATCGCAACAAACCGTGAAAGAAAAACCCAAAAAAATGTTCGTTTATTTTGGTCACAGCTTATAAACTATTTAATAAATCGTTGTTTTCAGTATTTGTTGTTTAAATAGAGCATATAGTACATAATATACTGAAATATCATATTCCCAACTAGTTTAGTTTTTGAGATAGCCCCCGTCACAAAAATGGTCTAAAACTGACAACTTTGATGGCCTCCCATTCCCTTATTTTTTGAGATAAAAATTAAAAAAATATATATTTGTACTCTACTTAATGAGCTCTAAACAATGATACCCCACAAGCTAGGGTAAAGAAAATTTTTTTTTTTCCGGCTCCTTTTTCATGTATGGGAGCCCCCCTGAAAAATAATTTAATTCAATTTCTAATTCAATATTTGATTTTGGGTTAACGTTTTACACTAAATACCAAAATTTCAGGTTTGTAACTCATTTCGTCTGCGAGCTAGAGACCTGTGACCGGCGGACAGACGGACAGACAGCCGAGTGACATTAATAGGGCTCCGTTTTTTACCCTTCGGGTACGGAACCCTAAAAAACCAACTTCAATCTATTGAAATGAGTCAGGCAGCAGGCTATCACACTTACGTTTATTTTTCTAATAGACCCGTGGTAGTAGTTTTTCCCACATTTTATTTTCAGATTACTAAATAACTGACTTTTAAAAGGTGGTTATCAATTCGAGACGTAGGTATGTAGGTATGTAATATTATTGGAACTGCAATATTCACTTAATAATATGCTAACCTGTTAGGTTACAAGCATAAATTAAAAATTTAAAAAAACCCCGACGTTCGCCATTTTGTGGCGGCGGCCATCTTGGATTTGCAGAATGCTGTTCTACTAGTCAAGCCCTTTTATTTGATACTCATGTTGATGGAGTTGTGAAAAATAATATGTAATCCGCCATTTTGTAGCGGTGGCCATCTTGGATCGATTTTCATCAAGCACAACTAACAACACTCTCGACTAATTCACCTTTCAAACAAAAAAAAAACCGCATTGAAATCGGTTCACCCGTTTGAGCGCTACAGGGGAACAGACACACACACCTATGCGTTTCTAAACCATACTTTACATTGCAAAGCCGGGAACAGCTAGTTTATTAGAACCGAACTAAAATACACTACGTAGGTATACGGCCATTACTTCGCGTTTTGCTGTTTGTTTATGAGCCCGCATAATAGTCTATTACAGGATGTTAAATTGCTAATACGAAATCGCATCGCTTGAATGGCGTACCTATATACCTATGTATGTGAGGAATAATTATTTTTTCCAATCGTTTGCGATGCAGCGGCTTATCGCGGTAATGGCTTTCCGAGATTGCTGTTAGTTCAATAATAATTTTTAACCTGAGTACGTAATTGGAGTATAAATATTCGTCTATTGGCAATAAAATTTATTGATTGATTTACAAAGGCAATTTAATATGCTATTGCCTTTGTAAATCAATCGATCCATACTAATATTATTATATTTCGTCACTTCATTCTTCGGTTGTATTATACCTATCTTCGAATCAAGCGAAAGAATTATAAGGAATTTTGGAAATAGGTATTACCCCCAACTGGGTCAAAATAGGGGATGAAAGTTTGCATGAAAGTCCGTAATTTTTAGGGTTCCGTACCCAAAGGGTAAAAACGGAGCCCTATTAATGTCACTCGGCTGTCTGTCTGTCCGTCTGTCCGCCGGTCACAGGTCTCTAGCTTGCAGACGAAATGAGTTACAAACCTGAAATTTTGGTATTTGGTGTAAAATATTGAACCAAAATCAAATCTTGAATTAGAAATTCAATTAAATTATTTTTTAGGGGGCCTCCCATACATGAAAAAGGAGCCGGAAAAAAAATTTTTTTTCTTACCCTAGCTTGTGGGGTATCATTGTTTAGAGCTCATTGAGTAGAGTACGAATATATATATTTTTAATTTTTTACTCAAAAATTAAGGAAATGGGGGGCCATCAATGTTGTCAGTTTTAGACCATCTTTGTGACGGGGGCTATCTCAAAAACTAAACTAGTTAGGAATATGATATTTCGGCATATTATGTAACATATGCTCTATTTAAACAACAAATACTGAAAACAACGATTTATAAAATAGTTTATAAGCTGTGACCAAAACAAACGAACATTTGTTGGGTTTTTCTTTCACGATTTGCTGCGATGTCTAGCTCGTAAATTAAATATTTCTTAGACCCAAAATATTATATTGTTCATAATTATGTACGGAACCCTAAAAGAGCGAGGCCCGACTCGCACTTGGCCGATTTTTCAAATTTTATCCATGAAAATCTTATATATGAAAATATTATTATCCATATTTAGGCTTTCGGTTTAAAATATTTAAACAAAGTGTTTCAGTTTTTTTTTTGATATTCTACTTCCTAGTTTAAATAGGGGGTGAAGATTTGTATGAGATTTATAAGAATCTACGTCGACAAAGTCGCTGGCGTCAACTAAGTAGTAAATTATAAATACATAGTATAGATTGCTACTTAAGTACAATTTTTTGATAAAACTAGCTAATGCCTGCGACTTCGTCCGCGTGGATTCATTCATATAAATCTCATACAAACTTTCAACCCCTATTTAACCCTCTTAGGGGTTGAATTTTCAAAAATCCTTTCATAGCGGATGCCTACGTCGTAATACTATCTGCATGCCAAATATCAGCCTGATCCGTCCAGTGGTTTGAACTGTGCGTTGATAGATCAGTCAGTCAGTCAGTTATCAGTAACCTTTTCCTTTCATATATTTAGGCTAGTTACTGCCTGAGAGTTTGTTCGTTATTCGAATTAATAATTTTTATTTAATTAGAACTTCCAACACAGGAATACAATTAAAATAAAATTATTAAAATTTAAAATTGCCGAGTCACGCGAAACGGGCGTGGTACACGTTTTCCTTTATCCTTCGAATTATTTATTTGTATTGATTAGTCGGTAAGTAATTACCGTAGAGTACTTATCTATTTTTGTTTTTTTCTGTGTCCGTTATAAATAATAATACCAGTCGTTTGAATGCTTTTAGCACGTCGGTGCATATTTCGAACCGATTTAACGAACTTTATTTGTATGGGGCGCGTTTGGGACACTTTCTTGGAGCCACTTCAACCCTGTAACGTCCCACCGCCGGACTCAGGTCTCTCTTATAGGAGCGAGGGATTTTAGAGACCTAGCTTAGACGTCACGCATTTTGAAATGATAGTGATGATAACAGGGAGCGGTGGCTTAACGTGCTCTCCATGGCACAGGGATGAACCACAGCCGAGTGGGTACTACCAATTTTTGACACGACCCGGAAATCGAACCCGGGACCTCATGATCCGCAATCAAACACTGACTAATTGACCAGCGAGGCTGTCAAGGCGGAGCCACGCGTCAATAAAATACTTGTAAAACTATCGCGAAATGAATTAAAACAGATGGCGAGCCAATTAGGAGAGGCAATCGTGCGAGTACAGGCGAAAAAAGACCTCAAACCGACCCGACAAGCGAATTTGAATCTTAATATGTATACCTACGGTTAAGAATTGAATCGTCGCGACATTCGTAATAGGGGTTTCGAATTGCAAGCGTTAACCAGTCCGGTATTCGATAAGACTTTACAGTTACTCTGATAGACAAATATGGACGTATTTATCTACAAGTTTGCACTGCTGTCTGTGTGTATGGATAATTTATTTTCGTGTAATGCAATACTTGTCGCTAATGAGTGGAACGGCTAATTTCACATTACTGGTTAACTGGATTGCTTGAGTATGAACAAAACTTGTTCAACGTAAAGATTACTAGTTATAGTATAGTAGTAGTAGATATACCTACGTAGTTAGGAAATCCGATCCCGCGTAAGGAACCCTTATATGATCACTTTCTTGTCCGTCTGTCTGTCCGTCTGTCCGTCCGTGTGTCACCACCGATTTTCTCAGGAACGCTTGGACCTAGCAAGTTGAAATTTATACCAGATCCTAAGGTCTGTGGTCCCTATTAGGTGTATAAAAATTAAAGTCCTGAGTCCACACAAGAAAAAGATATGGGCAAATTTAGATTTTCACGAAACCTTGTATGTACCAAAATTTACCTTAATTTTCAACTTTTTTTATTTTTCGGAATTTTTCCTTTACTTGATCTGTAAGACCTTGCTTTTGACCAAAATTTACAAATCTAGGTCAACCGGAAGTACCCTATAGGTTTTGGTTCGAAAATCTAAATGGTAGTTCCAGTTGACCTAGAATTACGAAAATAGGCAAAAAGCCAGGTTTTACAGCACAAATAAAGGAAAAATTCCAAAATCTAAAAAAAGTTGGAAATTAAAGGGTGTCATCATACATACATAGTTGAGCCAATCAAGATAGTCCTCTGAGCTGTATGAGTGCTCATAGTCATACAATTTAGAGGCCTAGCTTAATTAGCACCTTACCTTTTAAGACAAACTAATGAAAAACAGATTGTACTTATACTTCTGGAGTACGGAACCCTCGGTGCGCGAGTCTGACTCGCACTTGACCGGTTTTTTATATTAATCGCGGGCAAACGAGCAAGCGGGTCACCTGATGTTAAGTGATTACCGCCATTCATGAAAATTTGCAGCACCAGAGGAACCACTAATGCGTTGCCGGCTTTTAAGGAGTTTGTTGATCCGGATCTGTGGGAATCGCGGGATTTGAACAACAGATGGAACTGAGGTTCCAATTGATTCAATATGCAATTTTTTTCCAATAGATATATCTCAATAACATAGTTGTCTGCACTTATGCTTTTTCTCATAACGAGGGCAGTACCTATTATACCGACTCGGTGACGCGTGCTGCCATCTCTCGGCGCCGATGACAGGCCGCAATAAATCTCGAGATAAACATCACAAGTGAAGATTATACGCCGTGCGGGATCCCCATCACGCCATCCGTGCTTCCTGCATACACAAATTAGCCCGCACTCCCGTTAATTGGTGTGCCAACACTAACCCTTATTACTAACGGGGTACGGTGCGAATTCGCGTGATCGTTTCGCAGAGGAAGCTGAAAGTTTTAAGCGTTATTATATTTTTAGTTGTTCGCAGAAGTGTACGAATATTAGTAACGGCTGTAGACAATGAACAGAAGTGCTGTTAAAGTCTTAAGTGCGCTGTTAAGGCCCTGCGCGGACGACCTCCGAGTACCAATCTCAATGGCGACTAGCTAAGCCACCTAGGAGATATTATAGTGCACAACACAAGTGTGTGTTCAAGTCAAGTAACTACTGGTAGGTACCATTCTTTATCCCCTCCCTCTCATCAAGTATAAACCAACTCAGGAGAGGTGCACAAGTGTGTTCCCAAATACTGTTGCGCTCTGTATCCCCTCCAAGTACCTACAGACCTACCTAGGAGATAATTATTGTAGTGTACACGTGTGTAGGCAATCTCTGGTGTGCACTCTGTATCCCTTCACTTTCATCAAGCAGAGGCCAACCCAGGAGATACTATATTGCTCATGTGTGTAGGTACACAAGTTCTGGTGTGCACTCTATATCCCCTCACTTTGATCACACTATGATCCTAATGGTTTATTGCCAATGATCGGAATTGACGGTGCAATTCCTCATGATATCATAATGTGGATATGCCAAATCATATTTTTTTTTAATATTATCCCTTACTTTTCCTTGGTTTCCTTACTCACTTTTTATTAGTACAACATGAAAAAGAGAAATCTCTTTGATACTGAACATTATATGAGGTATCAAAATCGCGAAAGACAGAAATCCTGCAGTCATATCCATACTATTGATAATGTTTCAGGTCGTTGACCTCAAATTGCACTACAATTCCGATCTATATGTTTATTACGCACGTTCGCACGTTTGTAATGTCCCAACTATATATCTAATCGAATGATTGTCTGTCGTCTGCGCCGGGCCTAAGTCTAAAGTACGCTATTTAGAATACATATTTTGTACGCACAAGTGGAGTGAGCTAAACGTTAGCGTGCTCTTGACTTGCGCTACAAATGAGCCGGAGTACCTACCACACGCAATTCGGAGAATCTAATGTCTATGAATAGAGGAAAGTCGCGTTTCAGTACTTCAAAGAATGATCGTTGTGATTGGCGTAGCAAGCCAAGTTGAGCTAGACGACCTGCCTGGTGCAGTGGTGAGGTCTAGTGGGTGGTCCCAGGTTCGATTTCCGGGAGGGGAAATTGGGGAATTTATAATTTCTGAATTATCCATGTTGAGCTTTGAAGACCGCCCTGGCGCGGTGGTGAGCGCTGAGGTCCCGAGTTCGATTTCCGTAAGGGGCAATTGGGGAATTTATAATTTCTAAATTGTCTCTGGTCTGGTCTGGTGGGAGGCTTCAGTTGTGGTTACTTATCAGTTATCACCCTACCGGCAAAGCTTTACCGCCAAGCGATTTAGCGTTCTGGTAGATAAGATGCCGCGTAGAAACCGCTCAGGGCTTAATAAAAAACCACCATTCCAAACATCGTGAGGAAACCTGCATGCCCTGAGAGTTCTCCATAACGTTCTCAAAGGTGTGTGAAGTCTGCCAATCCGCTTTGCCAGCGTGGTAGACTATGGCCAAAACCCTTCTCACTCTGAGAGGAGACCCGTGCTCTGTAGTGAGCTGGTAATGGGTTGATCATGATGATGATGATGATGATTCCAGGTTAGCCCGCTTCCGTCTTAGACTGCATCGTCATTTACCATCAGGTGAAATCGCAGTCAAGCGCTAAAGAACTTATTACATCTTCCTAAAAGTAGTTATGCTAATTAGGATGCTGACTGATCTAGTACGTTAGCGAGACAGCCACCATACTTCTTTTCTAATTAGGTTACTTTTTAGGATGCTATATACTTCTGAATTTGGTAACATTTAGACAACTAATTAATTTAGGAAGGTGTAATGAGCTCTTAACTCGTAGATGAATATACCTACTTACTTATTGGAAAATAACATGCCAGCCCATATTATACTGGACTGTTTGCTAAGGTTTCCTTATAGGGATTTCCACACACCATGGACTTACACCTTTATGGACTAGAATACCTGCTAACTACTAGTGAAGCGATGTGAAACGACCATAACGTCTGAAATCGCTTAGCATAAGAATATGGTAGGATCGCCATTTTTACCTTAATTTAGAAAACAAACAGAATTTGAATATCGAATGCACCTGCGTCGAGCCAGCTGTAAAAAAAAAAACTTGACGATCCTTCAAAAGTCAGTGCCTTGTTTGTGCAAATTGACGGATTTAATCGTCCGCCTCGTTTCGTGAAAGAATGCATTTCGCGAAAAAAAAACGCGCACAAAACAACCGCGCGCTTTAATGGGCATTTCTAATTGGCCAACGCGTAGGTCGAGGGCAGAATTCCAAATCGTTCGAATTTTAAAACCTTTGCTGCAAGCTTTCATGTATTCGTGCACAAGTATAATAATTATGTATACAGGGTATAAGGAGACCGCTTTCGAAAACTTAGCGCTATTATACCTAATATAAATACCTAAACACAATCTTACAGGATATAGGTATAGGCCTTGGCGCGCGCGATAGTTTGTAGGTAACGATACGTAAATAGGTCACACAACGTTCGTTGACCTCCAGCGTCAGCTGATTTTATTTTAATTACGTAAAAAACTTAAAAATTAATACATGAAATATTTTTTTGCAATTACAGTTCTGATTAACCCCCCAAAACGGGTATTGCACAAAAAGTGCATTTTTTTTAACTAATTTTTTTTTTCACGTTTTTTTTTGTAGTATCTTATCAGTAATCATGAGTACTATCACCTGTCTTCGTTTCTGAGAGCGTTCCTCTGACACCCTGTATAAGCTGTGCCTTCAACGTAAACCGATAAAAAAAATCACGATTTTCAAGCTATTGCATAGCTTCTATCGCGGGCCTTGAGCGTGGAGACCGAATGCAGAAATTCCGTAACGAAAATAACCTAACACCGAAGCCTAACACCCCCCACTCCGACCGGCACAGCCATAGAGATAATAATAATATAGAGGTGCCCTTATGTCCTATAGAAAATAGTGGATCGGAAAATAGCTCAAGCTCATCAAAATCTCATGTCTCTTACACACTTATGAAAATTTTGATGAGTTTGAGCTATTTTCGGATCCACTATTTTCTATTGGACATTAGGGCACCTCTATATTATTATTATTATTATCTTTATGGGTGATACTTTGACTTGGGTGTCGCGACAGAGATGGCGTTGTAATAATAATTGCATAAGTTGATAAAAAATGCTATGCAATAGCTTCGCGGCAGTCCCCGAGTGCCACACGTCTCTTTTTTCTATTAAGTACTGTTTATTAACTTATTCATTGGTATGTGGACCGAGAGAGCACTTTTTCAGAAAATATTTTTCAAACATTCATAATATGTCTAATTACGGCGACTGCACTTACTTTATTTGGCTTTATTTTGATAAACGGTACGACAAGGTAAGGTGCAATTAGTTCTGCAAATTAATTAACATATTTACTCTAGGTACGTATTTTTTTTCTACTATTTAAGAATAGAAAAGAATTAATCTTAAATATTGAAATAAACTTAAAAAGATTTATTAAAATTGTATTATAAATGTTAGGACAAATAGATAAAACTGAATGAAGTCGAACAAAATATTACTGATGCCCGATCAGTAAATGCCAGATCTATACATATAATAAAATCGTAGACTTGCCGTATCTGTACATTAAAGATTTTTGCAAAATAGTAACTGGGGGATGTTAGGGATAAGTAACAGAACCTAAAAAAGCTATTTTTGAAATTTTTGTCTGTTTGTCTGTTTGTCTGTTTATCTGTTTGTCTGTTTGTCTGTTTATCTGTTTGTCTGTTTGTCTGTATGTTTGTGCGCGCATCACGCAAAATCTACTGAACGGATTAAAATGAAACTTGGCATGATTTAAGTTCATACTAAGGAGTAACATATAGGATACTTTTTATCCCGAAATTCAGCACGGTTCCCTTGGGAGAGGGGATGAAAGTCAAAATGTGTACTAAGCTGTAATTCATTAACCCGTGGTCCAATTTCATTCATTCTTTTTTTGTTAGAAAGGAGATACCTTAAAGATTACCGGGTAATCTCTCAAAGGCTGTATCGATTTTGATGGGACTTTCAGTGGTGGATGTTTACATTTTTATCTACCTCAACATCCACCAGTGAACTTTTAACAGTTTTTAGCAAGGTATAAGCTCAAAGAAAAACAAAAAGTTCCCACGGGATTTTTAAAAATCGATATCCACGCGAACGAAGTCGCGGGTATCCGCTCGTCCGTAATATTACTGATCTAGCATTATTTATATTTTGTTCATAAATTGTCATAAGTAGAGTGTATTAGATACTAGATAGTATCTATAAATAAAACTAATCGATGTTTTCCCTAACGAAATGATTTAAAAAGTCGTAAAAATTATTCTTGTGGCGGAACTGATTTTTATATCGAGCGGACAATATAAAATTAATAAAATGCTAAATTAATTATGATAAGAATCAATTTTACATTTCGCGAAATGGAACCAAACTAATTGCTTCCCAGCGAAATACAGATGCCCGTTAAGATAGCGATTGTTGCGAACTGTCGAATACGTAATTATTTAATCTATAAATTATTGACAGTCAATCTGGAAGTTTTAATATGTAAATGAGGACTCTATATCGCCATTAAAATGTTCTGATTTCAAGATTACGGCGAACTTCTGAATGCGGTTTGAGATAATAATTATTGAGCCAAGAACCAATAAGTAAGTATCTATAAATTGGAAATTTAAAAACCCCCGACATTCGCCATTTTGTGATGGCGGCCATCTTAGATATGCATAGTGCTATTCTACTAGTCAAGCCCTTTCATTTGATACCCATATTGAGGGAGTTGTGAAAAAGTATGTAATCCGCCATTTTGGACCGATTTTCAAACATAACTAAGAACACTTCCGACTAATTCACCTTTTAAACAAAAAAACCGCATTCATATCGGTTCACCCATTTGAGCGCTACAGGCGAACAAACACACGCACACACACAGACACGTCAAACTTATAACACCCCGTCGTTTTTGCGTCGGGGGAAAACACGTATGAAATACCTATATGTACGTATCTCCGCACTACGTTCTTTAGTCAAGATCCGTTCCTCGGTAGATTTTGAATTATCCGTGGAAACCCTTTGATTTTCACAGATATCCATCCCCAGGAATCAAGGTATTTCTGTGCCCAAGAGCCGTGAAAAGGAACCTAACAGACAAACAAACAGGGTAACTTTGTCATATTTTATAATATTTGTCTAGATAAATAATACTTATCCATTTAAATCTTTATGCTACTCAAATATTCATATTAGTTTTAAATAGGTAATAGGTACATAGTTAGTACAAATATTTCTACCTAATCAAATTATTTCTTTTTAATTCAAATTTGATCAAGAAAATGAAGAAAACATAATGCAAAGCTTATTATAGCTGCTTTCGTACATGCAAATAATCAAATGCTTCAAATTAATTCATATTCCGAAAGTGATCAAAAATAAACTCTATATAAAACCAGTAAGTATAAATCACGTTGCCTTTTATAACAGAAAATATGATTCTCACGGATTAGGTGTATCGAAAATTAAATTTTATCCGTCATATTTTATTCGATAAATTCAGCTCACGTCGTCGAGTTTATAACATCGAATAATCTCCCACATAAAAATCGATTACTATCAACATTATTTATTAATTTTTTTTCCCGTACTGTTAATTAAAACCGTGGCGAATTAGATAATTTGTCATCGGTATGGGCGCATTGTGCCCGCTCCATAAATTATGACAACCTTCTCGGAACTTGGAATTTGAATACTCATTTGGAGAATGGTAGCGATAAATTTGCTAATGCTTTTAAAATACACTCCTTGTTGTGTCACGAGATGTGGCTTTTATATTAGACGACGAAAAGTCGGTACGATAAACGATTATATTGTAACGTACGATTATATTGTAAACTAGCGGAGCCGGCAGACGTCGTCCTGCCCGCTATTAGCGCCACCTACCGGGTCCAATTTTTCAACTTATAAACCTTCCTCTTGAATCACTCTATCTATTAAAAAACCGCATCAAAATCCGTTGCGTAATTTTAAAGATTTAAGCATACATAGGGACATAGGGATATAGGGACAGAGAAAGCGACTTTGTTTTATACTATGTAGTGATTGTAATATACGATTATATTGTATCCGGTATATAGCAAAAAATACTAAAGCCTGTTCAACACTCTTAGATTATACGTATTTCATCATGATCAACCCATTACCGGCTCACTACAGAGCACGGGTCTCCTCTCAGAGTGAGAAGGGTTTTGGCCATAGTCTACCACGCTGGCCAAGCGGATTGGCACCACGCTGGCCAAGCGGATTGGCCGTATACGTATTTATCCAGTGTATAATATTATACATATAGATTTAAAAATCTCACTCTCAGAGTTAGTGTTAATTATAGTATTGCTTCCATCAGAGATAAGTGTTTAGTGTTGCTTATAGAACATCCGGTTGTTTTGTATTCATCACACAATTCAGATCATTTACATCATTATGCCTTCACATACAGGAACCATGTTTCCATGGAAGCTTAAAGATCAGGTTTTGTCTCGTCAGAGTATAGAATTATAGGTTTTGAACGTATAATTCTTGAGTTGATCGAGTTAAAGCTTAAAGTTAAAGCTTTATTCAAGCATTAGCAATAATATGAGCTTTATGCTTGCAGCATGTCAAGAGTTTATCAATGGTTCATGAAGCATATTCTATTGAAAAGACTAATAATTTAGGCAGTTACTCTTTTCAAAAGGCTATAATATTATAATGTTAAAATTATATTTCAAACCATTATCCTATTCTGTCTGCAGCTGAATGCAAAGCTTGAATAAAAGCTTCATAAAAGCATGTTGCGAACAATATTATTACTGTTTTAACCATAACCAATTTTTTGCTAGAATTTAGTAATGTAAACCAATTAATGTCATGATGTCGCAGATTATAAATGAACGACTACGATTTATCGTATCGGTACCGCGCGGTAGCGGTCCGCTAATAGTAATTCGTATATCATTTACTTTTTATCTTGTTTTGGCCTTTTTTAGCCGTAAAATGACACCGTTTTTATAGAGGTCAATTGATTGGCTGTAATAAAAATTATCGAAAGCTACTGTAACGATTTTTCCTAAATGTCCTTACTTACAATCCAATCTATGTTATTTTCAATTTGTAAGTTGAGTTTTTAGCTGCTGTGGTTTGCTATATAGTAAGTATTGTAATGTATCATGTACATTGTACCTATATAAAAATCGCTATTTTTAACCCCCGACGCAAAAACGACGGGGTGTTATAAGTTTGACGTGTCTGTGTGTGTGTGTGTGTGTGTGTGTGTGTGTGTGTGTGTGTGTGTGTGTGTGTGTGTGTGTGTGTGTGTGTGTGTGTGTGTGTGTGTGTGTGTGTGTGTGTGTGTGTGTGTATGTGTGTCTGTCTGTTCCCCTGTAGCGCTCAAACGGGTGAACCGATTTGCATGCGGTTTTTTTGTTTGAAAGGTGAATTAGTCGAGAATGTTGTTAGCTATGTTTGATGAAAATCGATCCAAGATGACCGCGGCTACAAAATGGCGGATTACATATTTTTTCACAACTCCCTTAACTAATATGGGTATCAAATGAAAGGGCTTGACTAGTAGAATAGCACTTTGCAAATTCAAGATGGTCGGCACCACAAAATGGTGAATATCGGGGGTTTTTTAAATTTTCAATTTATACTTGTTGTCAGTTACTTACGAGTAAATATATAAGTAAGTACCTACTGTATTAAATATCTGACAAAAATACATAACGCGTGTAAGGGGACCGCTCTCGGAAACGAAGATACGAAACGCGAAAAAAAATTAAAATATTTCTTTTTTTTTTTTTTCGCAATGTAAAGCAATCAGCTGACGTAAATACCCTAAGTTGTTGCCGCGGTTTGCACGATGTAGGTACATTATGCTGGTTTGAAAAATACTAAATACTTAAACCACTAATACTACTACAAGTGTAAAGACAAATCATCATGATCAACCCATTACCGGCTCACTGCAGAGCACGGGTCTCCTCTCAGAGTGAGAAGGGTTTTGGCCATAGTCTACCACGCTGGCCAAGCGGATTGGCAGACTTCACACACCTTTGAGAACGTTATGGAGAACTCAGGCGTGCAGGTTTCCTCACGATGTTTTCCTTTTCCGTTAAATAACTCCGAAAAGTTAGAGGTGCGTGCCGGGGATCGAACCCACGACCTCCGATTAGTAGTCGGTCGTCCTAACCACTAGGCTATCACAGCTTTTAAGACAAATGGTTATTGGTATTAGATTGTGTTTAGTTAGTATAATAATAACGCTAGGTTTTCGATAGCGGTCCCCTTATACCCTCTGCCTATCTCCGTTGTGACAACCCTATTCGAAAGTACCGTCCACATGTCAAACTCCTAATTATAGAAACATTCCCAATCAATTACCGAACAACAAGAGCATAGCTCCATTCGCGTACTGATGCCAAAAACGACGTTGTCTTATTTTACCGTTTACTTTTCGTCACATGTACAGTTGACAAAAAAAAACTTTATATTTAAAGCTTCAAATAAACTTTTGTATTGAGCTACTCATTTCAATTGACAAAGAATCTTAGCTTATAATATAAAGTTGGCATACATTAAATAGAAATATTTTAATTTTGATTTGAGTTATTCGATAGTTAGGCGATATATTCTAGCTTTATTTTCCGTACTCAGAGATATTAATTTTTTAGCTTTAACTAATATTATAATCATTTCTCTAAATTGGTTGTTATTTAGCTGTATCTACTAATGTAGCTTTAACTGACTTTGAGAGTGATTTTTTTTAAATCTGTAATAGGTACCTACTAATAAATTAATAAATAATGTCCTCCCGAGGGAATATCTGCCACGGCTGCCAAGCTCAACCGAGGCGGAGACTAGCCATCTACGCAGGAGATATTATAGTGCACAAGTGTGCATACACATGTGCACTCTCTGTTCCCTCACTCTCATAGTCCGATGGGACGCCAATGCGACACGACCGCTGGTGAGAACGAAGGTTTTAGGTGCTCTTCGAGGCACGGGGGTGTATCACTGCCAACTTTCAACTCCGGGGCTGGCACTGAAAATTTCTTCACAGAAAATCCAATACTATTTTTTGGCTCCACCCGGGAATCGAACCCAAGACCTCGTGATCCACAGTCGAACGTGCTAACCGCTAGACCAGCGAGGCACTTAGAATAATAGTAAGTAGTCCGTATCCAAATAATATTGTAAAAACATTAAAATCGTACCTATACAAAGGAGCGGACGCGGCGAAAAATATTGCCCTTTATGTGAAAGGGAAGCAAGCGAGATATAAATCTCAAAATCGGCCCAGACAAAGACCGAACCATTAACAACTCTTCCCGGATTCCGTACACCCACAATATACAGCTTTTTATGTGTTTGTTTTTTACATAATATATTAAATTATCTTGCGATCAAACGGAATCCTTTGGAGGCATTCATTTTAATGGGGGCCATAGAACACGCGGAAGCGGTCTATTTAACTATTTTATTGATGGCTTTATTTTTTTTTTTGTTTTTTAATAGACGCTCTTTAGATTATTAGTAGTCTTGAATTGAATCGGTTTTGTATTCGTCTATATATACTTACTTAGTCGACAATATTTTTTTTGTTTTTGTAAAGTTGTGTCATCAGATTAGGTTAGGATTTTGGTAGCTAATTTTTTTTTCCTACTAAAAGACGCCTCTGAGTTATACTGTACATCGGTAACAAAAGTTGGAATATCGAACTCTATGGGCTAAATAAATCGCCAATGATGCGAATGACAAATCGCGAAGAGACACTTTTTTACTAAGCCACTCTCCTCTCCTTTACGTCATTATAATATTTATATGAGATAATTTGCATTCTGTAACGAATATACTTATACATATACATATACATATAGGTATATGTATCGTTCGATATGCGTTTGCGTATCCTTCACCCGATTGAGTTGAAAATCGGTACAGGGATAGCTTGCATCCTGGAGACTGATTGCCTGTCTGGGGGATACTTTTCATCCCGGAGTCACGTGTTTCAGCTAGTGAAACATAGTAATATCTCATCATATATTGAGAGTTTAGCTGCTATTGCTGCTTATATGTAGGTGCATTTCAATTACTCGAACATTTCCAGAGTACTTAGTAGCCCTTTACTGCTCATCCACACGTTCGCCAACATGCTGGCCCATCTTATGGCCCAATATGTTGGCCCAACGTGTAGAGCGGGAGTTGGAAGGTATTGGAACGATGGCCCGCAAGTTGGCCCGGAGCATACTGAACGACCTTCCAACGTGTGGACGCGAACACAAACTCCTCGCCCAACACCTTCCAACATATCCGCCATCATGTTGGCCAACGTGTAGAGCCGCCTTTAGGCGATCTATTAACTGTACAGAGCGCGGTTACAAATAGCACTATTCAATGGGACATTAAGGTTTTGGCCGCGCGCCAGCCGGCTGACAACGGCTGACTACTTGTTCAAAACGCCTCCACTGTGATTTGACTAGAAATTACTTTGTAATGTTTCAACTGCTTTCTCCTGCCTTTCAAAGCTACTTTTGGCAGCAAATAAATTGACACAGTTATCATTTTTTAACCCCCGACGCAAAAACGACGGGGTGTTATAAGTTTGACGTGTCTGTGTGTGTGTGTGTGTGTGTGTGTGTGTGTGTGTGTGTGTGTCTGTCTGTTCCCCTGTGGCGCTCAAACGGGTGGACCGATTTGAGTGCAGTTTTTTTTGTTTGAAAGGTGAATTAGTCGAGAGTGTTGTTAGCTATGTTTGATGAAAATCGGTCCAAGATGGCCGCCGCTACAAAATGGCGGATGTTATATTTTTTCACAACTCCCTTGATATGGGTATCAAATGAAAGGGCTTGACTAGTAGAATAGCACTATTGCAAATTCAAGATGGCCGCCACCACAAAATGGCGAATGTCGGGGGTTTTTTAAATTTTCAATTTATACTTGTTCAACAATGATGCAAGCATCGTTGACTTCAAACGGATTTTTAATGGAAGCACAATATTGATGAGATTTGTTTTAACATCCAATTAATTGTATTATAATGTGCAACTATCCTGAATTTCTTATCAAACCCATAAAAACGTAGGTTTGTCATCAGATAAATTCTTAGACACAAAATATTGAAGTCACAAAATTTTTCAAAATGTTGTCTCCATTGCACACACGTACCTACCTTAAAAAAAGTTTTCCAATTTTGACGATGACAATTTTCGCATTGAAAGTCGTAGTCTCAAATGATTTATAGATAAAACAGGCGTTCAAAGTTTGTTTAACCCTTTTTATAGTGTTACTTGTATCAATTATTTAGTATGGTGATTGTCAAAATTGTATGTATTTCGTTTACAATATTGTAATGAGTTGAATTTCCCGAGAATTCCCGCCTCCCTTGTACAATGTACAGACAACAACAAAAACGTTGAGAAACAAACCGTTTAAAACATCGGAATGAATGACATACCACGCCTCGCACGATTAATGGTACGGCTCGCACAAAAAGCAAACGCGCTCATTAATATATCAGCTGTCTTTTTAGCGGTAGGAATAGTACAGTCAGAATATTTAAATTGATTCCGTAAAGCTTAGTGCGTATTGCGGGTTTATATTTATTCTGTAATTGACGTTGTGTAAAGCTTAACGCGCATTAACTACATGCAAAACTTTTTGCATTGCGTTAATAATAATTGATTGGGAAGAAAAGTAAATAGGTATCTACATTATTCAAATTAAATAATGTCTAAGTTGGCAAGGTTCAAATCAGATATGGTTATGTTGGTCTTTTATCCATCTAAATTAGAAAACGATAAAAAAGTAAAAATATTATTAAGTAATTCGAGAGATATCTTGACAGTTGGGACACCTTACAGAAGCGATGTTTTTGTTTATTAAATGCGCTCCTCTTGCATTTTGCTTTTGTACTTTATTTTAAGAATCATCTCATAATAAAAAAAAAATATTTTAAGTAATTATTTCGTAATAACTGTGTAATGTTTTATGTAAATTATGTAATTATTATGGTAATAGGTATGTATGTAGTCATTATATCACGAACATTAGATTGTGTTTTGATTATTTGTTAATAGGCAACACGAGATTAATTATGTTACTGTGGATATTTGACTCGCTCCGGCAATGCGCGAAATGGCAATTTAATTATGTACTTACAAAACATTTGTATTGTTTTTTTTTAAAGAGCAACCGTTGAGTTTCTTACTGGTTCTTCTCGGTAAGAATGGCATTCCGATGTAGTGGTAGATTCACTTGTTGATTCAAAAGCGCTCGTAAAAGTTTATTTGAATAAATAAATTTTCTATTCTATTCTATTATACAGTACACTGCCTAGTTTGTCAAGCGTTAACATGTTCGACTGCAGGACACGAGGACCTGAGATCGATTTCCCGGTTGGGCCAAAAATTGTTTACAGTGGCAACCCCGGAGTTGTTAGTTGGCGGTATTTAACTCCCGTGCCTCAAAGAGTACTTCACTAAGCATTCGATCCCAGTTAATGTGGCTATCATGACATGATAGTCAAATTGTGACAATAGTTGTTAAAGCCCGTCAAATCGTATTTCAGCAACGTACCGGTCCGCGGCTCTTGACTTTGAATTCCTGTCTCTTATAAGCCAATGCCCAGCAGTGGGACGTTAAAAAGCTATAGTGGAATACACATCTTAGTGACGAAAAAAAAACAATGAATTTTAACATAAATTATTAGCGCAATGCGCGTCAATCATACATTCTTAAGCCGAGTATAGACACATTGGACGGAATGAATGTACAATATTGAATGTAGTTACATTTCAAAATGCCTCGTAATTCTTTCGACGCCATTAAGAGCCGCGAATAGTTGAGATGTAAGCATATGTACCAATCTCTCTTGACCATTAACAATTAAATATTTTTTTAGAGGTTACCTCATTAAAAAGATTTAATTGTTAATTGGCAATGCTATTTGGCAAATTAATTGCGTATTGGCAATTAATGGCATATGCTCGGCATCAATTGCTTTGGCAAATACGTGTCGATTTAACTCCCAACGGTCAGTTCTGCGTTCTGCTGTCTAATGAGCAATCAGATACAGTTAACTATTTATTTGAACGTTACGGTCAAATAGTCACTTGCGTGCAGCTAAATACAAACAATCATAATTATTATTATACTCGTAGATTATTTTATATATATTTGGCCTCTTTTTTCAATTTACGAATCAGCGCTCTACAGTAATCACACTTGCAGGCAAGTCATAATGCAGTCTAAAATGAAGTGCTCTTGTCTAGAATTACTGAAAAGTTTTTGTTGTACTTTTTACTACTTAAATAAAATTTAATAACACATATTTTATTATCGCCGCGTGTCTAAAAACTGTCATGCTAAGCATTCCGAGCGCAATTCTTGTCAATATATTTTTTCCAACAGAATAGTTACTTACATTTTAAAACGGCTCGTAATTCTTCCGACGCCATTACGAGACACGCATAATTCAAATGTAAGCATCTGTACTGATATCTCTTTAGACAATTAACAGCAGCAGTAGACGGTTCCCGGGCGTATATATTTTTAAAAGGCGTTATTGAGATGTGGACGTCTTAGGAATCTTACATACGATGCAACGGCGCGGCGCTCTGGAGGTTTTAAAATAAGTAGAATAGAATAGAAAAATTCTTTATTCAAATAAAATTTGAATAAAAAACTTGTTTTTTGTCACATTGAATTTTCCATGGCTTGTATTAATAGAAGAATTTATATATGTGGTGACAGGGGACTCTTTGTGGCAGACTCGCATTTAGTCGGTTGTTTCAATTTATGGACTGCAGCGCTTGGCAAAAGCGTGTACTTTTGAATACAAACCAAGCGCACTCCGCATTGTAGGTATGCCGCTACAAGTACCTAGCGCGTTCCGGTTGGTCGGGGGCCGGGGCCCATTCAACAACCCTTACTTAGTCGGAAGGGATAAGAGCGACGCGATAAAAAGAGAGGAAAAGTCTAGGTTAATATAACAGTAGGTAATTAGCGCTACTGTGACCTAAATTGCACTTTGTTGTGTCATAACAAGAGTCGCTATTTATTTAAATGGCTTACGGAGTGAATCTTCTGTACCTTGTATAGGTACTATAGTTAGAATATTACAAACGTGCGAACTGAGTCTTAAAGCATTACGATCACAACGTTATGAGGGCTCTTCTGTCTCTCTTTTATCGACTGTCGACAAATCCTTCATTATTGTTACACACAACACCACGGAATCAGGTTCCAGTTCCATAAGGCCTGCAAGTACGAGCGAGAAGTCTAATAAAAATGATTTATGACTTAGTTCGAACGTTTGTAATGTCCCAAATATACATGTACTAGCTGATGCCCGCGACTTCATCCGCGTGGATGTAGGTTATTAAAAATCCCGTGGGAACTCCATTTTCCGGGATAGAAAGTAGCCTGTGTGTTAATTCAGAGTATAATTTATCTCCATTCCAAATTTCAGCCAAATCCATCCAGTAGTTTTTGCGTGATTGAGTAACAAACATCCAAACATTCAAACATTCACACTTTCACATTTATAATATTATTAGGATTAGGATTCTGTGGGATAAGACGGACGTTTGTCGTCCCCCTAACATGTATTTCAGTGCCGGCAGCCGCTTTGACGTCCCGCGACATTAATACACACACAGTCGTGAACTTTTTTCCGGCTGTCACATAATTTAGTTTCCCCCGCGCGCTTTGTGGCCCCATTAGCTATTAAGCGAGTCGTGTTTGACAACGGGATTAATACGATGAAATCGTTAACTCCTG
This sequence comes from Melanargia galathea, assembly GCA_920104075.1. Lineage (NCBI taxonomy): Eukaryota > Metazoa > Arthropoda > Insecta > Lepidoptera > Nymphalidae > Melanargia > Melanargia galathea. The sequence continues at coordinate 2,293,443 of OV049868.1, read as the reverse complement.
TACCGGGGTTAATATATTATCCTCCCTTTGATATGTTTAGCGTTTACGTCTTTTCCCTTTTTAACCCCCGACGTAAAAACGACGGGGTGTTATAAGTTTGACGTGTCTGTGTGTGTGTGTCTGTCTGTTTGTTCCCCTGTAGCGCTCAAACGGGTGAACCGATTTGAATGCAGTTTTTTTTTGTTTGAAAGGTGAATTGGTCGAGAGTGTTGTTAGCTATGTTTGATGAAAATCGGTCCATGATGGCCGCCGCTACAAAATGGCGGATTACATATTTTATCACAACGCCCTCAATATGGGTATCAAATGAAAGGGCTTGACTAGTAGAATAGCACTATGCAAATCCACGATGGCCGCCGCCACAAAATGGCGAATGTCGGGGTTTTTTAAATTTTTAATTTAAATACTTGTTTTAAGAGGGGACTCGAGTGGACCTTTCTCCATACAAACGTATTCTGCTGTTTCCTTCGTGGATAATACCTCTAGAGCAATGTTTTTTTCCCAAAAAATCTATGTCTAATTAATGCGTGCCTCTATCATTTCCTTTTTTCCAAAACATAATCACTACAAGAAATATGACAATCCAAAAACCCGAAAAAAATACCCGTTTTTACTGCCGTGTTCAGACGACTATCAGACAAATTTGATAAGTTTTTAACAAAAAAGAAAATAATAGAGGCATAGATAAACTATTCCTCTAAATTTTGATACCAGAATTTTTGAGATCTGTTCAGTTTTGAAGGAGGAAATAGCAGAATACGAAACGTCTTTTCGCCAACGTTTTTGTAGGTAAAATCAGCCTGAGCTGCAGTTGTCCCTATCATACTTTACGGGGGCAGGTTGGTGGCGAGGGGGGAAGGCTTACACGTACACTAATAGGGAAGTGGATATTTTCAATATTTACACTATACAATTATTATTTTTATTTATTGTTTACCGACTTTATTCGCCCGCTACTAGTCTGCGGAAAATTAGTAAATCTTTTGTTGGTAATTCTAATAGGTAGGTACTTTCTTATAATCGGTTGCCGGTGGATATTTTGGATTTGTTTCTCAATAGGTAAGTTCAAGGTTCTTATAAAACGCAAATAATTGAAAAATCCTATTATAGCGTAAAAGATGTTTTTAATGACAAAAAACCATGAACATAGATTGCTCTAAAAGTCAACAGTTCAAATTATTTAGAAATTATACATTATTTGAGATGGTTATAATAAAAAAAAATAACCCGGCTGAGTTTGTTGAGGGCTCTTCTCAGACCAGGGCGCGTTTGGAATCCTCGTAATTTTAATTATAAGTTTTCGTAGTAATTATCACCATTACCTCATTTTCATGTACTTTATATTATATTGACGTTCAAAAAGTGTATAGTGTACCTACTTTGAATAAATGAAATTTGAATTAAAATTTATTAAATCGTGTGATTGTAAGTAGGATATCGTACCTGTTCTCGGACACCTAGCGAATCACTCAGGAATGCTTACAAAATAAAAGTATTATAAGACTCAGGGCCTGTTTCATCACCTTCTGATAAGTGTCTGGTAGCTTTTGTCTTTGTCACTTGACGTAAAGTAAGAAAGTGACAAAACTTACGACTATCCGACACTTATCAGAAGGTGGTGAAAAAGGGTGTGAATTAAATAAAATTCATCTCTGAGCCAATTTGAATATCTTATCAGGACATGAGCAGTAAAAAAGTTTATTGCGCTCAAGTTTCTTTGAAAACAAAGCGATCTAATTTTGAGCTTGCACCTAATGAATGAAAACGAGTCGTGTAGAGCAAAAAAAATAGTGGCATGCTGCAATTATCACGGTTAGTTATTAATCAATTTACTATAAGATTTAGTCAGTTAGTCTTGGTAGCACTTATTTATGTTTCATAAAATACTATGAAAGTGTTTATTTTACTTTTTATTACATAAGAATACAAAAAAGGAGTAGACAAGAACTAGTTCACTATTTTCTTAAGAAATCCTATGATCGTCCGGGTGGTCAAAAACTGGTTTAGAAATTTTATTTTAGGTACTCTGTACTGTTATACAATGAAGTGTGCAAAAAATTTAAATTAGGTTTATTAATTCGAATCCGAAATCTTTTACACTGAATAAATATTTTAGTTTTTGCCCGTCAAGTTCCCACGGGATTTTGAAAAATCCGAAATCTATGGCTACAGCTGTAGGTAGATTACTCTAACAAACTTCCTTGAAAGTAGGTATAAAGGTTGGAAAAGGGAGCGGGAACGGGAACCGAAAATCCACGATTCTCTCGGGATTTGTAAAAAACCGAAATTCACGCGAGCGAAGACACGGGCAGAAGCTAGTAATTTCTAAATTATTCCTGGTCTGGTCTGGTCGGAGGCCTCAGTCGTGGCTGAATACCACCCTCCGAGCTAAGCCATGCCGCCAAGCGATTTAGCGTTCTAATATGGGTTAAATAAAAACTGCCATATATACCCATCTCTTCCAGGTTAGCCCGCTTCCACCTTAGACTGCATCGTCACATCATCTTCAGGTGAGCTTGCAGTCAAGGGCTAACATGTGATTAATAAAACAAAATACTAGTGTTAATTTTATGTATTTACAAATTAAAATGAAACTGTCTGTCTGTCATTTCGAAATATCATGTACTTAACATAAAATTGTTATATAGAAACTCGGCGGTTGCTCTTTTCCAAATTAACAAAATTTGGAAAAGAGCAACCGCCGAGTTTCTTGCTGGTTCTTCTCGGTTGAGTCGGTAGATTCAATTGACTATTCAAAAGTACTTACTTGTAAAAGTTTATTTGAATAAAAAACTTTTCTATTCTATTCTACCTTGCTTTTATTATGTAAAGCCACGTAAACATTTATAAAAAAAAGGTTTTCTTTTGTCCGTCTATTTACACTATCTGTACTCTTGGAAAGAGTTGAACCTATTTTATTCAGAACTTTCACAGACAGGTAGACCTTATAAAAAGTGATGTGGTCTGAAAGTGATGTATACAAAAGTATTACTGACTTAACAAAAGTAATCTACCTATAGCTATAGATTTCAGTTTTTTCAACATCCCGTGAGAACTGTGGATTATTCCAGGATAAAAAGTAGCATATTTGTTAAGTCAGGTAGGGCATAATCTATCTCCATTCAAAATTTCAGCCAAATCGGTTAAGTTACACACACATACACACACTTTCGCCTTTATAATATTAGTGTGATAATATACCAAATTGCCACTGCCGGGAATCAAACCCGGGACCTCCCACTTATAAGATTATAGTGCTCACAACTGCCATCAGGGAGGTCGTCAATGTCGCACGTTCAATTATACTTGCATACATTTCTAAAGAAAATTTCTCATACAAATCAGTGGTCAATAACAGGTATACAGGTGGATGATAACTGGATTTAAAAGAGTAAGCTGGATTTAAAAAAGTACCTAAGCTTAAAACAACTAATATAAAATACAAATAGACTAGTACATTTTAAAATTTTTTTAATATATATTACCTATATTTTCACCCTCTCAAACTCAGTAACTCCACTAAATGGACGATAACCGGTAACAAAACCCTATTATTTTTTATTGTTGAAGCAGGTTGAGATGATCGCGATTAAAATTTTTTTTTTGAGTCGTTGATTTAAATCAATACTTACTTTTTTAATCCAATAAAGTGAAGAAGTGTTTTAACCGAGTTCAAAAAGGAAGAGGTTCTCAATTCGTTGGAATCTTTTTTATTTGTTGTTTTTTTTAACCCCCGACGCAAAAAGGACAATATCAAATAAAAACACTGAAAAGAGTAAAATAACATAAATTTCGAAATAATATGAATGAATGAATATATTATACGGGCATAGAGGGAGATGCGCGCGCGCGGCGCGCGCGGGCGCGGCGGGCGGCGGCGGCGGGCACACAAATACACTACTCGTGCACACATTGATAGCTCGCTTGGTACTCGTGGTGTCGGGGCAGAGGGATGGCAATAGTTTCTTCAAATACCTATTTTTCAAATTCCTCACGACTCGAGTACCGTCTTAATCCTTCTACATGTTAGTCCTTAACTGCGATCTCACGTGGTGGTTAGTGATGATGCATAAGATGCTAACTTGGAAGAGGTACGGCAATTGTCATTCTATTACTAGCCTCTGCCCGCGTGAATCTGGTTTTTAGGGTTCCGTACCCAAAGGGTAAAAACGGAGCCCTATTAATGTCACTCTGCTGTCTGTCTGTCTGTCTGTCCGTCCGCCGGTCACAGGTCTCTAGCTCGTAGACAAAATGAGGCACATGGTGTAGAACGTTGACCCAAAATCAAATATTGAATTAGAAATTAAAATAATTAATTAATTTTCAGGGGAGCTCCCATACATGAAAATGAACCGGAAAAAAAATTATTTTATTTACAAATCCTAAGGGAATCGTGGATTTCCGGTTCCCGTTCCTGTTCCCTTTTCCAACCTTACCTACTTTCAAGGAAGTTTGCTATAGTAATTTACCTATAGCTGTAGGTACAGATACCGGTTTTTTCAAAATCCTGTGGAAACTGTGGATTTTTTCAGGATAATAAGTAGCCTATGTGTTAAGTCAGTGCATAATTTATCTTCATTTAAAATTTCAGCCAAATCGGGTCATTAGTTACGGCGTAAAGAGTAACAAACACACACACACACACACAAACTTTCGCCTTTATAATATTTGTGTGTAAATAACTCGTAGATACCCTTAATCTGTTCCTAATGGTGCTTGGTGGTACGGCTTTGCCCCGATCAGAGACAATTTAGAAATTATACAGTCCAAAATTGGCTCTGCCGGCAATCGAACCCGGGACCCTGCCACAGCGCTCACTAGTGCGCCAGAGAGGTCGTTAACGTATCGTAGGAATCGCGGCGTTGAAAGTCCGTACAAAAAACCTATGCCCAGCCATGGAATTCTTAAAATTGTGATTATAATAAATCATAATAAAATAATAATATTTGATCATAATATTTTGACCTCTTTTAACTGTTTTGAATTTCATCTATAGATATTAACTATAACGTATTTAATTATTTATTATAATATTCTGATTCTACACACCTGATCGATATAAATTATAGTGTTTGTTATGAATGACTGCTTACGATTCGATTTGCGTAAATTGAGTGTTATCTCATTAACTATTATAGTGTAAAAGCTCATCGCTTTTACGAGATAATCACTCGAATGGGTATTTTGCCATAATGAAATTTTTATCTGTATCTTATACGGGTGACATAGGCTATATTTTATAGACGAAAAAAATCGAACAGGGACGTCCGAGCGGCAAAACTAAAATGTAATATAGTTTCGGATATACATAATAGACGGTGCCACTAGCTGCAGTGCTTATTGCCCCGCGCTTTCTGCACACTAAATTATTATTTTATATTAAATTAAATCACGTAGTCGGGTTTTAGTTTACGAACTTTATCTCTTGTTGTAGGTACCTACCTACATTTATTATTTAGAATTTACTCGCTTAGCTTTGCTTATTTAAAATCCAGGGTTCGAACTTGGAAATCTCCTAGCCTACAATACTTTCTAGCGACCGCACAATCAATCAACACATAACCGCGTTAATTAGTTCCTACATATTAATTAGTTTTTATTGCCCATAAACTGTCCTATCAGTAGCGAGTTAAGACTCGCATTATTCACAAAAGATTGGAGTTTCGTGTTATCTAATTTGTCCCCGTTAAAGTTTTATGATTGACCGGTTTACGAAATAATAAATAATTGTTTTATCGTCAATTTAATGGCCCATTAAATAACTGAGAATAAATTATAAACGCTATCGATTTTCGATAGGCCCTAATCGTTTAAAAAGTTTCCAAAGTAAAACTACTTACTTACCTCATGAAATTTTCTGAAGTTTCTTCTAAATTGTTTAAATAATTGCCTTCCTATATTTAAATCTGAATTAAATGGATAAATCTGAATTGAAAAATCGTATCGGATTTTGGGGAGGATTTTTTTTTTTTCAAAACAAAATGACAGGTTTTCTCTTTAACTCTTCTGTTAATGCTATTCTTTACCACGGGCAATGTGGCTAATTCTGTTGTACACAATCTCTAAATCTAAACTAAAATGACAGGGCTAAATATCCGTGGTAGGCGTGAATAAATTGATAAGTCGAAATTGTGTACTTTTCAGGGCAGCATTTATAAACTTTACTTTGCTTCGTAAAATCCATTATCACTTATATTATAATTGTGTTTATTCTATTAGTAGTAGTTTTAGTATATCTCTCGAGTGGTGTATAAGAAACAGCTAATTTATGTATATTTCTAGTAGAAAATTGACTTATTCAATCATTCACCAATGACTTGTCAAGTTATTCACGTATTAAATAAATGTAATAAAATGACATTTACTGTGAAAAAGAGGGCCTAGCGTGCATTTTGCTACAAAATGTTAAATAACAGAATTCTGTTTTAAAACTAAATAAACTTCTTGAGTAAAACTTCAATATTGATAGTTATTTTTTTAAATTTCCATTAACAATTTTTCTTAAACACTTTTAGATAGCAAAAGTGCAATTTTACAGTAAGAACTACTGTGAAATTGCACTTTTGCTATCTACAATCACATTTTCGCATATATTCATTGCTAATCTACATATACATTAGGATCTTCATCATTTAAATCGGAATCATTGGGTTCATCTTCATTGGTCTTGTGGCGATTACATCCCACGTATGCCTAATACTAAATACCTAAGTGTAAATAGTTTGTTTAATTTTTAGCTCGTAATTTAGGTATATTTTGTAACTAAGTTTCTCACGCCTATGGTTTATGATAGGGCCTAGTCATAAAGTTAGAAAATACTTTTACTTCGGATTTATTTTAGCTTTTATTATTTTTGTATTGTTATTGGTCTTTGTAATGCCGACTATTGTTTAAATTAATATTTGTTCTTATTGTAGTAATGCCGACTACGTCTGAACGAATATTTTAAAGGCATTTCTTGTAATTTCTCCTGTATCATTATTATTGTTTTATTATTTCTTTTTATTCCTTTCTGTTTTGGATATTTGCTTTTGTCTTTGTAAGAGCCGACGCCGACCGTGAGCCATGTTTTCATTTTTGAGAAATATCAAATTCTAAGACAGTACACACGCAACCTCGGTGAGAGTCGGTTCACTTGTATCCTTGTAATATCTTTGATAAATATATACCTTAACTCCGTTCTATGAATCTATTATTACTCTCCGCACCAACTCTAAGTGTATGACCCGTACAGAGCGCCGACAGTGGTGACCCCGACGTGATCTTTCTATTTTCTAACGTGTGCTTGGGTTTATTGTTTCGCGCCGCGGAATGATAATTAGTGATAAAGACTATAGATATTGATAGTGTTAGGTATATTTAGTAAAAAAACTGTGACATTTGTGTAAGTGTAATATAGTAATTTTAAAATGACCGGAACTGGGCAGCCCAACGAGGATGCACTCGCGGAAATCGCAGACCTCGTCGCGGAAAATATGAGGCTGCGAGGTACGAGACCATCGTCCGCCATGTCAGCGGTCACTGCCGTGAACCCCGCGGACGAACGCTTGCGGCGCCTAGAAGATGATATGTCTTCAATAAGGGAGCTCGTGAAGAACATGGTACAACTTCAAGCTTCCGTATATAGCGCAGAGCGAAATACGAGACCGCGCTCACGCAGCCATGCACGCTCGCGATCATCGTCGAGAGCCCGACCAGAGGGTTGGTTATGTTGGTATCACTTAAAATACGGATCAAAGGCCAACAAATGCGTACAACCGTGTGCGTTTAAACCACACGCGCAGCAGGGAAACGCCAGCGGGAGTTACTAGCGGCGAGTGACGACATCCCGCTTAATCCAACGCGTCGCATCTTTATAACGGACGTTGACAGTAAGGTGACATATTTAATCGATAGTGGAGCGGATCTCTGTGTTTATCCGAAATCATTAGTTCATACGGCTCGCAAAATATCTGCCTATGAACTAGTGGCCGCCAATGGAACACCGATTGCAACATACGGTACTGTCGCCTTGACCCTTAACCTCGGACTGCGACGTGACTTCCCGTGGGTCTTTGTAGTGGCTGATGTATCTACGCCAATCATTGGGATTGATTTTTTAGCGCACTATGACTTAATGATCGACGCGAGGAACAAAGGCATTGTTGACGCTATCACTCAGCTTACGGTTAAAGGACACGTGGCTGGGTGTAATCAAACAACTGTTAAAACGGTAAACGGCACATCACCTTATCACGATCTTCTAGCGAAGTACGTTGATATTACGCGCCCGGATGGAATCGTGAAGGAAGTGAAACACAACACGAAACATCACATTTTAGTGACACCAGGACCTCCTGTAGCACAGAAGCCGAGACGTCTGGCACCTGATCGCCTTATAGCAGCTAAGAAGGAGTTTGAGACGATGGTGAAGTTAGGTATTGCGCAACCATCTAAGAGTCCGTGGGCTGCACCGCTCGTCATGGTACCGAAGCCACCGGTACGTGGTAAGCTGGAGACACCCTCACCCTTTGGCCTGCCTGAACCTGGAGACGCCACGACGGAGCAGCACCGGCCTTGTGGTGATTATCGCCAGCTGAACGACCGGACGATACCTGATAAATACCCAGTGCGACATATTCAAGACTTTGCACAGTGCTTAAGTGGTAAAACAGTGTTTTCAAAGTTAGACTTAGTGCGTGCGTTTAATCAAATACCTATCGCAGAGGACGATATACCAAAGACAGCTATAACTACGCCGTTCGGACTGTTTGAGTTTAAATATATGACATTCGGTCTTCGAAATGCGGCTCAAACGTTTCAACGATTTATGGACGAAGTGTTATGTGAATTAGACTTTTGTTATTGTTACATAGACGATATTTTAATCGCATCAAGTGACGAAGCTGAACATTTAAAACACTTAGAGACTGTATTTGATAGGCTAAGACAATACGGTGTTGTGATAAATCCGGCAAAATGTGTGTTCGGTCAAACCGAGATCGAGTTTTTAGGTTACCTAGTCTCAGCGGTAGGTACCCGACCGCTACCTGAGAGAGTAGATGCGATACGTACGTTCCCGCTACCTGCCACCGCGAAAGAGTTGCGACGCTTCTTAGGTACGCTTAACTTTTATAGAAGGTTCATACCTAATGCAGCGGCTAGTCAAGCTAGCCTAAACGACCTCATAGGTAGTAAAAAAGGTAAAGCACCTATTATTTGGACGGATGAGGCCAGGCGGGACTTTGAAACGTGTAAACAAAGCCTTGCCGAAGCAGCATTGTTATCTCACCCGCTTATTAACGCCGATTTAGCTATTTTTTCGGACGCTTCGGAGAAAACAATAGGAGCAACTTTACAACAAAGAGTAGATAACAGTTGGCAACCTCTCGGATTCTTTTCAAAGAAATTGACTACAGCCCAACAGAAATATTCTGCATATGATCGTGAATTACTCGCGATATACGCTGCTGTCAAGTATTTTAGACATTATATCGAAGCGCGTCACTTTATTATCTTCACGGATCATAAACCTATTACCTACGCCTTTAGGAAGAAAGAGCAACAATGCACGCCTAGGCAATTCCGGTACTTAGATTTTATTGGTCAATTTACTACGGATATACGTCACGTTAGCGGAGAGCTAAATATCCCGGCTGATATGCTCTCACGTATCGAATCTATTCAAAGCGACATCGATTGGGAATCTCTCGCGGTTTCACAGAGAAACGACCCACAACTTAAGTCATTAATTGAAAACAATAGTTCGTCATTGCAGTTACGACTTATTCAATTACCCGGTAGCAACCAGCTTATCTATTGTGATGTTTCATCGCAGGTGGCGAGGCCTTATCTTACAGAGGCATTCAGAAAGACCGCGTTCCTTAAGCTACATGGGAATTCACACCCGGGCGGTAAAGCCACTACCAAACTTGTTTCTAAACGTTTTGTATGGCCGTCCATGAATTCAGATTGTAAACAGTGGGTTAGAGCTTGTTTAGATTGCCAACGATCTAAAGTAAATCGACACGTCATTACTGCACCCGGAACGTTCGCGCCACCGTCGTCGCGCTTTGATCACGTACACATAGACATAATTGTTATGCCTTACTCTGAGGGATACCGGTATTGTTTAACTTGCGTTGACCGATTCTCCAGATGGCCGGAAGCTATTCCTATTGAAAACCAAGAGGCAGAGACTGTAGCTCACGCGTTTTATTCCAATTGGATTTCACGTTTTGGAATCCCGTTAAATGTAACGACTGATCGAGGGCGGCAGTTTGAATCACATCTATTTAGAGAACTTAATGCTCTAACAGGTACAAAGCATTTTAAGACTTGTGCGTATCACCCCTCGTCCAACGGTATGGTAGAACGTTTTCACCGCCAGCTGAAGAGTGCAATAAAATGTCACGACTCTAGGCACTCAAGTTGGACGAAAATTCTACCAACCGTAATGCTAGGTATTAGGGCATCGTGGAAGGATGATTTACAAGCTACATCCGCGGAATTAGTATACGGACAGAGCCTACGCCTTCCCGGGGAATTCTTAACGGCCGGTACATCACATAGTCCATCACCGAATGAGTTCGTTAAAGAGTTACGGAATAACTTTAACCAACTCAGACCTGTTTCTGGTACGCAACACGGCCAGAAAAGTACTTTTATCTACAAAGACTTAGCTACAACGAGTCATGTTTTTGTGAGAAACGATACGGTAAAGGCGCCGTTACAGCAGCCGTACGATGGGCCGTTTAGAGTTATTAGCAGGACGGACAAAACTTTCGTAATAGATATTCGCGGCCGCGAGGTCACGGTATCTATCGATAGGCTCAAACCAGCGTACGTGTTGCGGGAACCGGAATTTCATCCCAACAATAATGTAAATGATGATCCGCTCGAACTTTTCCTTCCTCGTAACCAACAACCTCGGGGTGTAAGCATCAATCATGATCCGGATTCAGACGCCGTGCCGGAGACGGTCCCTAACAGCGTAATGACAGATTCGGACGCGAACCTACAACGCGCGGCTCCACGCCGGTCTGGTAGACGCGTTCGTTTTCCCGATTACTACCAGGCTGGTTTCCCATGATTTTTCGTAATTCAGATCACTATAGTTAATTTTTAGTGTATATTTGTGTTTATTTTTTTTTGTTTATCTGAATTACTGGTAAGGGGGTACCTGTGGCGATTACATCCCACGTATGCCTAATACTAAATACCTAAGTGTAAATAGTTTGTTTAATTTTTAGCTCGTAATTTAGGTATATTTTGTAACTAAGTTTCTCACGCCTATGGTTTATGATAGGGCCTAGTCATAAAGTTAGAAAATACTTTTACTTCGGATTTATTTTAGCTTTTATTATTTTTGTATTGTTATTGGTCTTTGTAATGCCGACTATTGTTTAAATTAATATTTGTTCTTATTGTAGTAATGCCGACTACGTCTGAACGAATATTTTAAAGGCATTTCTTGTAATTTCTCCTGTATCATTATTATTGTTTTATTATTTCTTTTTATTCCTTTCTGTTTTGGATATTTGCTTTTGTCTTTGTAAGAGCCGACGCCGACCGTGAGCCATGTTTTCATTTTTGAGAAATATCAAATTCTAAGACAGTACACACGCAACCTCGGTGAGAGTCGGTTCACTTGTATCCTTGTAATATCTTTGATAAATATATACCTTAACTCCGTTCTATGAATCTATTATTACTCTCCGCACCAACTCTAAGTGTATGACCCGTATAGAGCGCCGACAGTCTTGAGGTTCTTAAAAAAGTCATGAAATGCCAGATCAATGAAGGGCAAAAGATCTAAAATTTCTTTTTTTCTCCTTACTTATTGGCAGTGATTCTTTGGATAATGTTTCTAATGATAATGAAAAAATCAATACAAAAAGTATCAATATTAGTTTTGCTTCTTTTTTTAAAGCTTACGGCGACAAAAGGACTTTCGCAATCAATCCACGTCGTCTTAAAAAGTATTTCACCAATCGGTTTTTTGTATTGCAGCCATTTAATTGGTTGCCAAAGGAATTTATTACTATTATTAAAGAAGCAACTGTGACAATTTCAAGGTTTTAGCTTTCAGTGTGTTGATCATCAATCAGTTAGGACAAGCTTCTTGGAGCTACAGATATGAAATTTTCACAGTAGCTTTCTTTTATGATATTGTAGGTGAAAGAAAAGGATTTTACTAAGAAAGAATTTTATTAGATTAAAGGGGTTAAATAAGGTTAGAAAGTCTGCCATTTTTCAAGTTATATCGATGAGTTTTTGATAAAAAATAAAAAAATATAAATTTCAGGATTTTTGAAAATTCTTATCCCCAAGTGGGTTAAATAGGGGATGAAAGTTTAAATTAAAGTCCGTCATTTTTCAAGTCATCTATCAAATAAAATCTATGAAAATTGGTATTTAAATTTTCGACTAAAAATAAAGAATGACGTGTTTAAGGAATTTAAGAAAAACTACCCCCAAGTTGGTTAAATAGGAGATGAAAGTTTGTATAAGATTAAGAATCCACGCGGATGAAGTCACGAGCATCTCAGTTCAGTCTCACTGACTCGGATTATTCATTGGGTCAACGTCACATGTCTGCAAAAAATCCAAACTACCGAATTTGACGCAATGTACCGCATACATTCAGAAGTTAAAGTAACTGGACTACAGTCTACAATGGATGGGATTGTTTATTAGACAAATTCACAATTTTAATTTTGCACTTGTCCAATAAATAGCTTTGTTTCACTACACGCGTAACGTAAATGTTGCCTGCAATAAATAAATATATCGACTTACCTGCCAAGGCAAAGCGGTAATAACTTAATAACTCGACATGTTCCATTTTTTGTAAATATGAAATATGAATAGGTAACTAGATATCTCAATATGTTCAATTTTTATTTTAAAATAGGTAATATGAATAACTTTATATATAAATTTGTTAAATTATACCACATGACGACAGACTTGTTCAGTAATTCACAAGCTCAGTGAAACAAAACTATCAGTTGTATCGAGATATCAATAATACACATCATAGATTAGGTTACCAGGAGCCTAAATTACAAGAAATCAGTTTTCATGAGTAAGTCGACTTATCAACTTATTCACGCCCACCACCGATATATTCTTATCTCTTTCACAGTGATACCTGCGGAAAAGGATAGCACTATTTTTAAACCTGTCAATTTAGTTTAGTTTAGAGATAGTGTACAACAGAATTAGCCACATTATTTTATAAAGAAGACTGCACTATTTATAGACCTGTCAAATTAGATCAGCTTAGTTTAGAGTTAGTGTGCATCGAAATAAGCGCCAATTTTAGATTACTTAAGTTCTACTTGCTGCGGAAGTGAATCGCTCATTCATAATGAAAACAACAAGTATAAATTAAAAATTAAAAATACCCCCGACATTCGCCATTTTTGGTGGCGGCCATCTTGGATTTTTTTAGTATTTTACTAGTCAAGCCCTTTCATTTAATGCCCATATTAAGGGAGTTGTGAAAATTTCTTCACAACTAATATTGTAATCCGCCATTTCGTGGCGGCGGCCATCTTGGACCGATTTTCTTCAAACACTCCCGACTAATTCACCTTTCAAACAAAAGAAACCACATTCAAATCGGCTCACCCGTTTGAGCGCTACGGTGGAACAGACACACACACACACACACACACACACACACACATACACACACACACATACACACACACACACAGACACGTCATACTTATAACACCTCGTCGTTTTTGCGTCGGGGGTTAAAAATCATTTCGTACAGAGCTTATCGCAGCCAGACCGCTCTTCCTCTGCATTAGTTAAAGTTTTGTATGGATTTTCATTATACAACTTGCAAAGGGTGCTCATAGACGGCACACAAAGTAAAATCCTATGTATAAAACAAATAGAGATATAGATATGCGTGTTATGTGTGTTTTGTTTTAACTGAGCCGATGTCTGCAATTTCGATCCCCGGCACATACCTCAAATTTTCGGATTTAGGTATGTGTGTTAAATAAAATATCACTTGCTTTAACGGTGAAGGAAAACCATCGCGAGGATACCTGCATGCCTGAGAGTTCTCCATAATGTTCTCAAAGGCGTGTGAAGTCTACCAGACTGCACTTGACCAGCGTGGTGGACTGCGGACTAAACCCTTATCATTCTGAGACGAGACCGTAATGAACCGGTAATAGGTTGATAATGATGATAATGATATGTTTGTGTAAAAGTAATGTTGACCACGGTGTGTTGATAATAACCTTAATTGCGTCTATCTATTTGTACGAGTTAAACGTGGCTCGTGTGAGGCATGCTTTAGAGAATGGGTCGGCATTCTTTGGTGCCATTGCTTATTGAGTTGTTGCGTTTCTCGGCAACTAAATAAATAGCTTTAATGGGCTGTCCTTAGTTCCCTAGTCACTATAGACAAAGAGCCGGTCGACACTTTTAACCCAGATAGTTGATAAAAGCGGAAAGATACAAAGTAGCGAAAACTACACATCATTGAATTTGATTTTCGTTAGATGTACCTGACCACTGAATCTTAGGTTTGTCAGATATTTCGGATTGCCCTCTTAGTTCCTCTCAATTATGCATATTGTACAATCGTTTGTTTAGATATTACAAACATCCATTTTTGTTAAGAGTACTCGTGAAAATTTTAGTTCAAATCCTAAAATACATACATATTCTTCATATAGGTATTCTCAAGAGTTAAAATACACGTAAGATCTTTCACAAAACTGTCACTTACCATCAGGCGACATCTCAGTCAATACTGGTTTGTGCTTGGCATACAAATAGAAACCATTATTGTTCTATCGCTCATGGAACAAAAATAGTTAACAGTATAATATATAAAAAATTACATGGCACATGTTTTGCTTTTCTATAAATTCTTCCCAATGCTGATTTCAAATCGAAACCGAATCAGTTAATTTTGACGTAAGAATCACTTTACACCAACTAACGAAATAAAAATAGTTAAAAACGTATTTCTTAATGTATCTAAACATTCAAACAATCAATTCTAACATTTGTAGCGAATTCATGAAGCTGTTGCACATCGGCTGGCTACGAAAACGATAGTATAGTAGTAAATAGATAGGTAGTAGTATATTGTTTCAAGTTCTTTATTCCTTAGAACCTTTGGGTGTTCCTTCCTCTGGCGCCCCTTTGTGATCTCGCACCCCTAGATACGTGCCTAGTTTGCCTAAAGGATAATCTTATTCAGTCCCTCTGTAAAATTTTCCACCAGCCCTTCTCCTATTATTTTATATCGGTCGATGGTTGGATATTGATATTAAATCGTTGCAAATTGTAATTCAGCCATTGTACTTCGCAAATGAAACAAAACGTTACCGAGCCGATTGTAAAATGTATGTAATCAGATATTTTATACATAATACCTATCAACATAATAGAACCTTATTTTATGTAATCAATAAGCAATAGCATGTTTTATTTCACTAGTGACATTGTAAATGGGGCGATGTATGCATTATGGAAATAAGGAAATCATTATTATACTAGCTGGATATCCGCGACTTCGTCCCCGTGGATTTAGATCTTTAAATATCGAAGCTTTGAATAATCCTGTGGGAATTGTTCAAATTTCCGGGATCCTACATCCATCTCCAGGATAGGTACTTACATGCTATTTTGTGCTAAATTTCTTTCGCTGCCAAAAACTCTCTACTATCTTAAACTGTTATAAACCTGTTGTATATATGTAAGTTGGTTGCTCGTATAGGTAGTATAATCCCTTGTATCAAAGGTTTTTATGTTTCACAAAGGAGCCCAGATCATTCTCTGTATACAATCTTCTTCCTATCTGTCTTTGAAAATCAAGTCAAAATTGGTTCAGCCGTTCCAAAGTTTAGTCCGTACAAACAGGCAAGCAGAAATTTTAAAAACATCAAATCTGTACTAATATTATAAAGCTGAAGAGTTTGTTTGTTTGAACGCGCTAATCTCAGGAACTACTGGACCGATTTCAAAAATTCTTTCACCATTGGATATGTACGTGATTCCTGAGTGCTATTAGGCTATGTATTGTGTACCACGGGCGAAGCCGGGGCGGACCGCTAGTAATTATAATAAGAGGAGTTCACTTCGAAATCAGAGAGAAATATTTCAATTTCATAATGTTTGTATACATATATGTATATATACAAATTCCATCCTGATACCTGATTCAGACTCTCCGCGAGGCATCGCGAGTGCGAGAGTGTGGACGGTGCGCTCGTGTCACCTCGTCTTCCCTCGCCTCGCCTCGCTGTCTCTCCACATTGCATGGAGCGACAGCGAGGCGAGGCGAGGTATTTCGGGCGCGAGTCAAAGGACGCGAGGATCGAGAGTCTGGACGGCACTTCCGCTGCCTCCTGATGCCAAGACTCGTGCCGAGAGCTTCTCGGAGGCGCCTCGCGAGAGTCTGAATTATAAAAGAACCTCACTGATAATGAAGAGTAACAACAATTTTGTTTTGCCAACAGACGCCAACGGTGAGCCTCCAAAACTCAAGTGTAACCTGCGCAAGCACAAGCCGAACAGGAAGCCCCGCACCCCCTTCACCGCGCAACAGCTGCGTGCTCTAGAGAGCAAGTTTGTTGACAAACAGTACCTAAGCATCGCGGAGAGAGCAGAGTTCTCGTCGTCCCTTGGACTATCAGAAACTCAGGTAAGTCTTAACAAAATCAAGAAAACGCTAAAATGTAAACCTAACACCTCCTTAAACGCGCAATAGCTGTGTTCTCTAGAGAGCAAGTCTGTTGCTAACCAGTATGTACCTAAGTATCGCGGAGAAAGCAGAAGAGAGAGCAGAATTCACGTCGTACCTTGGGCATTCATTTAGGCATCACCTATTGATACGAACTATGAATAGGATATGACGTAGTATCTTCTGAGGGCGATGGGTGACACTGACAAGTGACACCTCACCCACTGGTTGAACAAAGATGGTGTCTGGATGGGTGATGGTAACCTTTAGCATTCCTTTTTGCGAATAAATTATATTATTTTTCATTCGTGTTCATAATATTAGTACTCTTAAAATGAGGACGACCAGGAGATTCCATATTATTAGATATAATTACCTAATCAACGTTTACAAGTCTGTATTCAAAATAATTGACTCAATTTTTCTCTTTGTCCACAGGTCAAAATTTGGTTCCAAAACCGACGCGCGAAAGCGAAAAGGGTGCAAGAAGCCGAGATAGAGAAGCTCAAAATGGCGCAGTTCACCCGCCACCCCCACCACATGTACCCCCACCCCCTGCAGCAGTACTTCCCGCACCCACTGATGGGACGGCCCTTACCCATGATGCCGCCGCACTTGACCATGCAAGCCTCCGTACCGAGTTCACCCTCACCCAGTACACAGTCTAATGGGCAGCAGTAAGACTATTGAACAAACTGTGTATAATTATACTTCCCTTACTCATGCGTGGGACGGCCTTTAATTGAACATATTTTGTATACTTATTTTTATAATTATACTTCCCTCACTCAAAGAGTAAGGCAAAACATTTGCAGCAATATTTTCCTCACCCATCCGTAGGACGACCTTTAGCTATGATGCCACCATATTTGGCTATGCAAACTTCACTACATAGTTCACCATCACCCAATACATAGTCTAATAGACAGAGCAGTAAGACAACTTCCATCATTTATATAAATTCATTTTTTTTGTAAGTAATGATACTTTAAATGATTCTCAAATATAGTATTATTGTGTAATAATGAATCGTTATATTGTGCGTTAATATTCTTTTCCAAAAAAATGTATTATAAATTAAGGATTTAATTCACTGAGAAATAAAATTCCTGATTATGAAAAGTGAGAAAAATTCTTGCAGTGTAACTAAATATCATAAAAAATGCTGCTCAAATGAATACTGTATCGATGAAATGCAAATGCAAAAGTATAACATTCGAAAATTTGAATAAATCACTTGAATGAAGTGATCGGAGAATGAAAATAAAATATTACTTAACTGAATATTTAAGATACCTAATTTGGTTACCTAAAAAGAGACTGAATTCGATATCGAATGAAAATTGTTATACATTTTGGTTGTGTACAAGTATTTCAATGACTTCTGTTTGGTTGAAAGACTAGTAAAAATAATTTCATCGTTCTATTATAATAATTTATGTTAGATATATTTTTCTACTTATTTAACTCGGTTGCAACACAGTTGTCTGGCGAAAACAATTAAAATACCGAATTGCACAACTCTATTTTCGCATGACAAGAATAATTAAACTGTTTGTGTGTCGAGATTAACAATAAAGGCCAGAAAATACATTAATCAAATTTATGACAAGACAGCACTATTGTAATGGGAGGTTTACACAGTCGATTTCCGTCGCACAACTAGACTGAATGTCAAAAGTGGAAATATTGTTAGAGTAGTCGCAAAACATTGCATGGATTTTTTGCGACTACATTAACAATATTTCCAAGATACCAAGTTCACAATAAAATGAATTTGATTAAATTGAATAAATGACTAAAATCGCAACGTCAAAATAAACTATCTTTCGACTTACCGTGCGACCGCATGTGTGGCGGGTTACTTATATCGATCAGAAATATGCAGAGTTGCAGTTAATGTTTTGTTAAGATTAAATCACGCTTGAGGTTGACGCATGAAGTTCAACTATTAATAAAAAATATATGGATTAACACCAACACGTAGAAAACCAGCGTGCTCTACTCTACAGTTTCGAATAAAATGATGAATATAGTAGGTAAATATTACTTCCATATATTTGTGGCAAATTACCTCACTACTGGCAACAAATTGATTTTATTAATAATTATTAATGTTCACACACGTATATCATACTACAAGATATTTTTGCACAATAATGTGCAAATTGCACCATAATGTGCAAAATACCACAATACTCAGCTGGCATCCCCGGCCAGTTCGACGTACCTAAAAACATCGAAATTAAAGATCCTGGTTTCTCAAAAAACCATACGCAAATGTAAAAACTTACTGATGATATGAGATCTTCGACCACTTATTTTGCTGTGAAGGATAATTACGACATTATTGACCGCACAAACCAGCATATTTTTTTTTTTCGGGAGCTGTTTACTGCGTAGTTAATTAAGTGACACTGAAGTAAGTAGGTGAGAGAGCTCCCTACCAATTTAAGTGAACATTTTTGAGGCCGCTCTCGTGAATTATAATACATGCGGAATCTAGGCATGTGAATAATCAAAGGCCATAATTTGTAAAACAATTGCTAAGCAATTAGCCGCACGGCGAAAATTGACCCGTGTGAACCCCCCATAAGTTGTGCTGGGTTTATAAATAAAGCTGACAGAATTGTTACATTTGAATAATGAAATGCCACGGAAGATTTCTTTCTTTCATTCAATTCCATTAGAATAAAAAGATTTGAATGTTTTTTGACGGAAATTATTAATTTTCAAAATTGAATTGTAATTTATTTTCTTGTAAATATAGCTATAAGATAATATTATCATAAACTAATTATTAAATGATTCTGTATTATTTAATTTTATGTAAGTATACCTGTTTTATTTCCTTTTAAAACATTTATAGTACCAAATCATATTATAATAGTAATTGTATGTATTTTAATTAGGTAGGTATTTTAATTTTATGTTTAGTACAAAATTAATCGGGATCCAGTTTTCAGGAATTTCATTTTGATAATATTATTGTAAATAAAATAGAATTTATTTGTAAATTGATATTTGTACTTGCGTAGTAAATATATTAAATTCTAATGACATAAATGTATGGTTTTATTTCTGAAATTCTCTGAGCCCCCTTAATAAAACATATCTCCACCCACCAGCGTCATTCACCAGTAGGTGCAGGGGTAAAATCTGCTTCACCCACCAGTAAGTGCAGGGGGAAAATCTGCTTCACCCAATAGCGGGTGCAGGGGGACAATCGGCTTCACCCACAAGTAGGTGCAGGGGAAAAATCCGCTTCACCCACCAGCGGGTGCAGGGGGACAATCGGCTTCACCCACAAGTAGGTGCAGGGGAAAAATCCGCTCCACCCGCAAGTGAGTGCAGGGCGAAAATGTTAGGTAGTAACACAGGCGTATAAAGGGAAGGGTAGTAATTACTCGGACGTGGTAGGTCTGTGTCGCTCGATGGAGCTTTTTAGTCAAGATGTGTAAATTCTCGGAAGAGGCGAGCAATAGCTTCTGGTCTCGAAGGTCAAAAGATCCTGGGTGAAAAAAGAAAAAGTTTTTTTTTTTTTGTAAAAAACATTTCAGTAGCAGCACGTAAAGTTGGCGTTGTTAGATAGGTACACTCCCGTGCCTCGGAGAGCACGCAAAGTCGTCGGTTCTGCGCCTGATCTCTCTCCGATCGTGTAGCATTAGCGTCCCAAAGAACTATTTAATTCGTTCGTTTCAACCAGTAGACGTCCACTGCTGGACATAGGTCTCTCGCAAGGATCGCCACAGCACACGATCTTGTGCCGCCTGATTCCAGCGGCTGCCAGCGACTCGCTTGAGATCATCTGGCCATCGAGTCGGCGGTCTACCCATGCTACGTTTACTGGTGCGAGGTCGCCATTCAAGCACCTTGGGACCCCAACGTCCATCAGTTCTTCGAGCAATGTCCCGCCCATTGCCACTTCAGCTTCGCGACTCGATGAGCTATGTCGGTAACTCTGGTTCTCCTGCGGATCTCCTCATTTCTGAATTGATCCCGCAGGGATACTCCGAGCATAGCTCTCTCCATCGCCCGCTGAGTGACCCTGAGCCTTCTTATGTTATAATTAGGTAGGTATAATTAGCTAATTACAAAATAATCTTCACGAGTGTACACATCAACAAATTGACGATGTAAGTATCTATTTATTATAGTAAAATGTCTAACACCTAAGTATACAGGTATAGAATAGAATAGAATAGAAAAGTTTTTTATTCAAATAAACTTTTACAAGTACTTTTGATTCGTCAATTGAATCTACCACAGGTTCGGAATGCAGTTCCAGCCGAGAAGAACCTGCAAGAAACTCGGCGGTTGCTCTTTTTTTTAAAAACCATTATGACAATTATTATGATTAATGTACATGATTGAAATGCCGTCTCGCGCATTGCTGGAACGTATTATACACATAACATACCTTTCGCTAGATGACCTCTGTCCTACATGGACCTTTCGTTAGACATATTGCTCATTATTAGACTTTTCACATAGACATTTTGCTACTTAGACCTTTGATCCGTAGAGCATCGGAGTCGGACTATGAGAATGAATGAAGAGAGAGCGCACTTATGTGCTGTAATATTTCACACTTGTGCACTATAATATCTCCTGCGTAGTCGGCTAGTCTCCACTTCCCTTTAGATTGGCCGCCGTGGCCGAAATTCAGTCGGGAAAATATTATACGCTTTATTAGGTAGGTAGGTATAGTAGGTACAGAGAGAATCGCGAGTTCACGATTAGATTAGCTAACGCAAAACACTAATTAAATAATTATAATTAACGTTATCAATTGACGTCATTTTGGTCAATTTTTCAGCGCGGCGTAATCATTGTTTATCGCAATAATTCCCGATAAGTGGTTATAATGTTGTAATAAAGCGTCCACTAATTTAAATAAGCCCATTAAAGTTAATTGTCTGATTGCCGGCGGGTCGGGCGGGTCGGGCGATACGCGATCACGGGTCGCTTATACAGGATGATCAGATTTTTAACCCCCGACGCAAAAACGACGGGGTGTGTCTGTGTGTCTGTCTGTTCCACCGTTGCGCTCAAACGGGTGAACCGATTTGAATGCGGTTTTTTTGTCTGAAAGGTGAATTAGTCGGGAGTGTTCTTAGCTATGTTTGATGAAAATCGGTTCAAGATGGCCGCCGCCACAGCATGGCAGATTACACATTTTTCACAACTCCCTCAATCATCATCATCATCATCATGATCAACCCATTACCGGCTCACTACAGAGCACGGGTCTCCTCTCAGAGTGAGAAGGGTTTTGGCCATAGTCTACCACGCTGGCCAAGCGGATTGGCAGACTTCACACACCTTTGAGAACGTGGAGAACTCTCAGGCATGCAGGTTTCCTCACGATGTTTTCCTTCACCGTTAAAGCAAGTGATATTTAAATACTTAAAACGCACATAACTCCGAAAAGTTAGAGATGCGTGCCCCGGGATCGAACCCACGACCTCCGATTAGAAGTCGGTTGTCCTAACCACTAGGCTTGCATATTATATAGACTCGAACTATACCCGTATTACTAATTACACACATAGGCTATCACAGCTTTCTCAATATGGGTATCAAATGAAAGGGCTTGACTAGTAGTAAAGCGCTATGCCAATCCAAGATGGCCGCCACCACAAAATGGCGAATGTTTTAAATTTTAATTTTATACTTGTTGTATATCTATGCGTTGCGGCGACGCCACGCGTAGGTATTCTACGGCAATGCAGTGCAGTGGTTCCCACCTCCGTGTCTCGGAGAGCACGTTAAACCGTCGGTCTCTGTTGTTAACTTATCTATTAACTACCTAAACTTAACATATTGTGTAGAATTGTAAGCACCATTCCGAACCAGTGGTAGATTCATTTGTCGATTCGAAAGCACTTGTAAAAGTTTAATAAATAATAAATAAATAAAATAGCTTTTTATTAATTCCTTACAATGAAGTAGTTATACAAATTACATAATTTACAAAAATATTGACAATTATAGGGGGTATATATATATATAAAATAACATTTTTCAACTTCTTATTGCTAGGCTCGTAACTATGTAGTTTCTAAAAACAATTAATTTTTTAATACAATATTTTGTCTACATTCTTCGCACTTTTCCATTTTACTTTCGAGCACTCTTTACTTCACAGATTACACCTTAAGTAGGCGTCTACCACCACTACCACTGTTTCTGTATGTTTTTAAGTACATATAACTAAGTTTATTTATTTTAACTTATTTATCTATTGTAAGGACCGCTTTACGCGGTAAAAGCCTCCTCCAAATCCTTCCATCTGGCCCGCTCTCTGGCTATTGTTGTCCAGACTCGTCCTGCTATCATGACTATAGGATCGTCCCATCTTTTGAATGGCCTGCCCCGTTTCCTTTTCTTTCCGGGTGGGTACCAGTTAGTTGTTATTTTTGTCCATCTATCGTCCTTCAGTCTTTGTAGATGGCCAGCCCATTTCCACTTGGATTTAAGAATAATCTTCTTAATGTCTTTTGCTTGGGTGCGGCGCCTTATTTCTGAGTTATTTATTCGATCTTTTATCTTAATTCCGAGATAACTCCTCTCTATTCCTCTTTGAGTTGTTTCTATTTTGTTTAATTGTTTTTTTGTAAGCGTCCAGGTTTGACAGGCATATGTTAGACATGGAGTTAAACATACTTCCATTGCTTTTGTTTTTAATTTAATTGGAAGCGCACCCTTAAATATCTCCTTCATGCTCCAGTACCTCTTCCACGTGTTTGCTATTCTTCTATTGATCTCTTTGTCCATTCCGCTGTTGAAGGAGATTTGGTGTCCAAGATAAGTATACTCTTCCACATATTCAATGCTGGTTGATTGCAGTGTGACGGGTATTTTATTTACATTTGTCATAACTTTGGTTTTTTCAATGTTGATCTCTAAGCCAACTGAGTTACTATACTCACTGAGAGTTTGTAGCATGTATTGTAATTCTTTATGATCTTCAGCTAGCAGTACCAGATCATCCGCAAATCTTAGATGTGTCAAATATTTTCCATGGAAAAAATATTTGTAAAAGTTTATCTGAATAAAAATATGTCTATTCTATTCGGCTTTGCTTCAGGTGTCCACAAGATAGTTAAACTACTTCTTGTAACATTTTGTTTTGAAAAGAGCAACTGCTGAGTTTCTTGCCGGCTCTTCTCTACTCAGCAGAATCAGCATTCCAAACCGGTGGCCTACGTGAAATAAACGATTTTGAATTTTATTAAAGCCCATGTGATGGTCTTGTTTGATGTAAATCAGCTACAGATACGAGATAGCTTATAGTTACATTTTGATTGATACACCAGCCTGTACAATATTTTGGGCCTAAACATTGGCTATATTGAAAACAATTTTTATCTTAATTATTATAATGGCAAACAATTTACCCACATCAACGATCTTTGTCCTACTTTTGATTAAATTAAATCATATTGAATTTGAATCGCTTTTATTATTACCTATTATAATTGGATTTATTAACTCTAATAATTGCAAAAATAATTTATTGTCAACAACTATAAAACATACGTATTTGGGCTCTTTTAAAAAAAATCCGAGGCAGTTTTTGGGGACTGCCGATAGAAGTGAAAACTGGATTAACGTTTAAACAATATTATACAATCCTATATACTTAGTTCATAAGAAGAACGACGACGCGAGTTTCGCTTTTTGTTCACCCAAAAAGTGCTCAACGCTTCTAAAGAAGTTTTCACTTCAAAAAATTCTTCCTATCGTCTCGAATGTAACGTCTTTCATTCTTGGGTGACGTGATGGAAGTGTGCATTTCACGTTTGGTTTTCCTCGCAAAGAAAAGTAGGAGTACCTTCCGACAGTCAGAAATACTTTATCGACGAAAATAATGTCTCATTGGTCTAGTGGTTAGCATATTCGACTGCAGATCATGAGGTTCGATTCCCGGGTCGGTCAAATAATTGTTATATAGATAAGTATTGGGTTTTTCAGTCAAGAAGTTCTCAGTGCCAGCCCGGAGTTGGTAGTTGGCGGTGTTTCACCCCCGTGCCTCGGAGAGCACGTTTAGGTGCCGGTTATTATCACTCTCATGTGACAATAGTCGTTACATCCCGCCAATCCGCATTAGAGTAGCGTGGCGAGTCTAAGCTTTAATTCCTCTCTCCTATGAGAGAGGAGGCCTATGCCCAGCAGTGGGACGTTAAAAGGCTCATAGTGGTGGTGGTGGTGAAATTAATGTGACTAGTGCTACCAATCGCTCAGGAGGATGTTTGCGAGGGTAGGTAAGTAGGTACACCACTGGATTTTATCAAAGATAAGTTTAATAGTAGATAGAATAATAAGATAGATAGATGAATTAAAAAAAATGTTACAAAGACCAATAATAATTTAAGAATCTACTAAAATGTGTCCAGAGTGCTTAGTCTCAGTTTGGAGCGCTCCAAAACTAATAGTCTATCTATAATATAATAAAACTGTAACAGATCCAATTCTGTACATTGAAGATATTTTGAAAATTCTTATTGGAGGGCACTATATAATCGATACTGAAGCCAAAACTGCAATTGTTTTCATTTTTGTCTGTCTGTCTGTCTGTCTGTCTGTCTGTATCTTGGCCGCGCATCACGCCGAAACTACTGAACGGATTCGAATGAAACTTGGTACGATACGAGTTTATACTCCGAGGTAGGACATAGGATACTTTTTATCCCGAAATTCAGCACGGTTCCCTTGGGAGAGGGGAAGAAAGTTAAAACGTGTATTTAGCTCTAATTCAATAACGGGTACTTCGATTTAACTCATTCTTTTTTTGTTAGAAAGGTAGTACTTTAAGTATTGTCCCGTAAATATTTCAAGGTCATAGGTTTTTTAGTTCAGAAATGACAGACATGTATTGGGTTCAAATAACTTGGGACCCGGATCTTTGAACGTACGGCTTATTTTAAACTGGTGTGCGTTTAAATTTATGTTTGTCGATCTGTCTATAATATGTTCCAGCTAATTACCAAAACGGCTGGATCAATTTTGATGGAACTTTCAATGGCAGATAGGTGATGTTATAAGGAGTAACTTAGGCTACATTTAGTTTAGGTACAGAAAAGGATTATGGGATCCAATCCGATCCTATATAAAAACCTATATCCACGCGGACGAAGTCGCGGGGGTCGGCTAGTATACTATAAGTATACTATTGATCGAATCACCATGACTTCAGAGTAAAATGGACCTAAAATAAGAGTCTTTGGGTTCATTTTGCTCTGAAGTCATTTGTGATTCGATCAATAGTAGGACTTCTAGTATACTATTAGTTTTGCAGCGCTTCAAACTTAGACTAAGCACTCAGGCATAAGTTGGAATTAGCAAAATTAAAAAATACGACTGCCCATTTATTTTTTAAATGATTTTTTTGTGAATTACTGGATATTGAACTATTTATTGACTATTGTGTTAGATATTTTTGGAATCTACTCATCATCTTCTAGATGGTGATTATGTAGGTACTTAGGAATCTGATTTTTGATTTTTTTTTCAACTTTATTTAGTCTTTAACGCGGGACCATGGTCACCCCATCAATTTTTTTTAAATTTTTCTAGCTTATGTATAAGGTTAGGGTTCTAACGATACCTCACTCATCAAAATCGGTTCAGGCGTATTTTTCGTGCAGTCGTATAAAAAGAACTACAGTGGAAGGAAGAACTGTCCTGGGGACACTAAAAGCCAGCACGAAAGAAGAGTCCAACGAGGTAACATTCTCAATACTCCACGCACACCTAGAATCTACGTAAAGTCCAACCAACTGATCGTAGATAGATAAAATACCAAAGAAATCACAGTAGGTGCAGGTTAGACTAAATAATAATTAGCTCGAAACAAGGATTATTTTCCCGACGCACTCTGTAAAATACACGCATAAATAAATCTCGAAAACGAAAACTGCAACATAAAATATATCATTTAATGTCTCATCTCTAAATAGAGCATGCGACGTATCAGTGTAAACACATTACAAGTACCTAACTCCGTAACGCGCCATTGAGCGCAAATGCGAAACTCTCAACGCTCCATTACAGACTAATTAATATCAGTATGCTCACCAGCGGGACATAGACTAGTCAGAATTGTAGAATGATCACCGTCAATTGCCGTCTAATTTTAAACATCTGCAGGAATTATTAATACGTGTGGCCTAGGTGCACAGTGCCACAGAAATCCTAATAATTTTAGGCACTAGAAATGCGGTGTACGCGTGATCTTGTCGCCGTGCTGAGGACGAAGACGTCGCCAGTGCAACCATATTATGATATACGAGTGTGTGGTAAGCGTACGATGCAACGCATTTGCAACCTTAACACGCTGATCCTACCGCTTAATTCTATCTGTACAGCATTGAGCGTGTGTGTTTGTGTGATTGCGTAGAACTATGTTTGTGTATGTAGTAAGTCGGCGACATTGTGTTCTGTATAGTTTGAAGTAGTACACAGCAGTTCTAATGCCTTATATTATTAGGACTTCTGTGCACAGTCGATTGTGCTGGTTATGCAACATTGCCCCAAGACATTAACTGGATGACCGAATTTGAAGGATCGATTTAGCCTTTTCGTTTCCTCCATGCTTCGACTATAAGCCGTGGTTCCCGGTTATTATCACTAACAACTACTTTAACGTAATAAAAGTATGTGTAGTACAACATTAATTTTGATAAATGTTTTTTTTTCTTTCTTTCATCTGATCAGCAACCTAAATCCAAGATTCTAAATATTGTGCTCGGCCGTATATTGAAGTACTTCTTTAGCATTGATGAGTTGACCAAGCCACATAATATAATGCACCCCCGACACTTCATACTACCAAACCGAACCAGACTGACAAAGTTATACATATTACCTATTTACCTAAGTTATATTTACTACTAAGTTCACATTGTAATAGGTCTTAGTAATTGTTCGTATTCTTTATTTATGGCTTACGTTTCCGGCTTCACTTTTGTGACAACTCAGTCTATATGCTTTTGTAGTCTAAACTTTTGCAATTAGGTACGTAATTAAAAATAACTTATTAATTTGGACAGCGCTGCTCTTAATTGCTGAAATTAATCACATTAATCGAGCGTGCTTGTTAATTTTCAGGCCACAGGGGCGGCTTTGTAGTCGCAACGGCTTGAGACGCTTCGCTGTTACTGAAACATTTCATTTTAAGAGGATTGCACACAACATAGTACTATGTAGTTCGCTCTGACAATGTTTAGTTGACGACAAGAATTATTGCTCAAAAGAACATCTTGATGATTGAAGTTTTTTTTTAACAAGAATTTTATGTGTTCGATATTCTTGTTTATTTTGTTAGTTGATAGTTCACATTCATAGCACAAATCAGTTACCTAATTATTTTTTTTCAAATTTCATATCATTTTTATACCTTTGCCAAGTTTATGAATGTGATCTGTTCCAAAAATGAAACGCCCAAAAACAAATGAACTGCACACTATTTCACGTAGGTGCACACTGCACAAGTTGAGGAATCCACCTCATAAACATTTTTAATAGCTTCGCGTATTAAAAAGACCTTGGTCAGAACAAACCCCGATGTTTTTACCCTCAAAACTACTAATTTTTGATCAGCATAATCGCTCCTGAAGGAAGACGCTAGCACAAGCGGGGGTTTCCCTAATGTAATGCCGTTCCTAGATCCTGGTCAGCGCCACTGTCATGGGGATTTCAGTATCCCTGTTATCCCAGACTGTTTCAGTAGTCTGCAAACTGTGCATTTTAGTGTGCAGGGTCAGGGATCAGCATAATCACTCCAGAAGGAAGACGCCAGCACAAGCAGGAGTTCCTATAACATAACGTAATGGATCCTGGTGAATTCCACTGCCATGGGGATACTAAACAGACCGTTTCAATAGTCTCCAGAATTCACAGTTATTGAGCTGCAGAGTCTGCAGACTACAGACTATGCAGTGCAGTGTGCAGATTCTGCAGTGCAGTGTGCAGACTCTGCTGTGCAGTGTGCAGGGTCGACGAGGCACGCTCATTAGCCGCAGTCCGAGCGTGCAGGCGCGGGCGGGCGCAGGAGTGGAATCTGTCAAGTTGCCAGCCGCCATTGCCGAATCAAACGACTGCGATTGTTTTATTTTGGCCACCTTTCCGCCGAGTGAGTGATTGCTTGCGTGACGAGTAAAATGCATTTTTTATTAGAGGAACGCGATTGTGATTGAAGTGGTATGTGTATGCAGAGAAGTGATGACGTACTGGAGGTGTTAGCCGTGCCATATTCTTTCAAATAAAACCGATTTCGTTACGTTGAAAGAAAACGTATCAATTTAGAAATAATTATAACTACACTAGAGAATGCCCGCGGCTTCGCCCGCGTGAATTTTGGTTTTTCACAAATCCCGAGGGAGTCGTGGATTTCCGGTTCCCATTCCCGCTCCCTTTTCTAACCTTTACACCTACTTTCAAGGAAGTTTGCTATAGTAATCTACCTATAGTTGTAGCTAGAGATTTCGGTTTTTTTCAAAATCCCGTGGGAACTGTGGATTTTTCCGGGATAAAAAGTAGCCTATGTTTTAAGTCAGGGTATAATCTATCTCCTTTCAAAATTTCAGCCAAATCGGTTTAGTAATTGCGGCGTGATTGAGTAACAAACATCCAAACATCCAAACATCCAAACATCTAAACATCCAAACATCCACACTTTCACATTTATGATATTAGTAGGATAGTAGGAGGATTAGTAGGATTAGTAGGATAGTAGGATTAGTAGGATTGGTATTGTGATTATGTGTGATAGCTTCTGCCCGCAGCTTCGCTCGCGTAAATTTCGGTTTTGAACAAATCCCGAGGGAATCGTTGATTCCCGGTTCCCGTTCCCGATCCCTTTTCCAACCTTTATACTTTCTATCAAGGAAGTTCGCTATAATAATCTACCTATAGTTGTAGATATAGACTTCGGGTTTTTCAAAATCCCATGGGAACTGTGCTTTTTTTCCAGGATAAAAAGTAGCCTATGTGTTGCCAATGCATGCAACACAGCAAACTATTGCAATAATGTGTTATGTGAACGTGATTTACCTAAGAACAGTCAGCGCCCTCTATGGCGTTTTTGGAAGATTATATCTATTTTAGTCCCACAGGAATACTTTTCCGGGATAAAACGTAGCCTATGTTTTAAGTCAGGGCATAAGCTATCTCCATTCAAAATTTCAGCCAAATCGGTTCAGTAGTTGCGGCGTGATTGAGTAACAAACATCCAAACATACAAACATACAAACATCTAAACATCCAAACATCCACACTTTCACATTTATAATATTAGTAGGATAACATAACGGCTGGACTCACGTAGATCTCAGAGTGAAAAGGGCTTGGGCTGTAGTCTATACCACGCTGGCCGAGACTGGATTGGTAGACTTCACACGCCTTTGAGAACCCTCAGGCATGCAGGTTTTCTCACGATGTTTTCCTTCACCGTTGCAGCAAGTGATATAATATTTTAATAGCTTAAATATAATAAAAAGCTGTAATAGTAAAAATAATAAAAAGCTGTGATTGGCTAGTGGTTAGGACGACCGACTTCTAATCGGAGGTCATGGGTTCAATCCCAGGCACGCACCTCTAACTTTTCGGAGTTATGTGCGTTTTAAGTATTTAAATATCACTTGCTTTAACGGTGAAGGAAAACATCGTGAGGAAACCTGCATGCCTGAGAGTTCTCCATAACGTTCTCAAAGGTGTGTGAAGTCTGCCAATCCGCTTGGCCAGCGTGGTAGACTATGGCCAAAATCCTTCTCACTCTGAGAGGAGACCCGTGCTCTGTAGTGAGCCGGTAATGGGTTGATCATGATGATGATGATGATGAATAGCGTAAAACGCACTTATTCGGAACTCCGAAAAGTTTAGAGGGTGCGTACCGGGGATCGAACTCGGTCCCTCCGAAAGCAATCACCGCTTAGCTATCAAGCAAATATAAACAGTAAACATTATTATATTTCTGAGTAATATAATTACTAAGTTAAAGCACATTAAACCAGCATGCAGCGTCCGTTCCACAAACGCATTCAGTCATGTCCCAATCGGAATCGTAAATAATAAATACGGCCGATCATAATTATTTATTGCTGCGATCGTAATAATAATTATAATGTAACAATTATTGTTCAGTAAAAGAGACATTTAGATAGCGTATCGCTTCGTACGTCGGACGGACATAAATATTTGTGTTGATTGTAGTTATTTTTGTATACAAGCTGACACCCGCGATTTCGTCCTCAGCTATAGGTACTAACCACGGGAGTGCTGTGTATCACTTCAAACTATACAGAACGCATGTCGCCGCCGTACTACATAGATAAACATAGTTCTACGAAATCACGCAAACACATTTACGCTCAAGGTTGCCAATTTATGGCATCGTTCGTTTACCTCACACATCGTTGCACTGTCGACGGGCTCGACTACAGCGCGGCGACAAGGTCACTCGTACACCGCACTTCTAGTGCCTATATTATTCAGATTTCTGTGGTACTAAGACATGCAAAAAATCACGTCACGTACCGCGTGCAATCATTGTCAGGTACCGATCGGCCTAAGCGTTCGGCTTATGACGCATCTATCGCTCTTTGTTTTCTTATGACGTTATCACTTATCACGTAAAATTATCGTCCGGTTACCGACTTTACAGACAACCAGTTTATTTTATATAATCCTGTGGGAACTCTTTGATATTCTTCAATAAGATGCAGCCTTATGGCCGTTTCCAAGATTCAAGCTTCTCTATGCCTTTTGTCAAGATTGTTCAGTCGTGAATAGTTTTATTTTTTCATGCAGGAATCCTAAATATTCTCGGGATGAAAATTGGCCTAGATCACTCCTTGTATCCTCCTTGTAACCTATCCTTGTAGTCCTCTACATGCCTGTGATAATGTTGTCAAAGTTGGTTCAGCCATTCCGAAGATTAGCCGAAACAAACAAGCAGAGAGACGGACACAAATATAAACTCTGGTTAGGTTTGGTACGCTATCGTTCAAATAATAATCATTTGATCTAAAGTGGCAGTTATTTCAAAAACACAAACATTCACTCCGATTTTATTTATTTGTACTTATAAAAAACAATCTCGTGTTTTTGAAACACGCGTCAGATATATTATTATTATGTATAAGAATAATATAATAAGTAATAACTCTTAATAATGAGGGTGCTGTCAGATTTGATTATTTTATTTTGAGTTTTATTTACTTATCATTTTATAAATATTGTGTAAACAACTAGTCAAATGGCGGTATTTAATTAACCATAATATTTTAGGTTTAATTTAATCAACAACAGTAATAAAATACCATTTTTAGGTTTTCTTCGGGAGGTGCCTTTTTTAAGGTGACACTTGTGACAGACATGAAATTTATTAATATAGTTAATTACTAAATACCTCCTACTAGTATGGTATATAATAATAATATAATCTATGTCGGTATGATCTATGTCGGTAATTATTAATCTCCTACTAATCTGCTCATTTCTGATTCTGTTCTCTCCATCGTGCATCGCCCGCTAAATGACCCTGAGCCTTCTGATGAGGCCCATAGTTGCCGACTAAGTTTTTTTTTATTCGTCAACAAGTCAGGCCTTGATTGCGATCTCACCTGATGGTAAGTGACGATGCAGTCTAAGGTGGAAGTGGACTAACTTGGAAGAGATATGGCAATTTTATAAAAGCCATACCAAACTGTTCAGTTTCTACGCATACGGCATAGCCTTGCCGGTAGGGTGGTAGTAACCAGCCACGGCTGAAGCCTGCCACCAGACGCAGACCAGAGACAATTTAGAAATTATAAAATCACAAATTGCCACTACCGGGAATCGAACCCGGGACCTCCCCTTATAAGACCACCGCGCCAGCGAGGTCGTCAAAGTGTGCCCCTGAGTGACCGTGAGCTTTCTTATGAGGCCCATTAGTGGGTCATAAATTACGTCAAACGAATTTCATGATTTTTTTAGCCTCCCCCCCTTGTTAGCTGGTCACATTTGTGAGACCCCTCTCCCTAGTGTCACGTCACATATTTTGCAATTTTACACCTAGACATTGAATTAAAACAGCAGTTCTGAATATATTTTTTTTAATAGTTTATATTTCGTTCAAATGTGACGTCGGAAAAAGTCCCCTCCCGTGACGTAATCCTTAACGTGTGACGTAATTTATGGATGGCCCCTAGTTAGCGGATGTATCGGATCCTTCCGGAGGATTGACTAAGCTGGTAATGACTAGACATACCTAGGAGCGACAATACTTTGGCATTCGACTGTAACATCATGCGCTAGATTTCCTAGACGCTCATTCAGAGTATGCACTACCGTCTATCTAGATTCTAGAGCGTGTATTTCGCATATAGGATACCTAAACACATCTCGCTAAAGAAAGGAGTTGACAGAAGACGAGTGATAGAACACTTGAGTGCTTTATGACTTCCTCCAGATAAAGCTATTTCAGGGAAATGAATGAACGCATGAATGACCTGGAGTGAATGATTGCCCGCTATTGTGTATCGGCCATTAAAGATACCGTTTTATTGGTACACTTCGGTTATAATGTGTGAAGGGTCTGTGCCTGTGATTTATTTATTTTATTTTAATGCTAATTTATTTTATGATTGACTGACTTTTACTTCTGGGTTTCTGTTTTGATAACGATATACTTAAATATAATATTATTCTGAATATGTAAGTATACCTACATATTTATTTCGATTTCCAAATGAAATAGGTAGGTACTAGGTAGCTATACGTATTTTAATTGGTAAGTTTTAGATTTGCTTGTAATAGTTAGATTTTGTTAGGTAAAAATAAAAATGAGCCATACTGTCTACTGACTACTGTTTAGTACCTAGATATAATGTTAGAGACAAAGGAAAACTGTCCTCAGATTCAGAAGTATGTATAGGGAATCATGGGAAAGAAAGAGGAAATGGGAAAATGGTTAAGTGCGTCGTTCAACCAAGAAGTCTCATATCCTCATAAACCTATCTCTCATAAAAAACGAACAGACAGACAAACAGATTTTTATATATCTATTAAGTAGATATATTTAAAAAGTAGTTTATATTTTAACGAAATTCCCATTTCACAGTTAAATCCCAACTTTACGAGCATAGACAACTTCCTACAATACCGCACCGATAAATCGAACGTAAACCCACAGCGGTGGGTACCTACTTAATTTAAAAGGCCTTAAAAATAACAATAAAATTTTACACGCACCAGAATTACGTAAAAATGAGTACATAAAACCCGAAAAACGCTCCGTCCGTCCGTCCGTCCGTCCGGCCGGGCCCCTCTCCCATAGTTCACGCGCACCACTAAATCGGTGCTCGTAAAATTTTACTATCCATTTTTATGTTTGTTTGAGGCATTTCGAGGCCCAATATCGGTGACCCTCCGTAGGACTCTGATTGCTCAGTTATTGAGTGGGAAGGTACCGCTTCCATCACACGCGGTAAATATAATATTATCTATATCTTCATAGCTACCTTTTTTTTTTTCGTGGTGGAAACATTTTATAGGTACCCCCGTTCTGCGGCCGAATGCGGCAGAACGAAGGTTATGTGGGACTCCAACCAGGTATACCCACTAAAACCACCACGGCATGACCCTCATGCTGTCTGTGCTGGACGCCTGGGGAACCCAAAGTATGCATCCCAGGTGTCCGGCAGCCGCCCCAATCGGGGTTCCCGCTCGCCTCTGGGCTGTCCCTCCAGAGGCTCGCGCCTTCCCGTAATTTTTTAACGAGGTTTTCTTCCTCCCGCGATGGGCATCGCTGCCCCCCGCCCCGGGGTGTCTCACCCCCAGTTTCATCCGCAGTGCCCTCTGCTAATCAGAGGGACACGCGGAGAAACCTCCCTCCGCCAGGTCATTGGCCATGGCTAACAATATCCCCGTAGGAAAATTATTAACCATGTTACCGGGGCGCACCGGCCCGAATACTGCTCTTCCCCTCGGACGTATCCAAGAGGACCAGCAGCACCCAGGCACACTTGGAGGTTACCTGGCTAGCACCCCATCTTCATAGCTACCTGTCTTTTTATTCGATTATCATGATCCCGAGATTGGTGCAGTCTACTCTAGCTGCAACAGCACAGCCTCTGTCGATTGCGGGGTTTGTTATGATTGTGAGCTCATAATATTAGGGGTGTTTGAACTATGAACCTCCTACCATAAAAATCTCTTCAAGCGAGACAAAAAGTACAACGAAAAACACGCATTAACTTTAAAACTATTTTTAAATATTTCAAACTTATTCATTCGGTCTAAATTGATTGCAATCGTCCTTTATGTGATACTTACTGTTGTCTTCAATATGTATTTACCTTGTTTACTTTGATATATTTTCTATACTACCACTTAAGAATATTCCAAACAGTAACTGACTGTATCTTAATAATAATAGGGCTCTACAAAAACAGCTCTGCTCTACAATATTATATTAATAGTACAAACATATTTTAGTATCGCATCGATATAGCTGTGAATTTTATATAGCTTGTAGTACGAATCCAGCCTTTCAAAGCCCGGCGTCGTCGGGGGCTCAAAGGCACTGAGCACATAATTATCAATACACGTTCGAACGTGCTAAGGTTTTTAAATGTCGAACGTAAAGTTTTACCCCTCCCTAATGACAGGAGTTTTTTTTACATTATACATTAATGTATGAAAATTACATACATATTTATAAAATCGTATTTTAATTGTAAAACTGTAGACTGTTATGTCGGCTTGTTTGAGGCCAGGGGCGTAGCTACCGCCGTATATGCCGTATCAATTATACGGGGCCCCCAAGCAATGGGGGCCCCCGACGTGTGTAAGCAAAAATTAACAAAAACTTCCCAAATTGTTTATTTCAGAAATGACAAAAGTAAAAAAATGTTGTCCAAAAAGTTGTCCATAGAGGCAGAATCTTTAGAAAAACTAAAGTCATCATCAGCTATAAATGATTTAATAAATCAGTTAGCCGAAAATAAGGCAAGGAAAGTATAGTTATATTTAATTTGAATTGTTTGTAAAAATTTTAGAAAAAGTGACAGATAAATAATTATGGTGAATTTAATATTGCTTTTAATTTTATGCAAACATTTTTTTTCTTTTGTGAGAAATCTTTACCCTTCATAAGGGCCCCCAAAAAATTTTTATACGGGGCCCCGCCAAGGTACGCTACGCCACTGTTTGAGGCAAAATTAGCTGAGACGATTATGGCAGGACTTTTGTGATATATAAACTTACAGTTACCGGTTTACTGCGATAAGTTAAATTAAAATATGTACCTATGTACCTACCTACTTAATTTAAATTTGATCGTAGAAAAGGGAATATTCAATAATATGGCTTAAAAAACCGGATTGTTTATTTCATTTACAAACATGTGGCAACTCTTCGGCATCGTCACAACCGACGTTGAAAGTATCGTTGCAGAACACGATCTTGCGCCGGTTGTGTCCAGCGGCTGCCAGCGACTCGCTTGAGATCGTCCTTCCACCTATGCGTTTCCCGATACTAAGGGCCTGTTTCACCACCTTCTGATAAGTGACTTCTTTCTTATTTTATGTCAAGTGACAAAGACAAAATTTGAGAATAAGCTATCCGACACTTATCAAAAGCTGTTGAAACAGTCGCCGGTTAGTGAAAACAGGTTATTATACCAATACCAATACCAAATACCAAATACCAATTACCCGATCGCGTATCGCACTTAACGAATAAATGTACGTAATTAATTGGCGGCTTGTTATTTTTATGTTGCTTATTAATTTGGAAGGATAATAAAGTGGTTGCTTCGACTGTAGTATCGGTTCTTAATGTTTACTTAGTATCGCGAAAATGGTTTGTGATGCTGAGTATTTAAACTGAGTGGACGTGACTTAAGGTCATGTCCCCATTACGCGAACAGTGAGCGACTAACTGTTTGCTTCCAGTTAGTCTCTCTATAAAGTCTGTTCATTTTCTTACGGTCACCTTTGTGTCTCGCCGCTTCCGCCGCGCAGCATTTTGCCAAAGGCATCAAAGCATGCCACGCGGGGTGTACAGGCACAAGGGATTTTGGCGTTTTATACCTACTCATATTATTTTATTAAAATTCTCTTTCCTTTTTATATTTTTTATATTCGTATTTTATTACAATTTATAACCATAAACAAAATATAATATTATCATGAACACGGGTCTTCTCTCAAAATGAGAAGGATTTTAACCATAGTCTACCACGCTGGCCAAGTGCGGATTGGCAGACTATTCGGAGATTCTGTTAGAATAGAAAAAAAATTACAAACAGAAAAAAATAAATAAAAGCAGAATACTAAGAGCACCTGTGCCTGTACCGACACTATGTTACCGAACGGACTATACTTTTCAATTGGAGTGTCCAAACAGCGCGCAATGTTCGCAGTTTGCAGCGTTTCGCTTTTCAACTTGACAGCGAGTTCAGTGAGCGGCTGATTCACCTCTTAATGCCTCCACAACTATGAAAGATCCAGAGCTTGAATTAGCGACCGATACGCCGCTCAGTCCGCCTGCGTAGATACAGTCAGCGACTCACTGTTCGCCTAATGGAGACACGGCCTTAACTTCGTCGTCGTCGTCATCAACCGATAGACGTCCACTGATGGACATAGGTCTCTTGTAGGGACTTCCACACATTGCGGTCTTGTGCCGCTTGTATCCAGCGGCTTCCTGCGGCTCTTCTGATGTCGTCGGTCCACCTAGTCTGCCAACACTACGCTTTCCGGTGATCGCCATTCTAGCACCTTGAGACCCCAACATCTATCGATTCTTCGAGCTATCATTGGGGCTTATGATCATGAGTCTGATAATCACGATTTGGCAAGGCCTTCGGGGAAAAGGTTTTCTACTACCTACTTACCTATGTATTATTAAATTATTCTGTTATAGTGAGATTGGACATCAAAAGTAAAACTGTTCTAATACGAATAAGTAAGTGTAAATGAAAA
This sequence comes from Melanargia galathea, assembly GCA_920104075.1. Taxonomy (NCBI): domain Eukaryota; kingdom Metazoa; phylum Arthropoda; class Insecta; order Lepidoptera; family Nymphalidae; genus Melanargia; species Melanargia galathea. The sequence goes on along the minus strand of OV049868.1, from coordinate 2,255,757 downwards.
AGCGGTCCACATTCGAAACCAACAATAAATAACTCTAAATTATGTAAACGGCTTGGGTCTCTTTTACAAATTGACTCCGAGACGGGTTTATAGTTCATAAAACTAATGGCTAGTTGGTATACCGCGCTGCGTGCCAGTGGACAGTGGCATTCCAGTCCAGTAGGCCAGTCCAGCGCTGTCTTGTTACTGGAATAATGTAGTCATAATCATATTTTATTAGCTTGATATGAACGTTATAATTCTAGTAAGTATCTACAGCATATTATGTATCTTCTGTAAATGTATCTTTGTATATATCTACATATATTTCTATATTTCTGTTCTTGCATGTTTTCTGTATCTTCTATGTTGTGGTGTATAATTTTTTCTGCATCTATTGTGTTGTTTTGTATATTCATTCATTCATTCGCTCATTCGTTCGTTCATTCATTCATTCATTCATACAGATATGAGGAGATTCGTAAAAGAACTAAATTAGCATAGCTGAAGTGGCGAAAATGACAATGGGTGGTGTAGCTACGTACATAGTTCGATGAATTGATACACCATTTCGGTCTAGAGCAAAGTCAACCTACTGGACTCAGTGACTGGAACAATGTATACCGGCCACAGCACAAATGAACGGGCTCTTATAATTAACATTAATGGGGTTAAACTATTAACGGCTACCGGAAAACGTGGATAGAGACATAAAAATATATATGGAGATGAGTCGATTACAGTTTATATGGAATGAAATAAGAGAAAAATATACTCTCGATGGCTCACATCGAGACACGAGAGTAGGTATAGCGCGTGGGAGGCTTTGAGTCTCGCCTAAAGCCCAAATTAGACGGTTCATTTTTGTGTTTTCGAGGTGTCATCGAGGCGTCATCGAAAATGTATCGTCTAAACACCGACCGTTCATCGTTCACAGGTACTGTGCTATAGCGAATATGAACGGGGCACCGTCTAATTTGGGATTTAGCAAGAGTTTTTTTTACCCGATATAATATACCTACCTACATAGGTATAAATACCTATATATTTAAATATTGCACTATATTTACATATATATTTATGACATAGAATTTTTTTCACTTTCATTTTGACATCCAAAATATGAAAAAAAAAATTTTTGAGACCCCCAATTTTTTTTGGTGTAACATCCCGATTTTTTTCGTATAAAATGTACCTACTCTATGTCACTCAGATCATATGCAACGAATATTCATTCATCAAAATCGTCCCAGTAGTTTAGGCGCTGCGGTGGAAGTGGAACACACATAATTCGATAAAAAAATCGGACACAAACATACATATGTACATAGACTGCTAAAGTCTTATGCGATTCAAGACCGCGCCCTGTGGAGGTTCCTACAAGAGACCAGCAGTGGACCTTTATCAGTTAAGATGTTTGCTACGATACCATTTGATCAGCTTTTTTATTATTCGGGTTATGATTTTGAGCCCTAAATTAATTGCTTCACCCGACTGCATAAAATGCAAAAACAAGCAATAATAATCACCCACTGTTATCTGTCAATATTGCAATAAACGTTAATTGACTGCAATAATGGCCATTAAAATTAAAAGTCTAGTAGCATTATTGTAATCTGTTAATAAGGTCGGGGCGGTTATGTTGTAATGTAAACAATAAACACACTCGCTAAATTTACGCACGGCCGATAACGCGAGTGTGTTTCGTTGCAACGGCCGCGGCCTGCCCACGACCTTTCCGTTGCGACCGGTGCAGTGAAAGAAAGAAAGAAAGAGAGAAAGAAAGAAAAAAACGTTTATTTAAAGTGCTGTATTACTAGCCCGGTCAAATTAGACCAAAATATAGGGGTGAGCTTACAATAATTCCCACCTGGCTGAAAATTGGTAGGATTGTTCAAAACATTATTATAAATGAAATGTAAAAAGTCCTCATCGATCTGACACCTGGAAAAAATTTACTCCTGGACACGCACAGTTTATTCACACTTGGCTGAAAATTGGTAAGATTGTTTAAAACACTATTATAAATGAAATGTGAAAATTCCGCATCGATTCGACACCTACAAAAAAAATTACTCGTGGTCAAAGTTCACAAAAACTGGTTTTTCGCGATTTTCAGCAAAACGGTAAGTTTTATCATAAAATTAGCTTTGACAAAATTGTAGATCAGATTATCTATAAAAAATGTCTCAACACTTTTTTTCTTAAGAGCCACCGTTTTTGAGATATAACGATTCAAAAAGTAAAGTGTCGAAATAAAAATGAGGGACTGGATTTCTTTTTACCCGAAATTCTGATATTTCCAATATTTTATGTGTGTAAGTATGTAACTTATATGTGTAAGTTATGTGTAAGTTACACACTTACACATATAAAATATTATAAATATCAGAATTTTGGGAAAAAAGAAACCCAGTCCCTCATTTTTATTTCAGAACTTATCTTTTTGAATCATTATATCTCAAAAACGGTGGCTCTTAGGAAAAAAAGTATACAAATATTTTTTATAGATAATTATCTGATCTACAATTTTGTTCATAATAATTTTATGATAAGACTTACCGTTTTGCTGAAAACTTCCCGTGAAAACTTTGACCCCGAGTAATTTTTTTTACAGGTGTCGGATCGATGAGGACTTTGTACATTTCATTTATAATAGTGTCCCGAACAATCCTACAAATTTTCAGCCAAGTGTGAATAAACTGTGCGTGTCCAGGAGTAAATTTTTTTCCAGGTGTCGGATCGATGAGGACTTTTTACATTTCATTTATAATAGTGTTTTGAACAATCCTTGTAATTTTCAGCCAGGTGGTAATTATTGTAGCCTTGAAAGTCTAAATTGACTGGGCTATACACGTAACAATATCTATACTATCTATACTTAATATAATAAAGTGGAAGACTTTGTTTGTTTGAACGCGCTAATCTCAGGAACTACTGGACCGATTTCAAAAATTCTTTCACCGTTGGATATGTAAGTGATCCTTGAGTGCTATAGGCTATATATTATGTACCACGGGCGAAGCCGGGGCGGTCCGCTAGTAGGGGAGACTGGGTACGGTTGAAACATTTTAGCGTTAATCGTCCATTTCGTCGGAAATACTTAAGCGAGCGTTGAAGGAAATATATCAAATAAAAGAGCACATATCTGTCTACAAATGGGCAATGTTATTTGAGATCACTGTATTGTATTTTATGTGTAAAATCAAATCTAAAAAAAAATGGAAACTGTTTCAACCGTCCCCATGCCAGGGTCGGTTGAAACAGTGCCTGGGGTCAATTGAAACACATGCAAATAATACAAAATATAATAAATGAACATGTTTTATTCATCGTCTAATAACATTTTACGACTTTCTAGTTATATATCCTTTAGTTTTGCATAGTTTTGTTAGACATACTTTTTAGGTAGGCAAAAATATATGTCAGCACATTTAATTAAATATTTAGATTGTTCACGCTGGTTAAACACTCAATTGTGAGCCTTATATCCCATTTCTTTATTTTCATTGCCACCAGTCACATCTCGTTTACGTACATTTTATACCTCAACAGGGAACAGTGGTTCAGTCCATTCTTTTTTGCCGCTGTTCTTAACCAAGATCCGGCTTTACATCTTCTTATGCTTATTTGTACGTCAATAAGTCAGCTTGACGTCTCGTAGTCTCCCTTTGGCGTACCCTTGGCATCTTAAAAACAAGAAAATTAAATAAATAAAATGTTTCAACCGTACCCACAAAAAATGTTTCAACTGTCCCCAACCCCCCTTCTAGGCTTAAAATGGTTCACAGTAAGAATAATAATAAATTTGAATAAACACTGATCATACAACCATATTCTACAAACTTCAATAAAAACGATACAAAACTCTCAGTACTCTAACTTTAATAAAACTATTATAATTGCAAAAATGTAAGGACAAGAAATACTTACTTTTACGTCAAAAAACACAATGGGGCCTCCTATCTACAAGTACCTACAGCGCGCGAAAGGCTACGCAACACCAAAATTCGTGTTTGGAGTTGTTGTCCGCTTCGTTCTTCCCTTGTAACCATCAACCTCATCACACACGGTGTCGAGATATTCGCTTTGTTTCAACCGTCCACCGTTTCAACCGTACCCAGTCTACCCTAATATAATAAAGCGGAAGAGTTTGTTTGTTTGAACGCGCTAATCTCAGGAACTACTGGACCGATTTCAATAATTATTTCACCGTTGGATATGTACGTGATCCCTGAGTGCTATAGGCTATATATTATGTACCACGGGCGAAGCCGGGGCGGACCGCTAGTTATCTATAAAAACGGCAAAAAATCACGTTTGTTGTATGAGAGCTCCCTTAAATATTTATTTTATTCTGCTTTTAGTAGGTATTTGTTATAGCGGCAACAGAAATACTCACATCATCTGCGAAAATTTCAACTGTCTAACTATCACGGTTCATGAGATAGGTACAGCCTAGTGACAAACGGACGGACGGACGGACAGACAGACAGACAGCGGAGTCTTAGTAATAAGGTCCCGTTTTACCCTTTGGGTACGGGAAAAAACGTTCATTAAAGTGCTGTGTCACGTAGGTATAACAAATTACCTACTTATAAAGTAAATCACCCTCGACGCTTCCAACACTTGCGTAATTAAACAAATATAGCTCCAAGCGATGGAAGCGCCGGGATAATACCTACCCCCGTTAAACCCTTTGGGCACGGAACCCTAAAAATCGGTGTAGGTATACCAATCAAAAATATTAGTGACATATGGGTACATTGATGCATGTAACTTCGTATAAGAGTGATAACTAGGTGTGTTATATATACTAAAACCTTCCTAAAAGTATGTAGATTACGATTGTGAAAATATCATCAAAATCAAGACATACGTACACACACAGACACCCACACGCACGCGACACACACACACACACAAATGCCGATGACGCCTATCTCCGCGCGACAGAGATCCGCGCTGACAACAACTCGCTCGCCTAGTTGCTCATGCATTTCTACATCGCACCCGATTCTGTCAACGTCTCTCTCTCATTTTCATTAGTAAACTAAATGAAACATAATTATATATCTCTACATAAATAACGTCACAGCCTAATTGATCAGCACAGAGAGCCTAATTAACCAGATTTCTCGTGTAAACACACATCAGAAGTAAACTGATAGGGTTATTGCGCGCCACGGCCCCGTCCCGCTTATGTGTGTTTAATGCTTTATATGTGTAAGCATTAAGAGTCGGTCGCATCGGGCACACCGAAGAAAATATGTTGGTGACATCGGTAGAAGTTGGCGCGGACGTGATCTCTGTTCCCTTACTTCAACACAGAATTCAAATACACGTATCACTACATAGTATAAAACAAAGTCGCTTTCTCTGTCCCTATATCCCTATGTCCCTACTCCCTATGTCCCTATGTACGCTTAAATCTTTAAAACTACGCAACGGATTTTGATGCGGTTTTTTTTAATAGATAGAGTGATTCAAGAGGAAGGTTTATAAGTAGAAAAATTGGACCCAGTAGGTGGCGCTAATAGCGGGCAGGACGACGTCTGCCGGGTCCGCTAGTATAGAATATAAGATACATTGAATAGAGTATTTTCAGCACTGAAGTAGCTATTTGCAGCATCAAAAGAAAGCTGTTATTTGTTAACAGCGACAACTATTTTTGTCCATGTTGCAAGCACCCAACCAATTTCATAAAGATCGACCAATATTCGTGATTTGATCGCGAACAGCTGTGGCCACAATCGGCGCGTACTGAAATATCAGCATCTGATAATGACGTCACAGCCTAATTAACAAGCCCAGAGCTCTCGTTGTGTTGTGTAAACACACATCAGAAATAATAAACTGATAGGTTTATGGCGCGCCCTCGACCCGCGCTTATCTCCGTTTTAATGCTGTATATAAAAACTGTGTGAGTTTTTGAATTTCTCTGCATCCTAATTGTTATGTCGACTGCATACGAGATAACCTTTGATTGTAGAGTTATGAACGTGTAGAGCGGAAATACGCCAGTTAAATATTATTTACTAGCGACCCGCCCCGGCTTGGCACGAGTAGTGATTACCCGCTACTATCCACCATAGGTACATTTTTTATTATATCTCAAATAAAGTAGGCAGCGCTTTCGATGAAAGCTCCCAGGCGGCTTGACTATTTCCAACATTTTCAACAATTACCGTCACCCATATTATTTCAACCAATTTATACAAAAATTTAACAAATTATACACTTAAACCTTCCTCTAGAATCACTCTGTTTATTGCTGAAAACCGCATGACAATCCGTTCAGTAGTTTTGAGTTTATCGTGAACAAACACACACGCGGCGGGGAACTTTGTTTTATAATATTTAGTGATGATTTTACATGCTTTATAGTTTATGCTTCGCCTGTGGTTTTCGTCTCTTCGTGCTGAGGCTTCAGCTGCTGGTGGTATATTTTGATGCAATAAAATGATTTGTCGTTTCTGTGACATTTTTAGCATACCTACAGTTGTTACAAATTCAAATCCAAATTCATATATAATTTATTTATGAATACAGTATTTAAAAAAGATGTTAAAATGAATAATTATTTAGTGGAAAGTGTTATCTGATATTTTTATCGCAAGGCTGGGAGATAATTTTGATAATTTGGATACCAGCGCGCTACAAGTATTACTTAAGAGCCGTCTCCATGGCATCGACAAATTGTTGGTGAGTGGAGTCTAAAACAGTGATTTCTGCATTTAGAGAGCGAGACGTCTTCAGTAAAGAAGAGTACTAAAAATATATACATAAATAAATAATAAATTAATTAAATAAATAAATAAATAAATTAATTAATTAGCGTCAAGCCATCTGGACGGCAAGCGTCCAGATGGCTTGACGCTCGTCCCATGGCAAAATGGCAAATGCCTGCTGTGGGACGCGACGTGCGCTAGCACTCTTGCGCCAAGCCATCTCGACCTAACGTCGCGGGTGGCCGGCGCCGCTGCAGAATCCGCTGCCGCGAAGAAGAGGATTAAATATGCCCCTCTCCTGGGCAAATACCTTTTTGTCCCACTGGCGGTGGAGACAATGGGCTGCTGGGGCGAAGAAGCGAGGGATTTCGTACGTGGCATCGGCCGTCGCCTAATGGAAAGAGGTTGTGATCCGCGCTCTGGGGCCTACCTGGTCCAAAGGTTGTCCATCGCTATTCAGCGTGGTAATGCTGCTAGCTTGATGGGCACCTTTGGCCCAGGGGCAACCAGAGGCGGACTATTTGACTAGGGGGAAAAAAAAAATCAATAGCATAATTATTTTTTGTTTCAAAAATAAGAACGGCACTTTTATAAAAACATAGTAAATATAACTTTGTATTATAATATTATTGTATATATAATAATGATTAAATAAATTAAATATACTTTGTACTATTAAATAAATAAATTTTGCTTGAGATATCATGATTTTTAGTGAAAAACGGCAAAGTAAAAAGATGCAAATCTAGGTTTGGTATTTCGCCTATTTTAGCAAATATTTGGCAATTTTTTACATGAACTAAAGACATTTGTAATTATTATGAAGTAACCTATAAGACTTCGGTCGTTTTTCAATTTTCTAGTTTCTTATATAGTTTATTTACGCACGAAGTTGCCCCAAAATTTGCCCAAAAATAGTGATTTTTCAAGCGTCATAACTTTCAAAATAAGTAAATATAATTTTACTAATATTTTTATTTTATGGCATAGATAATGGAGATATAAATTGATACCTGGCTTAACTTTATACCTATTGCGACAAATATTACAATAAAATAGGCGTAATACGTTTGTATGGAAAAGCGCGTGAAGAGAGCGGCCTTAATATCAGTATCACTAGTTCACTAATTACATTTAGATAATCTTGAACTGACTTATAGTCAGATCATCTTACATTTACGCCGTTTCTGTGACTTTTGTAACTCTATCTTAGTATACAGTTGTTTCGTAGAAAGCGATAAGTATCTGATACCTCTATCGCGAGGCTGGGAGGCGATTTGACGATTGTATAATTTAATATGAACTTCGATACCGACCCGCTACATTATTGCTACCTCACTTACAGTTAATTAACTCACATTTATGCCGTTTCTGTGACTTTTGTAACTCTATTTTAGCATACAGTCGTTTCGTAGAAAACAATATAGAGTTTGATAATTATTATTGTATAATTATAAATACTCGTAGGTAATTCTTCTGTACATATGCGTTTGTTCCCCTACTCCTCCTACTCCTCCTAAACCGCTGGACTGATTTGGATGAAATTTTGTTTGTATATTCCAAACGATCCCTGGATGGTGTAAAAATACAGCTGCTGTATGCTGCTGCTGTCGAATAAATATTCCATAGGTGTGCTTGTCACCTAAGTCCACCTAAACGGCTGGACCGATTTGGATGACATTTTGTGTATGTTTCAATAGATACCTGGATGGTTTGAAAATACAGTTGGATCCGGTAGGTGGCGCTGATATCGGTTTGTCAGGGTCCGCTAGTTTAATATAAACTTCAATACCGACTCGCTAATTAGTATTTGCTACCTCACTTTCATGTTCTTAAATTGACCTTCAAAAAGTGTACAGTGTACCAATTTTGAATAAAGTTTATTTGACTTTGACTTTGTGTCTCGGAAAGTACGTAAAGCCGTCGTTGAAATGGACCTCACTGAGAATCAAACCCGAGACCGCAATGGGTCAGGAAGATGGTGAATATATAACTTTAATAACACTAATATTATAAAGGTGAAAGTTTGTGTGTATGCGTTTGTGTGTGTGTGTGTGCGGGTGTGTGTATGTTTGTTACTCTATAACGCCGCAACTACCGAACCGATTTAGCCGAAATTTAGAATGGAGATAGATTATGCCCTGACTTAACACATAGGCTATTTTTTTTTTATCCTGGAAAAATCCACAGATCCCACGGGATTTTGAAAAAACCGAAATTTGCTAGAGCAAGGTTTGCAAGGTTGGAAAAGGGAGCGGGAACGGCAACCGGAAATCCACGATTCCCTCGGGATTTGGGAAAAACCGAAATTCACGCGGGCAAAGCCGCGGGCAAAAACTAGTCACATAATATAACTAAAAGCGTTGCACAGAACCACAAAGGTGAGTTTAACTAAAAACCAACTGAGATATAATCACGAATTCCCAACGTAGCATACTTATACCCATAATATACCCATAACATACCCATAACATACTATATACCCATAATTTGATTGCTCCTTACATTTAACTAATTAATTAGTGAATATCACAAACCGGTTCACAAACAGACGATTATATATTATCCAATCATTAAAGGGTTGGGCCCTTAACGAGTTTCTGCTACTGTGTGGCTCATTGAGCGACACGATAGCAGGAGACATCTATACTCAGATTTTTAATTCCGTAGAATTCTGACGTTTCGTAATGTTACCAGAGATAAAACAATTCCCACAAAAAAGATAAACGTATGTAAATAAAAACCAACTGTCGCATATAGATATGATAAATGCCTGACAGACACTTCATGGTGATAATGTCATTCGACTTCCAGTTTACATTTTTTTTTTCAATGTGCTTCTTTTGTTTTCTATTGTTGTTAGTGTGCACTTTCTAGTTTCCACTCTTGGTGTTTGCTATTTTAGGGCGAAACTATTAATATTATTACGCGGCATATGCCTTTTTATGATGACAGGGAATTAAAGTATTTTGGGGTAAAATCGTACTTCGTAGATGTTAACCCTGTTCTCCATACAAATAACTCATCTGTCAATGACACTGACAGCTGTCAGAATTCCACGGAAGTAAAAATCAGAGTATACATAGTAATATTATAAATATATCTATATGGTATGTTTGTTTGTCCTTCAATCACGCCACAAACGAACTACAAATTAATTCATTGATTTTTGGCATAAGTATGATGTGGGCTTGGAAAATAATGTAGGCTACTTTTATATGGGAAAAGAAACAGTTCCCTATTTTACACATGTCTTTCAATCACGCCGCAACGACTATCCCAAACTATCCCAATTACCATACTATACCTATTACGAGTTTTAAAAATAGACATGTAGTCTTTCTCTTTCATACTTATTCACGGCTTATTTCAATACTTAAAGCCTATATTCTAGATAAAAATTTCCGCAGAGATAGTTTAGGTAGTTACAGTATTAAGCAATGCAAATAGTACTATGCAAATATTACTTTTTCTACTTCAGGATAACACTCAAACAAAAAAGGTAATATTATGTTAGAACTTGCAATAGCTTTTAAACCTAAAAATAGACCAAAATTCAAGTCTCAATTCCGTAGAACATTTTATTGACCCACTGGTCCGATAGTTTGTCATTCACATTGAACACGGTCTTCTCTCCTCCTCGATCGGAGGTACGGCGCTGCTTTCCAGTGTGAGTACTTGTCCTGACCACTTTTTGTTTCGATACCGTGAGTGTTTCGTCTCGTTCACTCTAGTACATCTTGGTATCTTGCATCTCTCTCGCGCGACGCAATTAACACTCACGGTGTACGGTAGCGATGGGAGAAATTAGTTAAGAGTCGTCCTCATTTCAGAAGCGTGTGTCAACAGACGGACAAAACGAGTTTATTTTTTGTTTTTTTTTTTAAGTTTTTTTAATGATATAGTTATGCCGGGAACCACGAGGGTATTGTCGTTTGTACAATTATTTACACAGAACTGTCTGGTGCAGCGCCAGGGACCTGGCGCGGCCGTATTATGTACCTAAGTTAATAAGTTGTATGTACGAGTATGTGTTGTATTGTATACAGGGTATCAAGAGAACGCTCTCGGAAACGAAAACAGATGATAGTACCTACTGATGATTACTGATAAGATACCTACTATAAAAGAAACGTGAAAAAAAATCATTTTTACAAAAAAAAAATGCATTTTTTGTGCTATACCCACCCGTTTATCTTCACATCCACCAGTTTAACTTATATTTTAAGATTACTATAAGTAGGTATCACGCGAACCAGATTTATGAGGGGGGTCAAAACAGCCCGAAATATTTCGTATAAATATATACACTGCATGCAATAATGCTGTGATAGCCTAGTGGTTAGGACGACCGACTTCTAATCGGAGGTCGTGGGTTCGATCCCGGGCACGCACCTCTAACTTTTCGGAGTTATGTGCGTTTTAAGTATTTAAATATCACTTGCTTTAACGGTGAAGGAAAACATCGTGAGGAAACCTGCATGCCTGAGAGTTCTCCATAACGTTCTCAAAGGTGTGTGAAGTCTGCCAATCCGCTTGGCCAGCGTGGTAGACTATGGCCAAAACCCTTCTCACTCTGAGAGGAGACCCGTGCTCTGTAGTGAGCCGGTAATGGGTTGATCATGATGATGCAATAATGCAGGAACTTGGCCTGATGCACTCCGTGCGTCTCGATTTTTTTTTTTTGAGTTAGACTCACAACAAACCGTGAAAGAAAAACCCAAAAACTGTTCCTTTGTTTTAGTCACAGCTTACAAACTGTTTTATGAATTAAATCGTTGTTTTCAGTATTTGTTGTTTAAATACAGTATATGGTACATAACACACCAAGAAAGGTAATAAAATAACAAATTGACAAAACTTACGTTTAATTTTCCGACACTTATCAGAAGGTGGTGAAACAGGCCCTAAAGTACTTAAATGACTTTTACATTCACATGAGCTAATTAAATTTAACTGTGCGAATTGATTTCATATGAACAATGCAGCAAGGTAAAACATACAATATCTATTGTAGTAACTAGTAAAACAATAATTTAGCATTTAATGACTGTAAGCTCATCAATACAAATGAGTGTATAATTATTCCACAATTATACCAGTATAATTGTATAGTGAAAAAAATCACTTAGAGCAATTACCATTCAGTGGGGTCCATTGGACCGGTAAATATCCGTTAGATTGCAGAACAGGGGTTGGCATTGGCAGGGTTATACATAAATTTATTTGCCCTTTCTACTTTTTTCATTCTTATCTTCGTCCATTTTGAATTATTAATCGTTAATCGTTATCCCCACTAGTATAATTGCAAAAGTGTTTGTTTTTTGGTTCTCTGAGATTGCTTGACCTAAGTCGGGTAAATTTTTCCTAAAGAAATAGGTTGTTTTTAACCCCCGACGCAAAAACGACGGGATGTTATAAGTTTGACGTGTCTGTGTGTGTGTGTGTGTGTGCGTGCGTGCGTGCGTGCGTGTGTGTGTGTGTGTGTGTGTGTGTGTGTCTGTCTGTTCCCCTGCAGCGCTCAAACGGGAGAAACCGATTTGAATGCGGTTTTGTTTTATTTGAAAGGTGAATTAGTCGACAGTGGTGTTAGCTATATGTTTGACGAAAATCGATCGAAGATGGCCGCGGCTACAAAATGGCGGATTACACATTTTTTCACAACTTCCTTAATATGGGTATCAAATGAAAGGGCTTGACTAGTAGAATAGCACTATGCAAATCCAAGATGGCCGCCGCCACGAAATGGCGAATGTCGGGGTTTTTTTAATTTTTAATTTATGCTATTTATTTTACTTCTCTATGCCAAGGGCTTGGCTGAGTAAGTTAGCCCTAAACCTTAGACCTTATGCTTCAGAACCTACCAAAAGTAACCGATGACTTCTCATTATTATTATCTTACTAGATGATGCCCACGGCTTCGCCCGTGTGGATATAGGTTTTTAAAAATCCCGTGGGAACTTTTGATTTTCCAGAAAAAAAAGTAGCTTATCTGTAGAAACCCGTCCCCAAAACGGAAAAATCCCGTGGGATCCCCACGGGATTTTTCCGTTTTGGGGGATTTCGGAAAACAATTCCTTACAGCATCAGGGTTGAGGAGTTGGATTTGTACCTACTCGAGTTCATTCAACGATAACGTTGAATGACGTCTTTAATTGGTAACCCCAATATCAATTTAAATAACCGAATGTTTCTAAAACCCATTAGTTTTGGGGATCAGGTCCCCTACAGCATCAGGATTGAGGAGTTGGAATCCAAATTTTTTATAGAACAGGGTCGCAATGTTTCTCTATCGATCAAAAAAAATTACGCAAATCGGTTCAGAAATCTCGGAGATATCGGTGTACATAGGTAGAAAAACACAACTCCTCCTTTTTTGAAAGTTGGTTAAAAAAAGTAGCCTATGTTACTCCCTGGTTAATTCTCTACTTGTATGTGAAGGTCCCGTCAAAATCGGTTCAGCCGTTCCGAAGATTAGCCCGTTCAAACAGACAGACAGACAGACAGACAGACAGACAGACAAAAATTTTAAAAACGTGTGATTCGGTTATGGTAGCGTTCAAATAACCATATGAGCTTAATATGAGGTAGTTATTTCGATATTACAGACAGACACTTCAATTTTATTTATTAGTAGTATAGATTAGGTATTATTATCTAGATGAGTATAAAGTGGCGTGTCGAACGATTATCGCTAGGTGTCCGTTTCACGCTCGTCGACCCGTGTTAGGGTAGCTTTAGGTGAGATGGACCATAATACTCGTATATCAATGGCATGTTCAGAAGTAGATAGTCAGTCTACAGCCCTCGCACACTGGACCACTAGTGGCGACGACTAGTGGCCGGCCACAAGTCGCGGAAGAGATTTTTCATACATTTTATATGGTACCACCGTACACTGAGCGCTCGAGTGGCCGCGTTCGAGCCACAAGAAAATAGTGTGCCACTAGTGGCCCAGAGTGCGGGAGCTGTAAGGCGATCTGTATTTTAGTTAAAACGAGATAGATTCATGTCAGGGACATACTTATGTCCCGTTACAACTCTGTCTCAAGATATATTAAAGCCTTAGATACTTAGATAGATTGATACTTAGATACTTAGATAGCTGCTCGAACGTTGGTCGAAATCGAAAGGGCCAAGCGAAATCTTAAGATATTATGATCTTCAAAAAAAAAAAAGTTTCACCCCCATGCCTCAGAGATCACGTTAAGTAGTCGGTCCCGGTTATTATCACTATCTGTGGTGGTGGTGGTTCTTAGCTATATTTGATGAATATTGGTCCAAAATGGTCGCCGCCACAAAATGGCGGAGTACATAATTATTTTTTCACAACTTCCTCAATATGAAATGAAAGGGCTTGACTAGTAGAATAGCACTATGCAAATCCAAGATGGCCGCCACCACAAAATGACGAATGTCAGGGGTTTTTTATTTTTTTTATTTATACCTACTTGCGGTTATTTTAATGCGGTTATGATGGCACATCCGACCCGAAGCGACTCCTTCGTAAATATTCATGGCAGTGTATATTAACGCGTTATAATAATAGGTATGTTAATTGTAATAATATTAACAGGATCAAGTATCGTTAAAATTATAATATGCCGCGGCCGGTTGGTTGGAAAACTTGTAAAAATCGGGCAAGTGCGAGTCGGGCCACCGCGCTCATGTAATATCACGATAAAAAATTAATTACCTACTCGGTATCCAGAGGTGATTTTTCAAAATTAAAAATTGGAAAACATGTTTTTTTTTTTTTTTTCATGAAAAGGTCACTCAAACTTTAACATTTTTTATAAAAAAATGTATTTGAAATTGACACGTGGGTGTTCTACTCGTGCATTTAAAATGCATCCCTCGATTAATACTGAAAACAGAAGAGGGAATTTTTTTGGTCAAATGAAACACTGTGGGCAGCTTTCTCCATCCATCACCACTACCACTATAGCCTTTTAACGACCCACTGCTGGGCACAGGCCTCTCTCATAGGAGAGAGAGGTTTACAGCTTACACCCGCCACGCAGCTCCAATGCGGGTTAACGGGCTTTAACGACTATTGTCACATTATAGTGATAATAACTGGAACCGACTGCTTAACGTGCTCTCCGAGGCACGTAGATGGAGCACAGCTAGCTTCCAACTCCGGGCTGGCACTGAGAATTTCTTGACTGAAAAACCTAATACCTAACAATTATTTATTTGCCCGAACCGAGAATTCAATCCGGGACCTCGTGATCTGCGGCCGAATATGCTAACCACTAGACCAACGAGGCAGTTTCTCTATCAGTCCTCTATTATTATTTTCTATCCATGAATGCGTTGAACCCAAATAAGTCCAAGTAGTATTACAAGATTTCAGAGGATTAGCACACCTCGCAACAAACAGGCGTAAGTCCGTTTTAAGCCTTTTGTGTGCATAATTGACTTAGCACCGATCTGCGGGGCCCTTTTGTTAGCGCTTCACTCGAACGATGTTCAATGGCAGGATAATAATTTGTTTTCTAAATAAAATATTGCTCGTTGAAGGCGGGCTCGAGCGGATGTAATCTGCTTTTTTCTTAGGGTTCCGTACCCAAAGGGTATAACAGGACCCTATTACTAAGCCTCCGGTGTCCGTCCGTCTGTCCGTCCGTCCGTCCGTCTGTCACCAGGCTGTATCTCATGAACCGTGATAGTTGAAATTTTCACAGATAATGTATTTCTGTTGCCGCTATAACAACAGATACTAAAAAACAATAAAATAAATATTCAATTGGGGGCTCCCATACTACAAACGTGATGTTTTTGCCTTTTTTATGGATAATGATACGGAACCCTTCGTGAGCGGATCCGACTCGCACTTGGCCAGTTTTTTTAATTTTTCAATAGATTGTTATAACGTAACATGCGACAATTCAGCATGCTGTAGATATATTATATCGAGCAGCTTCTTCTGTTATGAATAAGTTCAATCTTTTCATTTAAAAATAGCACACCACAAGAAAAAATATGCCACAATTTAAATAGCATGCTGGATTGTAACAAATGTCGAAATTCTGGCGTAACACAGTCTTAAATCTAAAAGACAATTAGGAACTGTAATACAATAACTAAAATACTCATGAAAGTTTCTTACGAACATCGGCATAATATTGACTGAGATTTAATCCAACATTTTGGGAATTAATAGTAGAATAAAGCTTGGTGCACATTCGGCGCATACTGGAATGTTTGTTTGACAGCTGACGCGCATTGTGCCTGATTGGCGCATTGTGGCCCACCCACCCGTTGCCCTGTCACTCAAGTAAACATGGGTTTTACTTGTAAACAATGGATATAGCACTTTTGTAAAATTATTTGATTGCATTAGGAAAGGTAGTAACTTAAAAATAGCAAAAACCGCGTCTATGTTAGAAATTTAATGCGTTTTAGCACATTTCTATCTAAAGTCTAGCGCAAATTAAGGCGGACTGCACCGTAAAACTTTGCATGTCAAAAATTCTTCTGCATCATTTTTATATATCTATAATATAATAAAACTGTAACAGATCCAATTCTGTACATTGAAGATATTTTGAAAATTTTTATTGGAGGGCACTCTATAATCGATACTGAAGCCAAAACTGCAATTTTATTCATTTTTGTCTGTCTGTCTGTCTGTCTGTCTGTCTGTCTGTCTGTCTGTCTGTCTGTATCTTGGCCGCGCATCACGCCGAAACTACTGAATGGATTCGAATGAAACTTGGTACGATTTGAGTTTATACTCCGAGGTAGGTTATAGGATACTTTTTATCCCGAAATTCAGCACGGTTCCCTTGGGAGGGGGGAAGAAAGTTAAAACGTGTATTTAGCTGTAATTCATTAACGGGTAGTTCGATTTAACTCATTCTTTTTTTGTTAGAAAGGTAGTACTTTAAGTATTGCCCCGTAAATATTTCAAGGTCATAGGTTTTTTAGTTTAGAAATGACAGACATTTATTGGGTTCCAATAACTTGGGACCCGGATCTTTGTATGTACGCCTTATTTTAAACTGGCGTGCGTTTCAATTTATCTTTGTCGTTCTGTCTATTTGTTCCAGCTAATCTCCGAAACGGCTGGATCGATTTTAATGGAATTCTCAATGTTATAAGGAGTAACAGGCTACATTTAGTTTAGGTACATAAAAGAATTATGGGATCCGATCCGATCCTATATAAAACCTATAAACACGCGAACGAAGTTGCGGGGGTCAGCTAGTTTTATAAATAAACCATCGTGCTTTAGAAGCGGGCCCCAGCAAGTCTGGATAGGACCTTAACAGGACCTCAAAAGTCAAGGTGCTCCATTGAAAAAGCCATCAGGTGCTATCATGTCATTGCCTCAAAAAAGTCAGTATATTTACAGGTGGATTTTCTTTTGTTTTTTACTGATACTTCACTAATACATAATATTTCATTAGCGCCAATATACGAATATTGATTTTTTGAATGATTCTCTACATTTTTAAAGATCTAGCTTGTAATCTATGTAAAAATGTATTTGTAAACTTCAATATTTTGTTTCTATGATTTCCTTACAACTTGATGTTGATACATTATAGTTATAATGTCGAGCCATGAGTTGGCTGACATTAAATAAATGTTTATGAATTCGAGTTCAATATAAAAAAAATACTTACAATGTTTTACAGTTCCCTTCCGAGACGTCTTAAAAATAAACTAAACAAATTTTTCCTCTATAACAAACTTTATCTGCAAAATCTAAAAATCTTTCTTACACTACTTTGCTTCCGCAACAAAACCACCGACGCACACGAAATAATCAAACAGAATTGGATTTCTCTCGGTACACTGCACTTGAAAGCAACAATGAGAAGTCAATCATTTTCACATTATAGACACATTGGCAAAGATCCCATAAAATTTTGGTACAAAAAGAGACAAATTTTAATCTGGGGATTGATGGATTTGTCAGAAAATATGACAAGTTATTGTATTGTATAAATAAAATCATTCGTACAGGTGTTAGATTTTTTCGAAATCGTACTTGTGTATATTTCTCATGAAATTTTATTTTTAGGTAGATAAATACGTGTGTTATATATTTTTTAAATATAATCTACAATAATATAAAGATGCTATATCAGACTGATATGATAATATAAAGAGGCTTGTTCTGACTGACATTCAGTCAGTCAGAACAAGCCTCTTTATATTATCATATCAGTCTGACTGACTGACTGATCATCAACGCACAGCCTAAACCACTGAAGCTAGAAACTTGAAATTTTAACAGTAGCTTCCTTTTATGACGTACACTAAGAAAGGATTATTGCAAATTCCACTCCCAAGGGGGTTAAATAGGGGATGAAAGTTTGTATGAAAATCCGTCATTTTTCAAGTTATAGTATTCATGAAAATCGGTACTTGTACTATATGCTACTGTGGATTAAAAATAAAGAATTAAGTAGGTACGTCTTTCAGAAATTTTTGAAATTTCACCCCCAAGTGGGTTAAATAGGAGGTGAGATTTATAAGAATCCAAGCGCACGAAGTCGCTGGCATCAGCTAGTCTTTATCTAAATGTATTCCTATCTCTTTCAATGTCAATTTAGTTTAGTTTAGAGGTTCACGTACAAGTAGGTAACATAATTAGACTCAATGATTAAGATTTGGTCTCTAACTATGGGCTTCATAACAAGTCTCGGGGTCAACCAATTTTTCTTATTTACTAAGATTTTTTTTTAATTGGAGAAAACTAACAGCTTATTGTATTACATAATTGTATTACATAATATTCTTAAAATTAGATATCTTATAGCTAATAATAAGTTTTCACAAATGGACTGGATGGCATGGATGGATGGAATGGTTTTTTATTTATGCACTAGCGGTCCGCCCCGGCTTCGCCCGTGGTACATTATATGTATAGTATGTATAGTATAGTAGTAGGTAGCCATGTATAGTATAGTAGTATAGTATATAGCCAATACATATATAGCACTCAAGGATCCCGTACATATCCAACGGTGAAAGAATTTTTGAAATCAGTCCAGTAGTTCCTGAGATTACCGCGTTCAAACAAACAAACTCTTCCGCTTTATTATATTAGTATAGATAGATTTAAAAAAATAACAGGTAGGTACTTACCTTATAGTCATTCAACGTTTTTATGCTGTGTCAGTAGCCTTACCCTGTACCTAAATACTGAAAACTGTTGAACTCAAATACTTATTGTGTCACATTTTATTTATATTTTATTGATAAATTATTGTAATACACTTAGTTGTGAACTTTTCAACGGAGCCCTAATTGACAGAAAGAGTTATTGCTCGAGCAATTACGAACAAAATTGTGAACAAGTCTAACGTATTAGGTAGGTATTTACTACAATTACTGAATAGAAAACAATTAATGGAACCAAGCGAAGCGACCGTTATGTAATGTAGGGTGAGTATGTTGTCGCAGTTTGTTGAAAAAGTGTCCACATTTTTAACCGACTTCCAATGAGGAGGAGGTTCTCAATTTGGGGCATATTTTTAATAAGTTATAATTCTTCAGGCGCATTATGAAAAAAATGATGAGAGTGAATTTTTATGCGCACAGGGTGACACGAAAAATGACATGTTGAAGTTGGCAACAGTCCAGGGTCAGACTCCCGACTGTCAGACGCTTCGCAAACAACATCTGTCGCGCCATCTAGTATCTGATTGTAATTAATTATTTGTATGCAAAGAAATACAACATCTTACACGTGTAAGAAAAAAATAAAAACAAGAAGATACTTTGAACGTGTTAATTTTTTACTCTTGTCAAGAGCTACAGCGATTAATTGATTTTGAGTTATGTAAAAAATAAAAATCGCATTGAAACTCAAAATGAAGAGACCGAAAGACTTTTATTCATAGCTAAATAATGTACTAAAAATACTACACTCATATGTTCACACATACACAACACACATACACACACACACACACACACACACACATACACACACTCACACTCACACACACACTAACATGCATGCTGCACCTGTAATAATCTAATTTAATAGTTAAAAATTTTTTTATATTATAATATTTTATAAATAGATAAATTATAATTGTCATAATATTTCCATTTATAATTTTGTATCGGAGGCGGGCGTGACGGCTGAAACACAGTTTTAACTTTTTCAGTCGTCAACGTTCTTAGATATTAAGTACAAATGTTAAAATGAAAGGAAATAAATAATTTCAATTTCAATTTCAATTTCAATTTCAAAACGTCACATCCACCTTGATCCAAATCCCAAAGCGATCCGTAAAATCCGTTACTCACAACAAGTGTGGTCACCTTGTTATATTTAATTTCAATAATTGCACTTTAAATGCTAACGCCATTCACTAGCGATGGCCACTGGCCACCCATTCGCTCGGTACATTCGTAATTTGCACTACTAATTTTAGTTTACCTGATAAAATAGTTTGAAAGCCACTTAGGTAAAGAAAATTATGTCGACATCCATCACTACAGCCCTTTAACGTTCCACTGCTGGGCACTGACCTCTCTTATAGGAGCGAAATCTCTCTCTCGTATTTAAAGCTTAGACCCGCCGCGCTGCTCTAATGCGGGTTGGCAGGCTTTTGTCACCTGGAAGTAATAACAACAGGGACCGACTGCTCAACGTGCTCTCCGAGGCACGGGGGCGAAACACCACCGACTACCAACTACGGGCTGGCACTGAGAATTTCTTGATAGAAAAACTTAATTTTAATCGTCATTACAAATTGCTACTTATTTCACTTCACTATTTTTGAATAGGTACATACTGCAGTGAGTTCGATGGAGTTATAAATCGTTTTACAGACAATAAAAAAAAAATAGATAGTAGGTAGATCAGAAATCAGAATAGCAGAAGTATCGTCTTCAGAGCGAAAAGATCTATCAAAAGCACTATTCAGCAGGACTCAATCAGGTACTAAAGAAGGGCCGACAAGCGACAAGCGCTGGTCATTTGTATACTAAATACGCTTAACGAGTGATGCGACTCATAATCGGATGTATTATCGATAAAAATCCGGATCAAATGAAGTATTCAGCGGTCGGTGCGAGCCGCGTGTTGACAGAGACGCAATCAATAAATCACTCGCCAACAAAGAATTCAATGTGTGTTGATTGTGCCTCTTCGGAACGCTTTTTAGTGACCGCTAGTGATGCGCTGTCGTTTATCGATATTTATTGCCGACGTTGGGAATGTTAAGAGTTCGTATCTCTCTGCTATCCTTATAAATGTTGCTTTATTAAAATTTAACTCATTGAGAAAGTCGAAAAACCATTTAATGTAGCTAATTCTGTTTTGCACAATCTTTAAACTAAACTAAACGAACAGGATTAAATCTATGGCTATCTCTTTGGCCCTTGTGGAAAGAATAGCACAAATTTTAAACCTGTAGTTTAGATATTGTGTAGGTACAACAGAATTAGTCACAATCTAATTCTGTTGTACAGCATCTTTAAACTAAATTCTTCTCTCTACGATGAGAAGCCTAAAGGATACGAGACGGAGTGAGAATAGATGCAGGACCGACGGCATTTTTATGTTTCTGCTCTCTCCTGTAAAATTTAATTTGAAGTATGTGTAAGTACTTCAGTATGTGGCAACCGTACAAAATTAAGCAAATCGCTACTTCTAGTAGCTAATCTAAACACGTAATCGTAAGAAAATACCAAACTATATCGATATATCTAATTACAAGCAACACTAATCATTAGACTCATTGGTGGTCCGTTTCGCTTTGACGGAATAACGCCGAATCATGGCACGCGATTCAAATATGATGATATGCCTCTTATAATATCAACCACACCACATGCGAACCCCATCGACATCCCATAACTCTTATTTCAAACAGACACGACCCAAAATCGAAGAACATTTAGTTAACAGGACGTATCGATAGTTGGTTTCGTTATTATTGACCAAATTGATCGGAACTATCTCAATTAATTTCGTATTTCTTATTGAATAATACATAGGGGTTATATTTGAACGGTTTCTTGGGGTGAGTGAGATATGATCTTGGTGTTTTTGAGGATAAATCGTTGTCTATTAAACAGTTATTAACCGCCATTGATGGGTGGTTAATAAAATATCGTTGGTCAAACCGTGTGCCAACTGACAGTTGGGCAATTAACTTGGTGCCTCGGTTTCACACAGTTTGAATTATTAACCGACTTAAAAAAAGGAGGTTATCAATTCGAAACTCACGTACGTAATATTATTGCAACTGCAACTAATCAGTCACAAAGACAGGTAATAGTAGTGATGATTATTGATTACCTACTGACAAAAATTATCACAAATAAAGGCGAACAAAATTAAAGTATTTCTTGTATTTTTCGTAAGTTCGCAACGTAACACACTCAGCAGACGCCTAAATACCTAAAGTTGCTGGCGCACGCCCGCCGCTCGCGAGGTCAATGCCCCGAGTTTTGCACGTTATATTGCCGGTTTAAAAAATATTAAATAGATACTAAACCACTAATAAGTACTATACTACGTTTAATACAAATTGTTATTGGTATTGGATTGTGTTTAGGTACTATTTAGAGCGCTAAGTTTTCGCTATAGGTCCCCTTATACCCTGTACCTATATGAACATAATTTACTTAGCTTTTCTCATGTAGAGTACATAGCAGTGTTAGTAGCACATTAGCGCGGGGTCCCGGCGAGCTAAGATTGCGACGAAATTGGCGTCCCGCAGTGGTCATCGCTAACGCATTAACTTTATGGCGGGAATATTGCTCCCCGCAATTTGCAACTCACTAAACGGCTATCGCTTTTAGTGAGTAGGTATTATGGCGGTTTAGGCGGGCGCACTTCTCTGTGTGCGCACACACTTGTGCACTTTAATATCTCCTGTGTAGCTTGCTAGCTGTCTGTTGAAACTGGCAGCTCTGGCAGTGGTCAAAATCCAGTTGAAACGTTTAAAGTTTAAACAAGTATACTTAAATGTAAAATTAAAAAACCCCGACATTCGCTATTTGTGGTGGCGGCCATCTTGGATTTGCATAGTGCTATTCTACTAAAGCCCTTTCATTTGATACCTATATTGTGTGAGTTGTCAAAAACATAATAATCCGCTATTTTGTGGCGGCGGCCATCTTGGACCGATTTTCATTAAACAGCTAAAAAGACTCCCGACTAATTCACCTTTAAAATAAAATAAAAAAACTGCATTCAAATTGGTTCACCCGTTTGAGCGCTACGGTGGAACAGACAGAAACACACACACACACACACACGCACACACACACAGACTTAGGTATAACACTCCGTCGTTTTTGCGTCGGGGGTTAAAAATGGGCAACGGGTGGGATTTGAACCTTCGATCTTCCTGTTCTCAGTCCACGTCTGACTACCGTTGCGCTATTGAGACTATAAATTATTTATTAGTCACTAGATGATGCTCGCGACTTCGTCCGCGTGAATTTAGGTTTTTAAAATCCTGTGGGAACTATTTGCTTTTCTGGGACGCAAGTTACCTCTGTAGCAAATTTGGAGTAAATCGGTTAAACGGATGGACCTTTAAGAATCCCGTGGGAACTCTAAGATAAAAAGTAAAGCAGCCTATGTCCGTCCCCGGGATGTAAGCTAACTCTGTACCAAGTTTCATCAAAATCGGTTAAACTGTTGGGTCGTGAAAATTCGCTTTCGCATTTATAATATTATAGTATGGATCATGGATTACATATTTGCTTTATCCAAGTTTTGAACTACGTAACTACCAATAAGAAAGAATGTCAGCCTTGATAATAAACTCTTGCAGGCAAAGCACATCTCTCGGTAATTGTTTTTCAAATTACACCCAAGAATTCCAAAGAAAACAAAACAACTCCATCTTGCATTTGTAGTCCTGTACCCACGACTACCTACACTAGAATATCACGACTTCGCGGATTCCGAAAAAAAAAAGATAAGAAAAATGCAAATCTGTTAAATCCATTTCCATCCGAGATAAGAGAGCAAGTAACTGAAATTACAACTTTATTAACTTTAAATTAGAATTTAAATTTGTTCGGACAATCGAACGCGATGTTATTCTCTTCAATTGAAGGCAAGGCCCCATTGTTATAACTTCATTTGCTCGGCGATCGTTTTGTTCCCTGGAATATTGATTTAAAGTGGCTCTCGTAAGTAGAAATGTGAGGAATTTTTACGATTTAAACGGGGAAAAATGTTGTAGGTAGGTAGGTACCTACCCCTTTAACCGCGCGCCTCGTAAGGCATTTCAAATTTATCGACTCCGACTTTATAGGATAATAGTTTGTAGAGATATTTTTTAATGGGAAAAAGTGCATTCCTCTCGAATATAATTTAAATTGAAATAAGAACGTAAAAAAGCTATTTTTGAAATTTTTGTCTGTTTGTCTGTTTATGTTTGTCTGCATGTTTGTGCGCGCATCACGCAAAAACTTCTGAATGGATTGAAATGAAACTTGGCATGATTTAAGTTCATACTACGGAGTAACATATAGGATACTTTTTATCCTGAAATTCAGCACGGTTCCCTTGGGAGAGGGGATGAAAGTCAAACTGTGTACTTAGCTGTAATTCATTATTGCGTAATTCGATTTCACTCATTCTTTTTTTGTTTGAAATTGTCCCGTAAATATTTCAAGATCATAGGTTTTTAGTTCAGAAATGACAGACATTTATTGCGTTCAAATAACTTGGGACCCGGATCTTTAAACGTACGCCTTATTTTAAACTGGTGTGCGTTTAAATTTATGTTTGTCGATCTGTCTATTAGTTCCAGCTAATTTCCGAAACGGCTGGATGGATTTTGACGGAACTTTCAATGGCAGATAGATGATGTTATAAGGAGTAACTTAGGCTACATTTAGTTTGGGTACATAAAATAATTATGGGATCCGATCCGATCCTATATAAATTCTATAAACACGCGAACGAAGTCGCGGGGGTCAGCTAGTACCAAATATAATCGTTTCATCATGTAGATCATCTTTTGCCAAGAAACCACTCTTCCATCTTTTATACTGAGAGCGTCAAAGACGGTAAGTATGGCTATATGGTCCTACTTGAAACCACCATTTTGGATTTTTTTTCGGCTCACTGCCAATCGGAAGAGATTTCGAGTGATATTTGTTTCACCCTGGCCGTGCCCCTCAAATTAATTTTTAAATTTTTAATTAATCATATTCTGGACTGAAATTTTTTAGGGAACACATTTGTAATAATATATTTATTGACATATTTAATTTGATATAAAATACTTTTAATCCATTAACCAGCTCGGTGAAGGTCGTCTTATACAGGGATCCTATACTACTACAATATAACTTAGCATAACATACTACAATATTGTGGGCCAGCACGAGCCCCCCACGGCGTCCGGAAGAGGGCGAGTAGGGGCGGGTAATGGCCTCGCAATTATCACCCTATTAAGTAGTTTAGAAGCCGGGATGGCCTGCTGTGCGGTTTCATTACACGGGAAATTATATTATATTTAAGTATATCACTTCAGTAACGAGTGGCTGGATTGGATTTTCGTGTCGTAATAACTATATCGATCTAGAATCTAGATCTAAATATAAATACAAATGAAAAGTTCGTAAACTAAAACCCGACTACGCGGTACGCCTAATAATTTAATTTAATATAAAATAATAATTTAGTGTTCAGAAAGCGCGGGGCAAGCAGCTAGTGGTGTCATCTGTTATGTCAATCCGAAACTCATTTCACAATCTAGAAAGCCGCGCGAAGGTCACTTCTCCATTTTTTCGTAGCAACAAATCAATTGACACCTCGTTCATCAAAATCGGTCCAGTATTTTAAGCGCTACGGTGGTACACACAGAATCTCACAAAAATCGGATACATACATAGGTAAATCATACATACATACACGCATACATACACAGACTGCTCAAATCATAACCCTTCCTTTTGGCTTTGCCGAAGTCGGGTAAAAAGGAAAAGGTGACTGACTGACTGACTGATATATCAACGCACAGCTCAAACCACTGGACGGATTGGACTGAATGGCATGCAGATAGAGCTATTATGACGTAGACATCCGCTAAGAAAGGATTTTTGAAAATTTAACCCCTAAAGGAATTAAATGGGGGTTGAAACTTTGTATGAGATCTAGATCCCTTTCTCCTATAAGAAGCCTGTGCCCAGCCGTGGGATGTGAAAAGGGCTGTAGTGGTGGTGGACTCACATCGTACCGGAACGCTAAACCAGCTTTTGTTTGTGACGCTGGTTTGTGACGCTGGTTTGTGACGCTGGTATTTCCAGATACGTCCGAAAAAGGTAATCACTTGACCTCTGGCATCACGTGACCCGTTTACACTTTTAAAACCGACAAAAACAAACATTTGGCAGTTTATAGTTAAATATATAATACAGGTTGGTAATTGGTAGTAAAATGCACATAAAACAGTGAACTCCAGGCAGTATAATATAATGTAATCCCCCGGTAAAGGCAGAGAAGGCAGTGAAAATTAAACAGGTTATTAGTTGAAAATTACCGCGGCCCGGGATAAAATGTCGCCGGCAATAATGCCGGTGGAGAGTTCGTGAAATATATTTCACTGGATGAGGTAAGTATATTAATCAATTTGTATTAAAATTTAAATCACACGGTGGCAAGCCTTTGCCGGTAATGGTAGATGCAGATAACAGCCACGGCTAAAGCTTACCACCAAAACAGACCAGAGACAATTTAAAAATAATAAATTCCGAAATTGCCCCCTCGCTTGATAATTGCTTGAAGAACCAATGGACGTCGGGGTCCCAAGGTGTTTGAGTGGCGACCTCGCACCGGTAAACGAAGCGTGGGAAGACTCTTCACTAGATGGACGAACGATCTCAAGCGAGTCGCTGGCAGCCGCTGGATACAAGATCGTGTTCCGTGGTGATCCTTGCAAGAGACCTATGTCCAGCGGTGGACGTCTATTGGTTGGGACGACGATGAAATTACCCATGCCGGTAACCGAAGCCGGGATCTCCCACTCATAAGAACACAGCATTCACCACTGTGCCATACAATATGTATAGGAAAGGAATCTTGCGGGCAACTGAATGCAAAGCCGACTGCTTTCGTGCAACATATAACGCCCGGCACGTAAGTCAAGCGGTGACCTTCAAGTGCGCGCAGCCAATCAGCGCTTACGAGGGATCCGCGAGAGCTAATCAGTGTTTACGAACGATACCCACGCCCTCCCCGCGACCCCCTCACACCCCGAGATACCTCATTTTCGACTTCTGTGCATTGAAGGTCACCGGTCGACTTATTTGCCATGACTTGTAATCGATTCAAACTTTTGGCGGCTCTGAAGTGAGCTCCGGGTGAGTCAGATAATGTTAAGTTAGGTACTTGTTGATTGGCAAAATTAATTTTGGCTAATTAGCCTAATTATTAGGCAAAATAAGGCTAATTAGCCTTATAAATTAGCCGCCATAATGATTGTATAAAACTATAGTGGGAAATCGTGTAGACCTTTTTCAGTTTTTCACGCTCCGTGTTTCCTCTGTATATAGGGGGTTGTGGAGACTAAATCAACGCCCAATGGATGGGGGGTCGGGGGGGTTGGGGGTCCCAACCGAGGGCGGCCTTAATTACCGCCGCTTTTATAGTTTTAATGAGTTCATTTTGGACCCGGCCTAACAAGCGAATACCTATTTAAACCAATTTTGAAATTAATATGCTGAGTGTTGACTACGGGTAATTCTATCGAATATCGATACATATTTATTATTTATGGATGTGTATTATGTATGATTACTTCTATCCCTATTAATAAATGCGATAGTGTACCTATTTGTTTGTTGGTTTGTCGTTTTCTTGGTTTGTCCTTCAATCAAGCATCAACAAAGGACTGACTTAACATTTTGGGGGGTTATAATAAATAATTAAAGAACTACAGTGTGTCATGGATTACTTTTATCCCGGAAAAATAAAAGAGTTCCGCGGGATTTTCAGAAAACATAACTTGACACGGTTGAAATCTCTTTCTACGAATAGATACGTGCAGTCTGTAGAATGTGGACGAACTTGTAGCTAGTAGCTACCCTTCGTGTTCAATACAGCACTATACGGTTAAACTACAAACTGGCTAAAGCAGTTTGTCAGTTTTGTGCAATGGTCCTTGTAAGTAATTGTTGAAATTACGAGATTTCCAATACTACCACTGCTGGACAGAAGTCTCTTGTAGAGAAATCCACACGCCATGGTCTTGTGCCGCTTGTATACAGCGGCTCCCGTGTGACTGATGTCATCGGTCCACCTAGTACAAGTCTGCCAAATATGCTTTCCGGTGCAACATCTCCATTCCAGCAGCTTGCGACCCAACATCTGTCGGTTCTTCGAGCTATGTCATTGCCACATCAGAGAGAGAAATCGGCATGTAATTCCTGTAGTCTAAATTTCGTTAGACAATAAAAATAAGTTAATCTATAGTCTGATTTTTAATTCAGTAGAATTGTGACAGTTGTCATTTAAAAATAGAATGAGTTATTTCTATGAAAAACAGGGTTACCACCTGAAGTTCGATTTTACCCCAAACAGCAAACTAAAGTAGTAAGCCTATATGAAGTATCTGTCAGGCGTTTGTCATCTTCTTCTATACATATAATAAATCTATACATATAATAAAATCGTAGAATTTCCGTATCTGTACATTGAAGATTTTTGCAAAATAATAACTGGGTGATGTTAGGGGTAAGTGATAGAACGTAAAAAAGCTATTTTTGAAATTTTTGTCTGTTTGTCTGTTTATCTGTTTGTCTGTTTATCTGTTTATCTGTTTGTCTGTTTGTCTGTATGTTTGTGCGCGCATCACGTAAAAACTACTGAATGGATTGAAATGAAACTCGGCATGATTTAAGTTAATACTATGGAGTAATATATAGGATACTTTTTATCCCGAAATTCAGCCTGGTTTCCTTGGGAGAGGGGATGAAAGCCAAAATGTGTACTTAGCTGTAATTCGTTAACGGGTGGTCCGATTTCATTCATTCTTTTTTTGTTAGAAAGTAGATATTTTAAAGACTACTGGCTAATCTCCGAAAGGCTGGACCAATTTTGATGGGACTTTCACTGGCAGATGTTTACATTTTGATGTACCTAAACATCCGCCAGTGAACTTTTAACAGTTTTTAGCAAGGTTTAAGCTCAAAGGAGCATAGGAAAAACAAAATGATTCCCACGGGATTATTAAAATCAATATCCACGCGAACGAAGTCGCGGGTATCCGCTCGTATCTACATAAGACAGTTGATTTTTATTTTTAGGAAGTTTTGAATTTATCCTTTTTTATGAGAACTGTTTTATCTGTGGTAACATTAAGTAACGTCAGAATTCCGCGGAATTAAAAATCAGAGTAAGTATAATATTTCAGATTTTTTCGGATATCGAAAAACGCACAACACTATAATCTTTATCGGGCACGCTCGCGGTCTCTCGGACTATTTTGTCGATATTAATTAAAAAGGGGTCCGTACAAGTTAATATTAAAGAAAATTAAGCAATCTCCGTCGGCCAACTTCTAATGAATTTTCGTTGTAACTTGGTAACTTGTAACTCGCCCGCACAGATGCTGGCTCATGAAATAAGTTTGGCATTTTGTCTGGTTGGCGATTTTTGTTTATTATAAAGTAAGTTGCAATCTCAAATATGAATCTTCAATGCCTCGATAGCTTATAAACGTTTTGGATGGATTAATGAGGTGCTATTCATCCAACTATTTTTACAGCTATAAGTATAGATAATATTTAAAAAAATACGCGCCGAATTGGAAGTCGGTTAAATATTAATAAAAGAGTTTTTATTAGGTTTTGATTACACATTTAATTTACTTTTGTAGTCGTTATCAGTAGATATTATTTAATTTAATGTTAAGGCTTTATTTTTTATAAGGTATAAAATCATCGCTTCATAGACTTAGATATTAGCTAAACAGATAATCTAGCTAATTCTGTTGTACACAATCTCTAAACCTAAACTAAATTGACAGGTTTAAAAATAGTGCTATCCCCTTCAGCAGGGAGGATTGTGAAAGAGACAGGAATATATTTAGACCTGTCATTTTAGTTTTGATTCAGAGAGTGTACAACAGAATCGGCCACAGTATCTAAGTAGGTTTAGGCTACTTTACTTAAAAGGATTTAGTTAAGTTTTTTGTTGATTTTGGCATACTTATGTAAATCAATAGGCATTTTCGTATAATAATATTTAATTTCAGGACATAAGTATTTTGCCAGTTTCTATCTAAACCTATTTACCTACATTCTTGGCATAATTGAGAATTATTTTTCGCGTAACATTAAGCAGGGTTTTCACCGAAAGCCAAAACAAACGAGCTAATAAGATGCTATCAATTACAGTTCACGTCGACAATAAATCATTCACGAACGATTGGCAATCCCTCCGTGTGCAGAGAACAGCACAAAGGCACAAAGGGCTTAGCGCTTTAGTCTAATCAGAGATAAGGTGACACGTGTACTATGCTAAGGGCGTTGTTGTAGTGCATGCGAGTTGTGAGCGACATATCTTACGTTACATTACGTTGCATTATTTTACATAACCTAGATATATGTTAATCAGAAAAATAAAAAACTTCGCCATGTTGACCAAGAAACTAATCGCACTAATATTATAAAGGCGAAGGTTTGTGTGTATGTTTGTTACTCTTTAACGCCGCAACTACTGAACCGATTTGGCTGAAATTAAGAATAGAGATAGATTATGCCTTGACTTAACAAATAGGCTTTTTATCCTGAAAAAATCCACAGTTCCTGGGGATTTTGAAATAAACGAATTTTGCTATTGCAATCTACAGCTGAAGCTGTAAAATAGAGCGGGAATGGGAACCGGAAATCCAAAATTCCCTCGGGATTTGTGAAAAACCAAAATTCACGTGGGCGAAGCCGCGAGCAAAAGTTTGTTATTTATACTGGTAACTCATTAAAACGTCTTTAATGTCATACATCTGTGCATATTTATTGTCATTAAAACAACGTTTGGTTGACTTGCACAAAAAAGAGACCTAGGATGAACAGTAAAATGGGAAATAAACGAAAAGAATACAATTACTGTCTGACGTATAAATCTAGTTTTCAACAAAGCTTAAATTCATAATATACCTACTTACTATGCTGGTGCTATTAATTTAATGGGAATTTTTGAAGTAAACTTCATTGTCGCATAAATTCAATTAAATCACGAATAAAGCAAAAAGTTTAATTTAACTACTTATTTGCACTTACTAACTGTTATCCGAGACTTTGGCCGTGTTGAATTTTAATTAACAATTAATCTCCCTGTTTTTCATGCATTTTTGCGAGTTAAAAAGTATGTATCATAATTATGTCCATCTCCAATTAAAAAATCTAATATGTAGGTATCTAGAACGGTTTTGCCGTGAAAAGAAAGAAAATAACAGACGGACACATTTTTAAATTTTTGAATATTAGTTAGTGTGTGTGTAAAATGGCGTGCATTAAGCACATTAAAATACCTCTGTTATCGGCTTCAGTAATATTCACCTACACACGTCATGTAATGAGAACAATTAACCTGAAGGAATGCGAGATAACGAACAAATAAATAATTTCTTTCGTGTCCGCGCGATAAAATAGTTTCGCTGACAGCACGATATGTGACTGTGGCTTGACAATTCGAAAATTTTAAGCGATTAAACTATCTAACGAAATTAAACCTAAAATTCATCAAGTTTAGGTTCATATTTCAATTAAAATAGTATCTCCTAATCTATATGTACGTATTAACATCACAAAACGCTCATTCATCAAGCATCAACCCACCGTGATTGTAAATCTGATAAGAAACTAAGTTTTGGTATAATTTGTAGAGTTGTCATTACCCCCTTCGAATGTATTACGTTGTTCATTAGGTTAGCGGTAGGTTTCGGTTCCTTACGAAAAAATCTTCTATCTTTAATCAGTAGATCTAACAATTAGATTAAGGGTCTGTTTAACCACCCTCTGATAGGTGTCAGATAGCTTATTCACAACTTTTGTCTTTTTCATTTGACATTAAAGTAAGAAAGTGACAAAACTTACGTTTTTACTATCCGACACTTATCAGAAAAGGGTGAAACAGGCTCTAAATATAGAAGACGCAATTGCAATATAAACGTTGCAATATAAACGCAACAAATCCATAAAATAATCAGGTTTTAGATATACATAACTTCCAAAGATGTCGCAGCTGCATTTTAACATACCCGTATTATCGACTCCTCATAATTCCAAATCGCAAATACCCTAATCCGGACAACAAACAAACTAATTATGTGAAACTTGCCCCCTTCATCAGGCTTGATGATTGGGACGTATGGAAATTATCAAATAACTACAGAATAACGCCGTTCTATAACCACCGGATACCTATGTTCATTGTGGTCATCCTTTGATAAAATTAACAAAAAACTATGGCAATAGTTTTTGTTAATTAATAACCCATCCACACCCCTCTTCTATAAGGGAGGAGGTTTGTGCCGATATTTTTTTTTTTGTAGCAGTCAAAGTGCATACCTATATAACGTTTTTATTAAGAATCCATCCTTCGATTAATGACATAATGGAGTAGGTAGATAATCAAACAATCCATCATTATCGTGTAAACATCATCATTACAGAAGCAGGATATGGTTTAATATTAAAACTAAATCAAACTATTATCAAAATATCTTTATTTATCACCCGCACAACTTAATTAATATCGAATCACGATTAGTTTAACAGAGATCTCTTTTCAAATCTATTTTATACTGATTAATTAATTACACTCAGCCAAGTCCAAAATGGCAGCATTTATTCGATTAGGGTGTGATTGCTATCGCAACCCTCAATCAAATATCACGACCTAGACGCGGAAGCATCTATTAGTCGGTTGAGTCTCTGGAGGAGACTGAATTCATGGCTTCGAAGTGCCCGTATTTATACCAATAATTCAAGATGGCGGTTTGGCGCCATTGAATGAATCAAATGTCAGTTCATTCTAACCTATTTCAATTATGAAATTAATAATCTGTAAATCATTTCTAAAAATTCTAATTAATTTTCAACAATAATCTGACAATCGACCCACTGCAGGGTGCAGGTCTCCTCTCAGAATGAGAAGGGTTTTAGGCCGTAGTCCACTGACTCAGTGCGAATTGGTAGTCTTCACTCACCCTCGAAAACTTGATGGAGGACTCTCAGGCGTGCAGGTTTCCTCACGATCTTTCCCTTCGTGATATTTAATTGCTTTAACACACAGAACTACGAAAAGTTGAGGTGCGTGCCGGGAATCGAACTCTTAGGGGGCTGTCCATTAATCATGTGAGGTTTTTGTAACATTTTTTAACCCCTCCCTCCCCCATGGTGATACATGCTGAGGTTTAAGACTACCCCCCACCCCCCACCAAAAATCACGTGTATTTTTTAGTACCTACAAAGAATCTTATAATTTTTATAATATTATTTTTAAGTAGGTACCGGTATAAAGTATAATCTAATCCTTAATTCTAGAAAATTAATTCGGTTTAGAAATCACGCGTTTGACGAAAAAATGAGTACACGTGATATCTTACTATACCCCCCCTCCCCTCTTGTGATATTTCGTGATTTTTGCCGAACCCCTCCCCCCCTTTTGAATCTCACGTGATTAATGGACAGCCCCTAATCTTAACCGCTAGCATATCACTATTTACGAACTATTTATTTCATGCTAATATTCTGTCAATTATTAACATAACAAACTTATAACCGGTCGCGACGCAAATAAATACCCCATTTGTTATTAACCCTTGCCTTCATTAGGCTCCGCGAGAGCCGTTTACGGCATAATGGAGTCGGGAGAGGCACAAATCGTCGCACGTCCACCGCGTCGCCCAAATTGGACCTGAAACATTTTAATAGCCTTGTTTCTTAAACAGGTCGATGTTTGTTTGGATGTTTTCACTTAAACACTTGGAGGAAAATTATTTTTGTCGAAAGAAAAATACTTGTTAAAATTGGTCAATTGCGAACGGCGCCTAGCTTTATTAATTTTCCATACATAATACTTATGACCAATAATTGACTTAATATTGTGGTTCCGGTTAACACAAAATAAAATATCCAAATTTTGGGTCTATGAAATATATTGTCATCGCAAAAAAAACGGTGAAAGAAAAAAACCTCGCAAAAATTTGTTTGTTTTGTTTTGTTACAAGATAGGTCCTGTACATTATGAATCGGTGTTTTCAGTATTTTTTGTTTATTATACAAGAAGTTAGGTAACTACTGTATTTTATATGGTACAGATAAATTCCTAGCTAGTTTCGCTTTTGAGCTAAGAGTTAAGACCCCGTAACAAAAGCCGAGTTCCGAAAACTCGCAACGAGAACCAGAATTATTGAGATATCTCATCGAATCACATACTTCGGAGAACCGATAGACGTTGCGGTCCCAATATGCCTCCCATCCCCCCATACCTCCCATCGGCAAACCAAAAACGTAGAAAGACCTCACTAGAGGGACGATTTGAATCGAGTCGCTGCACTGACAGTCGCTGGACGCTAAAGATCGTGTTCTGTGGCGATACTTGCACAAGCAGTATGTCTACTGTCTCTCCAGCCATAGACGTCTATCGATGGAGATACACAGACCGACAGAATATTAACATGTATAAAGTATTTCTTTTGTTTCGTCGCCGTGTCCACGCGCGCTGACAATAAAGTCGTATATTATAACGTCCCGGGTTTTATTTCGCGGAAATATTCAAATTTATGACGAACGCGCCTCGGGCGACGCCACTTGCGCGAGCCAGTCTTGTTCCTGTTTCAAATGTATTCTTTGGGTGGGAAAAAAGACTCGGACACCAAAAGCCAGACAGCGTATCACCTGAGCGAATAGAATTGTCAATTTGGGGCGAGCTTTATGCAGACCCAGGGAATTTCATTTTTAACCCCCGACGCAAAAACGACGGGGTGTTATAAGTTTGACGTGTCTCTGTGTGTGTATGTGTATGTGTGTGTGTGTCTGTCTGTTCCCCTGTGGCGCTCAAACGGGTGGACCGATTTGAATGCGTTTTTTTTTTGTTTGAAAGGTGAATTAGTCGAGAGAGTTGTTAGCTATGTTTGATGATAATCGGTCCAAGATGGCCGCCGCTAGAAAATGGCGGATTACATATTTTTTCATAGCTCCCTTGATATGGGTATAAAATTAAAGGGCTTGACTAGTAGAATAGCACTGTTGCAAATCCATAATGGCCGCCGCCACAAAATATAGCGAATGTCGGGGGTTTTTAAATTTTTGACCGCAAACCGCAAAAATGAACGATGAAAGGGGCACCGTCTAATTTGGCCTTAAGGGTGAATAAACAACATTGAGCTGTGCTGCGCTATGCTGTGCTGTGCTGCGCTATGCTGTGCTTTGCTGTCTTATCACTCTTCTAACATTATAATGAAGCAACAAACAAGCCCGGCTGCGCTGCGCTTTGCACGGCTATGCTTAGTTTAATGTTGTTAATGATAATAATGTTGTTAATGGTAATAATGTTGTTAATGGTAATAATGTTGTTAATGGTAATAATGTTGTTAATGGTAATAATATTGTTAATGGTAATAATGTTGTTAATGGTAATAATGTTGTTAGTGGTAATAATGTTGTTAATGTTGTTTATCCATACTAATATTATAAATACGAAAGTGTATCTGTCTGCCTGTCTGCATATCTATCCACCTGTCTGTCTATCTGTCTGTCTGTCTGCTAGCTTCACAGTTTAACCGTTTTGGATGAAAGTTGGTACAGAATTAGCTTACATCCCAGGGACAGACATAGGCTTCTTTTTATCCCGGAAAAACAAAGAGTTCCCGTGGGATTTTTAAAAACCTAAATCCACGCGGACAAAGTCGCGAGCATCATCTAGTTCACCCTAAAGGCTCAGTGGTGTAGCAGTTGTCGTGATTAACTGCGAATCACGAGGTCCTGGGTTCGATTCCCGGGTTGGGCAAAACTAAATAGGCTTAGAACGGCCTAAACCCATTCTCTGAGGAAACTCTGTAGTGGGCCGGTAATGTGTTGATATAATATGTATGAATAGAGAGGATCACAGAAATATCATGCCTAAATAGGTACTATCTAAGTATAGCAGGTCGTATCTAGGTAGCTGATAAGCTTAGTTCTCGCCTAATACCTACGCTATCACTGAAAGCTGAGATACTGGGACTATTTCTCACCCGCAAACGAGCTTACAAATATTTATTTTCGCTATATTTCCTGCACCAAGCAAGTTAGCAATCAGCTAACGTAACTAGGCACTGATATATCGATAGGCTACTGTTCCACTTAAATATCTCTTGATATATTATTATCCTCGCTTTGGAACTATAATAAAAAACAAAATAGCTATACTAGATAGAGTAAACAGACTCAACCGTGGTTTAGTAATGACAATATACTTATGTCACACTGACGACACTTCTAACAAGCGAACCTACTACTGACAAGGATAAAGCTATACGTAAATAGAGCGGGACAAAGACAACGCTATTATGTAATACTACTGGGACTAGCGGAGTTATTGTCGCTTCTTTACACAGTAATAGTTAGTATTCAGACAGCCAATCCGCATTGGAGCAGCGCGGCGGGTCTGAGCTCTAAATCTTTAGTTCATTAGTTTCAAACATACATTTTTTATAGGTCGGTACAATCGCAGTGCTTTATTGCCATCGCGTCGTACTTATAGCAATAATACTTAGTATAGGTACAATACAGAATGAAAATCAGAAGCGGCCTGATAGATGATTCATTAAAATCAGATAGATCAGACGAGATCAGATATCAGCATAAGGAATATAGCAGAACGCAATGACGCACCGATAATATATTGGGAGAGTCTTTTATATACATACTGAAATTTAAGTCGGTTAAAAAGACTACTACTGTTTAGTGCAGGTTAATTTCTGACAGTAAATCTGTCTCATTATAACACCAAAGTAGTCACAGTAAAGTCAAAGTACGCTCTATAGATTTCAGGCAAGAGATGCTTGTCAATAGCGTGTCAATAGCATAGCTTACGCTACGGATGAGTGGTGGAGGGAGAGTTTTAGCTGGTTGATTGCGCATTCGTGATAGTATCTCGGCTGGACCACATTATTGTCTTAATTGATTCGTCTATCCCGGCGCGCTGGGTTTAAACGGATTTAGTAGCTAATTTCATTCCCACTAGGAATTAACTTTGTAGTGTGAATGCGATAAGTGGATTTAAGTGGTGGGTATTCTAAGATTTAATGGCGGTGTTTTGAAACTTAATGATACAAAAAAATTGTAGCTTAAACGAACCTTTATAACTTTGACGGTGTTAGTAATACCAAGTCCCAAAGTCTCTGTTTGTACGGGCTCATATTCGGAACGGCTGAATCGATTTTGATGGGACAAACTCACATGCAAATAGCTTTAATGTAAGGATATAATACTTAGGTACCTAGCATATGAAAATCTGAGCATAGAAATAGAAATAGAAATAGAAATAGAAATAGAAATAGAAATAGAAATAGAAATAGAAATAGAAATAGAAATAGAAATAGAAATAGAAATAGAAATAGAAATAGAAATTAGTAATTAGAAATAGAAATAGAAATAGAAAGCTTTTATTCAAATGAATTTTTAAAATTAGTGCTTTTGAATCGTCAACTAAATCTGCCATAATAGGTAGGTAGGTACCTACTATGATCCGCGAGGCTTCCGCGGGAGACATTTTCGCACCTGTAGTTCTTTAACCTACTAAAGCTAATTAACCGCTCAAATTATTAACATGTTTACATTATGAAGGTCGTCACAACTCAAAAGTAATTTGTTTAAAATAACTTAAATACACTGCGGGCCATTTAAACCCATTAACCGGTACAAGTTCCCATCAGATACTTACGTGTACACTTCAGACCGCGATAACTTTATTAGTTAATTACCCTTTGATTCATTACACGAACGGCCGACGCGGAGCGATTGTGATCACTGATCGCGATCGATAAATTGAGACCGTATTTAACTTTTTATTTTTTTCTTAAACCAAATAAAACGCATTTATTTATAATAAAAAAAATTTAATTTCGGATTGTTTCGAATAAATTTTTCAGTGTTTTAGAAGCAAATTTAAGTAGTAATTATCAATTTAAAATACAAGTCGATTCCGATCGGTGCTTCACAATTCCCGCCGACCCGTTTTACACGGCCGCGCATGATAAATGGTGCTTCTAAAACTAACATTTAGTGAGTTTGTGTACGCGTTATTATGTCTAAACTGGTTCAATTATGAGCAACAAATGTATATACTCACACTAAGTTATAACTGTGTCTGGTTTTGTGGTAAATTATTGCTTGTTTGCACCTATACTAGCGGAAATCCTGAGATTTTAGATAAGTGTATAGTATATATAAATCGCTGTGTAAATTGAGTAGTTAACTGATAACTCAACTACTTAATACATATTTTGACATGATAATTATGGTTGTTCTTGAAGCAGGTACCTATTTCTTTTATCAAATGAAATAAATAAGCAAATATTTAGGATTCCGTACCTACGCAAAGGGTCCAAATGTCATTCTATTACTAGGTTTATAGTTTGAACAATTATAATAGGTAGATAAACAGTTGAAATTTTATGTCTGGTCTTTACCATTGCTGATGCCATCGCCGATAAAATCGCCGGCAATCGTCACGATCATCGTGCAAGCATCAACACGATCGTCCGTGATCATTTATTGAGTGGCTAGCGGCGAATTCGCTTTGATGCGTGCCCGAAAACCGACATCGCTACGATTGCTGACGATTGTGACGGCGACGATCGGCGACTACAGGCGATAAGCCCTCCACACAATCGTGTGTAATCGGCTATAGTCACCGATTGTGACGAGTAGGCTTTATGTGTTACTACAGCCAGTGGCAGTGGCGTGCACTTCATAAAGGCAGAAAAGCACTGCATACCCTGAGAAAAGCAATGCCTTGGTAAAATGATAAGAAA
Source organism: Melanargia galathea (assembly GCA_920104075.1). NCBI lineage: Eukaryota > Metazoa > Arthropoda > Insecta > Lepidoptera > Nymphalidae > Melanargia > Melanargia galathea. Next base: position 2,217,065 of record OV049868.1, on the reverse strand, counting down.
AGGAGCAGTAGAAATTTTAATATTACCGATTGCATACCCTGGCTTCAAACTGTGTCCACGCCACTGGGCCCAGTAGCACAATGAATAATAACAATAAAATTTAAACCCAAGGAGACCGTCCTAGCTACATCAAAAAGCATTTTTAACTCTATCTTATGAACGGTTAGGTTATACAAACTTCTTTGATTTTGAAATTGTAGTGTCCATTTCCATTGTAGGTACTTAGGTACCTACCTACTTAAAAAAGTAATAATAAAAGTAAAACATAAAGTAATAATAAAAGTAATAATTGTTCGGTGGTCGTATGCATCGCATCGAGCGCCCGCGTACTTTCTTTTGTGAATATTATAAGTATGTTGAATCGATGCTATGACTCGTGTTATTGTTTATACTACCCGCATTTTGTAATGAATTCAATTTTAGACTATGCTAACCTAACGATTATTAATCTTTGTGTTATTTACTGTTGTTTTAGTACTACGAAAATAAGTATATACACTGTTATAATAATTAAAATAGGTCAAAAATTACTGCTTCACTGTATTTCGATTCGCAAAGTAAGGATTATCATGCGTTTGAGAAGCGCATCTACTGTTTACTATTTGTTTAATTTATACTTAGTACTCTTTATAACGTGGTGTAATATATAGTACATCTTACAAGGAAGGCTGAACTATTCATATTGCTATAAAATTATGTCAGTAGGTTATTGCCTATTAGACTTGTTTTGTTACCTATTGAGCTATTGTGCTAGTGAGCAAAGTGGCTAACCTGAATATCCATCATCAAAATGTGAGGGGATTGCGGACTAAGACTGATACTTTTGCAAGAAATTTACTTTTGAATAATTATGACATAGTGACAATAACCGAAAGTTGGTTATTAGATAGCATTTCTGACTCGGAACTCTTTGATGCAAGGTACTGTGTATGGCGGCGTGATCGTGATTACAACAAAACGGGCCAATCGAGGGGGGGAGGCGTGGCTATAGCTACTAAGAAAAGCTTACGGGTCGAATGCATGACAGGTTGGCAATCCTCAGCAGAAGACCTATGAGTATGGATAACAATTACTTACCCCAACAAGGACTGTAATTATATTTCACGACTTCACATTTGCACTATCTATCTGTGTTCTGAGAATACTGGTAACTCATTCGATCAACAATTAGTGAATTTTTTATCTAATTTAGAGAAATTAACGATCGAACATCCCAATGACAAGTTCTTAATTTTAGGAGATTTCAACATGAGTTCAATACATTGGACTGAAACTGAAGATGGACTACAAGCGATCAATTTATCAGATGACAATTTAAGGAATTTCATTGATGGCCTAAGTATATGTAATCTTAATCAATTTAATAACATTAAAAATAATTTTAACCGCATATTAGACCTAGTTTTATCCAACGATCTGGCTGTAGAGGTAACGCCTTGTGATGAACCGTTAGTTCCAGAAGATCCTCACCATAAAGCGCTTTGTGTCAACCTACCTTTTACCAATACTGAAACACTTCCCCTAGCACCTAGAAATAATTACTAGAAATAATTAATTACTTTTTGACTCTAAAGATATTGACGCCTGCATTGAAAAGTTTTATAATGTTTTAAATACGACGAGTGTCACATGACGTAATACAATGTAATATGACGAGTACACACCAGTATCACAAATAAACAAGGATAAATATCCAGTTTGGTATTCTTGGCCGTTAAAGAAATGTCTCGCCGAAAAAAACAAGTATCATCGTCGTTTTATTAAGTATAAAAATCCGCGAGACTATGACACATTTTCTTTGTTACGAGCTAGATGTAATAAACTTACTGCAAAATCTTATAATTCGTTCTTGTTAGCGACTGAAAATGCACTCAAGCATGACATCAAACCTTTTTACAAGTATGTAAATAGTAAGAAAAATTCTAATGAACTTCCTCAGAATATGTATTATGAGGATATGAATACAGCAGACATACAGGAAACGTGTGAACTATTTTCTAAATATTTTAGCTCGGTCTTCGAATGTACCATCGGTTCAGGTGTTTGTCCTCATTTCATTGCTGACTGTCAGCTTTACTCCACATTTAGTTCTATATATATAAAGCAAGAAGAAATATTCCACATATTAAAAAAGTTGGATCCCAATAAAGGTCCAGGTCCGGATGGCATTCCTTCACTCTTCCTGAAAAAGTGCGCTCTTGAAATATCTTTGCCATTATTTCTCTTATTTAACAAGTCTCTAGATACTGGTATATTTCCCAAAGCTTGGAAAATCGCCCACATAGTGCCTATCCACAAATCAGGTAATAAATCGGATTGTAAAAATTACAGACCTATTAGCATACTGTCTGGTATGGCCAAAATATTTGAAGCTTCTGTCTATAAACACCTTTATACTCATTTTAAATCATTCTTAGCTGCTCAGCAACATGGCTTTCTCAAATGTAAATCCACTACTACTAACCTACTGGAGTACAAAAATTATTTATGCAGAGTGTTTGCAAAAAGAGGTCAAGTAGACTCCATCTATACAGATTTTAGTAAAGCTTTTGATAAAATTAATCATCAGATATTAATAGGTAAGCTGCGCTGTTATGGAGTACACGGAAACCTTCTGAGATGGGTAGAATCGTATCTGCTTAATAGGAGTCAATTAGTGAGACTTAAAGGACGAACGTCTGAGCCAGTTATAATCAGATCTGGGGTACCTCAAGGCTCCCATTTAGGTCCACTCTTCTTTGCGGTGTTCATTAATGACCTAGTTGAAAAACTGTCTTCTCCATGTCTCCTTTATGCAGATGATCTCAAAGTCTTTAAAGAGATCAAGGAACCCAGTGATTGTTTGCCTCTTCAGAATGATTTACTTACTCTATTGGATTGGTGTAAACAAAATCAGATGCACCTTAATATTAAAAAGTGTTTTGTGATATCATTCACTAAAAAATATTCAAAAATTATTTATGATTATAAAATTCATGATCAGTCTCTTGAAAGGAAATTAGTCATCAAAGATCTCGGTATACTGTTTGACGATCAGCCTAATTTCCGCGATTATTACAATGCCATAACAAAAAAAGCTTTCAAAAATCTGGGTTTCATTGCAAGAACTACAAAATTATTTAAGAACCCACATAGCTTCCTCCTTTTGTATAATACCCTGGTACGAACGGTGCTAGAGTACTGCGCCATAGTTTGGTCTCCTTGTTACGCTGTACATTCCGATAATATTGAGAGTGTTCAGAGAAAATTCTTGAAAATACTCTCTTATCGTTGCGGACTCTCAAGGCAAATTCCATCTTATGTTGGTCGCCTTACAAAATTTAATATGTCCCCTTCCGTAAAAGACAAGATTTTCTGACTTTACATAAAATTCTACATGCCAATATAGACTCCCCCACTTTACTATCTCAGATAAATATCAATATACGCTATAAATACCATAGGACTCACAGGTCAAACAAGACCTTCATTCTTGAAAGTTTTAAAAATAACACTTCCTATTATAATCCTATTGTAAGAATGTGTCGTTCGTATAATGAAATTGCCGAAATGGATATAGACATTTTTGATCCTAGATTCTCGTTATTTGTTAATAAAATAAGTAAAATAATAAAGTGAAATAGTAGGTATTCGTGTAATCCAATATTGTTACATGGACTTCCCCATTTTACTCACATGTGTAATTAATTGTTAGGCCACTGCAGTTGTACTAAGTATAGTCATATAAGTCATATTATGTATTTAAGTTGTTGTGCTAAATATTTATATTGTGTACATAATATATATTATAATACTAAACTACGCGTGATTGAAACCATGTTAGCCATGTTGTGCGACCCTCTAGGGTTACGATAAGATCAAAATATAGTAATTTAAGACTTAGGTTAGAATTATAATATATTGTAATCTGTTTTGGTTGCCAAAATAAATAAATAAATAAATAAATAAATAAATTATGCTTATAAGAGAGGAAATTATACTCAAATTAACGAAGCTCTTTCACTTTACAATTGGAACACTTTATTAAGTGTTGGTGATGTTGAGTCTGCTGTTAAATCTTTCTATAAAATATTATATGAATTGCGAGACAAATATATACCGCTAATGAAAACAAAGAATAACAAATATCCACCTTGGTATAATACTCCACTTATAAAACTAATTAAAGAAAAACATAAGTACTTACTCAAATATCGCAAGTATGGCAGTCTAGAAGACCAACTCACATTTAACCTATTAAGATCCCGAGTCAAATTGTTGGAGGACGAATGTTATTCTCACTATATTGAAAAAATAGAAGAGTCTATTACTAAGTATTCACAAGTTTTTTGGTCTCACATGAAACGTAGTATAGCCAAACGTACTAATAGCTTCTATCCCAATTCTATGTCGTATGCTAATCAGATATCTGACTCTGGTCCTGGAATTTGTGAACTCTTTTCTTCTTACTTTCACTCAACATACCAACTGTCATCAAATTTACCGACTTGTACTCAAGTCAATACCAATAATCCAGTAATGAGCGACATTTACACAATTGAGATTAAACCTCAAATTATTGAAAAAGCTCTTAAATCTTTAAAATGCAATAAATCTCCTGGTCCTGATGAAATTCCAGCTTTCTTTCTTATTAATTGCTCACAAAAGTTAGCTATTCCTCTTTCAATCCTCTTCCAGAGATCAATCCAAGAAGGACACATGCCTTCATTATGGAAATCTGCGTACATTACTCCTATCTATAAAAAAGGCTCTAAAAAAGCTGTTGAAAATTATAGTCCCATCTCTAAGCTTTGCCTAATTGCAAAGATTTTTGAACGTATAGTATACAACCAATGCTATAACGCGCTAAAATCACAATTTATTCACAATCAACATGGTTTTCTAAAAGGCAGATCTACGGTTTCAAATTTAGCTCTATTCTCAGATTATCTTACAGCGAAACTAGATAACCACGATCAAGTCGACGTAGTATATACAGATTATAGTAAAGCTTTTGATAAAATAGACCATAGCTTACTCTTGGAAAAACTAGCCATCCTTGGGATAAGAGGAGACTTGTATCGTTGGTTCTCATCCTATATAAATAACAGACTTCAATCAGTAGTGCTAAATGGTTTTAAATCTAACTGGACGTCAGTACCCTCTGGCGTACCCCAAGGGTCTTTATTAGGACCATTCCTATTCATTATCTTCATCAATGATATAGATCAATGCTTTTCAAACTCGAATTTTTTACTCTTCGCTGATGACTTGAAGGTTTTCCGTCCAGTTAATAATATTACTGAAGCTAAACTTTTGCAAGATGACCTAATTAGATTAGACAAATACTGTTTTAAAAACAAACTTGATCTTAATGTATCTAAATGTAATTCTATTTCGTTCACAAGAAAAAAAGAACCTTACCACTTTGACTATATTTTAAAACAACAAATACTAACTAGAACTAATATAAAAAAAGATCTCGGAGTGCTACTTGATTCGAAATTGACTCTAAAGCAGCATATAGATGCTATTACGAGTAAAGCCTTCAAAGCTTTAGGATTCATAATTCGTGCTACTAAACCATTCAAGAAGATGAAAACCATTAAAGTCCTTTACTGCTCACTAGTCCGCAGTCACCTTGAATATGCTTGCCAAATATGGAATCCTGCATATCAAGTTCATATTAATAAAACTGAAAGTATCCAACGTAAATTCATTAGATTCCTAAAACAGAAATTTCACCTTCCTAAAACATCATACGAAAAAGCCTGTTCTGATTTACACCTTGTTCCTCTTCATATTCGTAGAAATACAGCTGACATTTGTTTTCTACTCAACATAGCCAGAGGGTCAATAGATTGTCCTGAATTGCTTTCGAAGTTAGGTATAATAGTGCCCTCACGTCTATCATTCCGTACTCCTAGAAATAAAAAGATATTACATACTCCATTAACCAAAACAAAATACAGAGACAACTCATTTATCATTCGCGCTTCTCGACTTTTAAACTCTATCTATAATGAAACCAAGATTGACTTATTTCATGGCAATATGAATAGTGTGCGTCAAAATTTGATAAACTCATTGATAAAGTTAAATGTAACTTAGATGTAACTATATATAGGTATGTATACTATATGTATTCACATATAACTATGTATACCTTTATTTCCTCTTTTTCACGTATACCAGGTACCCCTGTTTATCTATTGCCCATTTGAGAAAACCTGTTATTAGCTCTAAGATACCTAATTTTAAGAATATTATGTAAAACAATAAGCTGTTGGTTTTCCTTAATAAATAAAATAAAAAAAATAAAAATAAAAAAATTAAAACTTAAAGCTCTACACTCAGAAGGTGCCGATTTTTTCAAAAGGGGTTACAATTCATCATCTTGTTTTTCAGAGCCTTGATATTGCCATGACTTTATTCTTGTTATTTAATAGAAGAATAATTAATTCATAAATGACGTATGGTGGTACGGAGTACGGAACCTTTAGTGCGTGAGTCCGATTCTTACTTGGCCAGTTATTTTGCTTTGTATACCTAGGTACCTATGATTTCAAGAAACTCATAAATAATATCCCAATTTCTTTCCTTTTTTGATAAAATTATACCTACTTTTCAGACGTTTAAATTTTCGTACAAGGCATTATATTCAAATTAATTCAAGGCTGCCGATAAATAAACTCTGAAACACAATTATTTTTGACAAAAATAAAACAGCTTTATTAAATATTTAAATAAGTTGTTGTAAAAAAAAAAACAAAACCGTCCACTAAGCTAATAAACTTGAATATATCCCGAATACAATCGTTAAAGCCGGCATCGTTATTTCAAATACCGTAAATATTTTTCTCACAAAGGAATTTGAGCGTACCAACCTCTACCTAAACGTAAAACAATAATTTAAAAGCCATAGCTCATCGGCGGCGCGCGAGCTTCGAACGAAGCCCAGACGAAACAATTACTTAATGTCAACGAAAAAGATAATTTAATAATTGTTCCCGATGATATACGAGGGGCCCCCGCCCACCTGGGGTCGCGGTATTAAAATACCCGATACCTTCTCGGCCTTTATTTATGCGCGGCGGCCACAGACTTACATCTTACTCTGTACGACGGGCATTTGTTAAGAGAACACGGTAATAGCCGCTCGAGGGTTTCTAATGTCTCAATTTCCACTCACAAACAAACAAGTAACAACCTTAAAACAAAAGGTACAAGCTTCATTTTCAAATGAAAATTGAGTTGCACGAAGTTTCAGCCGCACATCTGAAACGCAGCAACAATACCCGCGAGCCGCGTTCGAAATTGAAGCTTACCGCCTTTTGTTTCAACCCTGAATCGGATGACGTCATTTAACCAACTTAAATTATGTCTTGTTTAATGAGTTGCAAGGGACTCTGCACCGAAACATCCTACGCGTAAAACTGTTGCGTTGAAAAGTGAATTTTATTGTGTGCGTGTATAGTTTATTTTGGTTCGGAGTGTACGCTATAGTGAGGACGCAGTAAAACCACATGAGTAGATATCCCTACAGAGGGGCTTTTTGACAACGCTTTTAAAAAGCTTCCCCTCTGTATAGGGATATCTACTCCAAAGTGTATACCTATTATCATAGGGATGTCACCTGTTGTATCAATCAATCAATCAATCGTTTATTTGCATGAAAACATGTAGGTATAAAAGATGTTTACAAAATGTATGTGAACTTAAATATAAAGTCCGTTCAGTAACATAGTGTCACACAGGCGCAGGTGCTCTTATTATTCTGTTTTTATTTTTATTATTTTTTACACTTTGTAATTTTTTTTCTATTCTAAGAATAAAACAGAATCTCCAAATAGTCTGCCAATCCGCACTTGGCCAGCGTGGTAAGTAAACGAACGTGGTAAGTAAACGAACGTTGACCGTAAGTAAACGAACAGACTTAACTGACTTTGACTTTTTTTTTTTTTTTTACTGTTAACTGTACAATGGTTAGGCATTTTTGTCTACAAAACACAACACTTAAGAGCGTTGACGCACGGACCCGCTTCGCAAGTTTAGGCATTTACCTGGGATTCTTTGTTTACGTGAATGAACGGGCTACTCCGAGTGCAGTGTAGTGTAACAAACCCTTTTGATCTTTTTACCATTTTCAAACGGGCTATTATTTTTTTCAATATTGTTATGCACCTATACCTAAGTTTTTAGTTCGTTGATTTTTAATTTTATAAAGTAGGCATAATTAATGTATAATGCTTGAAAAAGACCTTATAGAGTAGACCAGTACATAAAAATTATAATTGGAGAATATAGTACAGCTTCTGATATTGATTTTAGTATATACCTACTCGTGTAAGGGTAAGATAGTGAAGAAAAATGCAGATTCATTCAAAATCAAAAGTAAAAAAAAATTAATAAAAGTATTTTTTTTTGTTTTCACACCCAACCTAACGTAAAAACAAAAACAGAGAGCAATAAAATAGATAAGCACCTGCAACGCTAAAGCAGTTTTTATCACACTGACAATAGCCATCAAGGTCGACCCTTGATGCAATAAAAAGAAAAATCTTGTTCGAAAATATAAATAAAATTATCAAATAAAGTTGCTCAAACGATGACGACGTGCAAATGATAGTTAGTATCTAATCTCTTGCAGGTGTTGTGCTAGTGTAATCCATTTACCACAATAACAATAGAAAATTATTGCACGGGTAATAATAGAGTTATCAGCCATTTTATAAAACAATGCAAAAAAATAACTTTGTGCTATTGCGATAAATTGTGCCCAACAACCTAGGTATTGTGCCCAACATAGGTATATACACACCTATGGTGTGCATACCTAGAAAACATGCTGTTTCTAAAGTTTTTTTTTACATCAAAAAGTCTAAAATGACCAATGTCCATGCCTGTGATACTAAATTTCGTCCAAATCGGTAAAAAGAATGAGCCGTGAAAGGCTATCAGACGGAGAGACACACTTTCACATTTATAATATTAGTATGGATTATTTAAATAAAAAAATTATACTCTACTATTAAATAAAAAAATTATACTATACAAATTCACGCGGGCAAAAGCCCGCGGCTTCGCCCGCGTGAATTTGGGGTTTTCACAAATCCCGAGGGAATCATAGATTTCCTGTTCCCGTTCTCGCTCCCTTTTCCAACATTTATACCTACTTTCAAGAAAGTTTGCCTATATCAGCCCGCCATGTTGATTTTGATGTAATTTCCCGATTTTAAATTTTAATAGTTACCGGATGATAGTTTTTGTATACGATAGCCTTCGATAAATTTTTTGATCGAAGACAATAGCTATTTTCTAGTTCATTTTCCACATAATATTATGTACTAAGTATATGTTGGCCGCGAATTCGTCAGCGTGGATTTAGGTTTTTAAAAATACTGTGGGAACTATGTCAATTCTCGAGACGCAAGCTACCTCTGTACCTACCAAATTTTGTATAAATCGGTTAAACGGACGAATCTTTAAGAATTTCGTGAGAACTCTTTAATTTTCCTAGATAAAAAGTATCCTATATCCGTCCCCAGGATGTAAGCTAACTCTGTACCTAATTACATAAAAATCGGCAGACAGACAGACACACTGTCGCATTTATAATATTATATAGTAAGGATTACTGATTTACAACTATAATCCTCAACTATAACTTTAATATAATATATTACAATTATTAAAAATACGTAAAAAATTTAATCTATCTGTAAGAAAAAATAGCGAGCATTAAAAATATCTAGTATTGAATAGTGACAGTCGCACTACAATTTTACGTATATTCCATGTAATCCAATAAGAATTGCCGAGACAAAAAGCGTTACGTCCGTTCGCGGAGAGGCCTCGGCTCATACTAGTTTGCTAGTTCAATTTCCTACTGCCTCTTTCTGCGTTTTGGTATATGTTTCAAAGTTATTTTTTGGTAACAAATAGTACATAATTTTAGATTTTTTTTTACTTATATTATTGCTAATATGTTTTACTTTTATATGTAATTAATTTTACTTATAAATGGCGAAAATTAATCTACTAAAATGACGGTTTTATATGTCTATAATTTTCTGAAATTAAAATTCCTTTGCTTGGATTTTTATGATGTAAAAAACGCCAAATTAAAAAATGTTTTCTTCCATGTCTTTAGTTCAGGGCATTTCCTTTCATAAATATATCATTGTGTGTGAATTGAACAAGTAACTTTTGACGTAGTGAACGTCAAAGATTCCACGATTCCCAAAATTCAAAAATAGGCTTTTGGTATTTTGGCAATAAGACAAAAACTATCAATAAATTGCAAAATGTTGTCTTCCAATTCCCTAGAATACAAAATTTTCTACAATGTAGTATAAATAAGTTTTTAAGTAAATGCATAGATGAACAACATATGAAGGGTCAAAATAGCTGAAAAATGAGCTAAAACGGCGCAGAACGCATCAACGCTCTTAAGTATAATTTTTTATATAATTTACACTATTTTACACAATCTCTAAACTCTCGCCAAAAACACTTTATTCTCAGTATTAATTTAATGCGCATGACCCACACTTGTTGTTTGCCTGCCAACTGAGCCCCAGTGGAGCGTCCGTGAACCGTTCGCGTTGGTGAGAGCAACTGATAACATGGTGAGAGTTCATGACGTGTGCGTGAGCTGCGCTGTGTGAGTGTAGCTATAGCGGGCCGCTTGTATGAAGCTTCCTCTCTGTAGGGATATCTACTCACGCGGTAAACCGGGCCGGGTTTGCGCGATGTTTCCACTGGGAACATAGCCATGTAACTAATGCGCTGAATCAACATATCATTAAGAGATGTAGGCCCGTTTTATACGTGTGTACCGCTTTGTTTCGTATATTTATCGTTCGATGTGCACGTATTTATGACATGCGGGTATATACGGGGTACATTACTATGCGATGTTATTCGCCCGGGCTGGATAAGCGTGTTCCCAGACGCCTTTCGTAACAAAATATGAGTCGGTGTGTTTAATACATCGGTATACGAAACTAAAGATACAAAATTCCTTAGAAATACTTAACATACATTTAATATCAAGCACGTAGGGCCAAAGGGAAGAAAGAACACACGGATTAATAATAATAATAATAAGATTTTTATTGCAGGAAGGAAATCATTAAACATTCTTCTTCAGGCATTAAGCCATTGAAGTGGAGAAAACGACAAATTTTTCCAAAAGTACAAATAATCATTTGTACTTTTGGAAAAATTTGTCGTTTTCTCTCAATCTAATCAATCTAAAATCTTTGTGTAGATATATCAATAGATTTTTCATGTTGTGCCATTCTTTTACCAATAAAATTCGTTCTATATAATTGTGTCATATCGTAGAACAGCGAAGTGGGAGGATAACCCGTGCCAAATTGTTGCACAGTTGTGGAATTTCCAAAATCACACTCAGTAGACCGTACGCACCGAGATTTTGACGTAATTTATTTGATTTTAGTGCACGAAAATAACCGTGAAAGTGCCATTTTGCGCTATTTCGAACTGTAAACACAGAAATTCAGAGATAAATCGCAAAAAGGGAGGTACGTAGGTACTTATAAGTATGATTTATAATGTGCCAACCCTTTTCATTGTATGAAAATAATGTGTAATTTAAATAGGGCTTTTATTATAATTATTTCCCTGTATATCTGCTGTATGTATTTCTTGGATTTTGTGTATCAATGATCTGTGTGCATAAAGTCCCTTATATTGGGGATTGAATTTATTGTATCGGTTTTTGAACGGAGATATTATTATTGTCAAGGAGACAGCGAATTTAGTATCGTAGAAATAATTTAACCATATACCTACCTACCGTGTATTTACTTGGTACATAGAGTAAAATGGTTCGCCAATCGACACTAGACGTATGGATGCGCGAAAACTATATTTTCCATGTCCCGTGATGTCCGCCGCCGTGACCGCCCACATGCGCAATTAAAATGTCAGAAAAATTATATGATAGTACGGTGGAATGCAAATGCAAAGCTGTGATAGCCTAGTGGTTAGGACGACCGACTTCTAATCGGAGGTCATGGGTTCGATCCCGGGGCACGCACCTCTAACTTTTCGGAGTTATGTGCGTTTTAACTATTTAAATATCACTTGCTTTAACGGTGAAGGAAAACATCGTGAGGAAACCTGCATGCCTGGGAGTTCTCCATAACGTTCTCAAAGGCGTGTGAAGTCTGCCAATCCGCTTGGCCAGCGTGGTAGACTATGGCCAAAACCCTTCTCACTCTGAGAGGAGACCCGTGCTCTGTAGTGAGCCGGTAATGGGTTGATCATGATGATGATGATGATGATGATGACGGCGGAATACATAAACAATTGTATTCACACAGCAATACATTCAGAATTATTTGAGTGATTTAGCGCTCCGGTACGATGCCGTGTAGAAACAGATCAGGGGTAAAAACTGACATACCTTTTCCATGTTAGTCCGCTTCCATCTTAGACTGCATCGCCACTTACCATCAGGAGAGATTACAGTCAAGGGCTAACTTGTAGTTGAATAAAAAAAAATTCAACACTAAATGGCAGATTAGCATTAACAAGTATAAATTAGAAATTAAAAAAAACCCCCGACATTCGCCATTTTGTGGCGGCGGTCATCTTGGATTTGTACAGTGCTATTCTACTAGTTCCTTTCATTTGTTGTTTTTGTGTGAAAAAGAGAGTTGTGAAAAAATATGTAATCTGCCATTTTGTAGCGGCGGCCATCTTGGACCGAATGGAAGCAGGCGTTACTTTGCGGAATTCCATGATATACAATGAATATAAAAATTATTTTGCTATAATCCGCTAACAGTGACAAATTCGTAGGCACAACACCACACAATCTTGTAGGCACAACACCACACAATCTTGTAGGCACAACACCACACAAATTCACCACAAAACAAACTCGACGATCGTTTCGCTCCGACACCGGAGCATCTTCAGGAGATGTCGACTTCACAACGGACGATTGCAAAGTGACGCTCGTGTCGAATGAGCGGTCTTATATATTCTATCCCCGCTTAGTCATCTACCCTCCTTTCACTTTCTCTCTGGCCACGCCCCCTAAATATGTTGAGCAACGGTGAAGATGACACATTTATTTGCTCATTCAGCAATTCGACACTTCTACCGCTGTGCCCAACTATTTCCAATTGTTCCAACACGCACAGTCTTAAACTTTTACAGCATGTGTGTAAAATTTCAAATGTATGACCCTCGTCTGTCCTATGTCCACTATCCAAAAGATGTTTTGCGAAATGAGATCTTTGAGGCTGGTTGTTTCTAAAGGCAGCCATATGTTCTTTATATCGAGTTACAAAATTGCGCCCAGTTTGACCAACATATATAGCACTACATTCGGGGCACTTGAGTTTGTACACACCTGACTTTTGTCCATTATTTAATTTATCTTTACCATTACAAATTCTTCTGAGCGTATTATTTGTTCTAAAAGCAACGTATACATCATGTGATCTAAGAGTCCTAGCAATACGCTCAGATATTGGTCCGAAATAGGTCAAACTGGTTTTGTATTTATTTATTTTGTCTGATGGCGCTGGATATAGGTTTTTCTTGACCTGCACTGACTGTTGTTTTTTAAGTATATTATTTACAATATTAGGGTTATACCCATTTGAACGCGCCATGTGATAAATAATATTTAATTCTTTTTTATAATTGTCTTTTGTAAGAGGAACGGACACTAGTCTGTGTATATAACTATGAAAAGCTGCAAGTTTATGTTGCCAAGGATGGCATGATGATGCGGGTATGGTTGTGTCTGTATATGTAGGCTTGCGGAAGATCCCAAATTGATGTTTATTGTTGATACGACTTATAGTTAAGTCGAGAAAATTTAGTGACTTGTTTTGTTCTATTTCTGACTTAAATTTAATTTTGGGGTGTATTTTATTAAGTTTCTCAACAAATACATCCAGTTGTCTCATTGTCCCTGTCCAACATATAATGATGTCATCGACATATCTGTCGTCTAATCTGTCAAAATTATCCATAAATATTTCTGGATATCCAGAAATATTTATGGATAATTTTGAAAACAAACATATTGTAAAAAATAGTAACATTCTATATTACTACAGATATGTCGATGACATCATTATATGTTGGACAGGGACAATGAGACAACTGGATGTATTTGTTGAGAAACTTAATAAAATACACCCCAAAATTAAATTTAAGTCAGAAATAGAACAAAACAAGTCACTAAATTTTCTCGACTTAACTATAAGTCGTATCAACAATAAACATCAATTTGGGATCTTCCGCAAGCCTACATATACAGACACAACCATACCCGCATCATCATGCCATCCTTGGCAACATAAACTTGCAGCTTTTCATAGTTATATACACAGACTAGTGTCCGTTCCTCTTACAAAAGACAATTATAAAAAAGAATTAAATATTATTTATCACATGGTGCGTTCAAATGGGTATAACCCTAATATTGTAAATAATATACTTAAAAAACAACAGTCAGTGCAGGTCAAGAAAAACCTATATCCAGCGCCATCAGACAAAATAAATAAATACAAAACCAGTTTGACCTATTTCGGACCAATATCTGAGCGTATTGCTAGGACTCTTAGATCACATGATGTATACGTTGCTTTTAGAACAAATAATACGCTCAGAAGAATTTGTAATGGTAAAGATAAATTAAATAATGGACAAAAGTCAGGTGTGTACAAACTCAAGTGCCCCGAATGTAGTGCTATATATGTTGGTCAAACTGGGCGCAATTTTGTAACTCGATATAAAGAACATATGGCTGCCTTTAGAAACAACCAGCCTCAAAGATCTCATTTCGCAAAACATCTTTTGGATAGTGGACATAGGACAGACGAGGGTCATACATTTGAAATTTTACACACATGCTGTAAAAGTTTAAGACTGTGCGTGTTGGAACAATTGGAAATAGTTGGGCACAGCGGTAGAAGTGTCGAATTGCTGAATGAGCAAATAAATGTGTCATCTTCACCGTTGCTCAACATATTTAGGGGGCGTGGCCAGAGAGAAAGTGAAAGGAGGGTAGATGACTAAGCGGGGATAGAATATATAAGACCGCTCATTCGACACGAGCGTCACTTTGCAATCGTCCGTTGTGAAGTCGACATCTCCTGAAGATGCTCCGGTGTCGGAGCGAAACGATCGTCGAGTTTGTTTTGTGGTGAATTTGTGTGGTGTTGTGCCTACAAGATTGTGTGGTGTTGTGCCTACAAGATTGTGTGGTGTTGTGCCTACGAATTTGTCACTGTTAGCGGATTATAGCAAAATAATTTTTATATTCATTGTACATCTTGGACCGATTTTCATCAAACATAGCTAACAACACTCTCGACTAATTCACCTTTCAAACAAAAAAAAACCGCATTCAAATCGGTCCACGCGTTTGAGCTCCACAGGGGAACAGACAGACACACACACACACACACACACACACATACACACACACAGACACGTCAAACTTATAACACCCCGTCGTTTTTGCGTCGGGGGTTAAAAAAAAAACTCAGGCTCTGATGATGTGTTAAAAAAAATTTCAAACGACAATTGTGTGCGCATGTATATTTATATGTTCCTAATGCCTTAACAGTTTTTAAAACGCGTCGTGTATTGACAGTATCAATTTAGTCAATTTGGGAGCCCCATTATGTGAACATCTCTGAGCCCAAGCCTCACTGCGGGTGGGCTCGGAGAGTTTGCGCAAAGCATTTGAGCCCCAAATGATTGGGAATGTTTGGTCAGGCTAAATGGGCTATAACTTGAAACTATTATTTGAGTGTAAGTACTTTTTACCCGACTGGGTATAATATGTGTTTCATCTGTGTGTATGTATGTCCATTCCTATGTCCGCTTGTAACTAATCAACGGCTCAACGGATTTAGATAAATGATACGTCATTAGATTTGTCTCAATGACGCGAGTGTTATAGGGTACCTAAATTAAAAAAAAAACAAAATGGCGGACTTGATGCGCTTTAATGTGCGAGCTGAAAAAAATTTTTTTCTTCAAGACCCTCGAGTGGGGTATCAAAATAAAGGGGTTCAAAAGGCAAATACGAAAATGTATAAATTTATATATTTGGAAACAATTTGGAGTGATAAATCGTAGAAAATGACCGTTTCCTATGTCAGTTCGTAACTACTTAACGGCTCAACCTATTTTGATAAATTATACGTCATTAGATTTGTCTTGACGGCGCAAATGTTACTGGGTACATAAAATTCATAAAAAATCAAAATGGCGAATGTTATGCACTTTAATGTGCGGGCTGAAAAAATTTTTTTTCTTCAAGACCCTCGAGTGGGGTATCAAAATACAGGGCTTTAAAAGGCGAGTACGAAAATGTATACAATCTATATGTTTTAAATCAATTTGGAGTGACAAATCATGAAAAACAAAATAAATAACAACTACATTGTAAGTGGTACGGTGGTAGTTTATTAATTTTTTAGTTCGTTGTTTAGCATGGCAGTCGGGTTTTTTAATTTTTAAATTATAGCTTGTTTAGCCTTGTTTTAAAAGCGGGATTTATTTCGTCGTTTTTTTTTAAATTGCTGTACCTACGTGTTTCAAATCTTAAAAAGTTCAGGATCCACTGCGTCTCTTCTAGTGACTCTCACTCGCCGCGATATTGCGCTGCTTGTATCCAATAGCTTACTGCCTTGTTGTCGTCTGTTCACCTAGTGGAGCGTCTGCCAACGACACCCCAACGCCTATCGGTTCTTCTACTTATGGACCCTGCTCATTGCCGCTCCAGATTCGCAATTCCCTGAGCTATGTCAGTAACTCTGGTAGTTCTCTCCACTATACGCAGCATATTTTCAGGCATAGCCTGACAGATAGCCCTAATAGTTGCCAACCTCCGATAGAAGACGGCAATGTAACACTTCTTCTTCTTCTTGTGCCACTCCCATTACTGAAGATCAGCAGTCAGTTTTTCCTCTCCTTGCCCATGGCTAGGCGGAATCCTACGATAAGTCCACACAATATAACACGGAGAAGGACTTTATCATATTCAGGACATGGGCCTGGGTCTGATTGTAGGTAATTTTCATCTCTGGAGAAAGTGTTGCATCCGTTTCCTTATGTTGTAAGCACAGATCTTAGAATAAATAGGTAAAGAAAGGCAGTCGTCGACGCGGCGATAAGCCGTTTTTAACGGGCCTTAACAGGCTCGATACGTCTATCGTCGCGTGAGTGCTCAAGGTACTCATGCGCTTGTGTGCGTGTCGGCAAATGTAATTACAGGGCACACATAGGTTGGTTTATAGCTTACGTTTCGAGCGGAAATTTGTTAGAAACTTCCATTCTAAGCGTAATAGTTCGATGGCACAGATCCTAATAATATCTGTGGTTGTAACTGTAGAAGATGATACTACAAAAAGAAGAAGGACATTACTAGGTATATCCAGGACATGGGTCTGATTCTAATAATCATTTCAGAATTAACTCTCATTATAAATCATTTCTAGAGAAACTGTACATCACTTTCTCTAGAGATGATTTAATCAACTTTATATTGTAACACGTTCGTAATAGAATCTGTTAGTAACAGCAGGTTTCCATCCCTCATACACCTACCTACGTACCTACTACCTACCCAGCTTCCTAAATTGAATCCTCCCGTATTCCAGCACGCTAATCTCTCACATGTCATTACGCTCGCTCACTTCACGCCGGCAGCGCGTTGACTATCATTTGTTACGTACCTACAGGGCCTACCTGTGCGCTGTAAGGCGAACCTTGAGGAATATAGAGTGGTTCCATTGTCTGTTGGCGGAACGGTACACTTAAGAGCGTTGACGCACGAACCCGCTTCGCAAGTTTAGGCATTTACCTGAGATTCTTTGTTTACGTGAATGGACGGACCACTTCAAGTGCAGTGTAGTGTAACAAACCGTTTTGATCCTAATACCATTTTCAAGCAGGCTATTATTTTTTCAATATTTTTAGGTACCTATAAGTTTTTAGTTTGTAGATTTTTAATTTTACTAAGTAGAATTAATGAATAATGCTTGAAAAAGACCTTATAGAGTAAACCAGTACATAAAAATTGTTTCTTGTTTCAATTTTAACCACATAATTTACTATATATATAGCTACTCGTGCTGATTGGGTCACTGACTGACTGACTCATTGATCACCTCTCCTGTAAAATTTTGTATGAAAATTTTTTTTTTCACTAATGGTTTCGTATAGAGGACAAAAATTCATTCGGAGGAAAAATATGGAGAGAGCTGATGATTGAAGATTTCGGAGACGGGTGAGGAGCACGCTTAAGATATTGAAGATAAGTGGGGGGTGCTCGAACAAATGTCACTTGAAATGTCATCCAATTGGCAGAGAGCTGAAAAAAAATTCAAAATGGCGAAAAAAAGATGGCCGCCATACAAATTTCATCGGTGTCCATCTCGGAGGATATAAAAGATGGAAGAATGGTTTCTTGGCAAAAGATGATCAGGATCTTAAGGTCTACTCAATGAATAGAAAAAAAATCAAAATCGCGGAATTTATGTTTCCATACAAAATGTACGGCGAATATTGAAAAGACTACAAGTTGTGAACTATGCAAGGCTGTGATCCGGTTTTTTGGAGAACTCTCAAAGAAAAATATGGGAAAACATGATGATTGAGGGTTTGGAAGACGGTTGAGCAGCTCGGGCAGGGTATTGTAGATAGGTGGGAGGTGCTCAAACAAAAATTACTCGAAACCTCATCCAATTGGCACTGAGCTGAAAAAAACCCAAAATGGCGGATTCAAGATGGCGGCTATACAAATTTCGTCGGTGTCTATCTTACCAAGTATACAAGATGTAAGAGTGGTTTCTTGGAAAAAGATGATCAATACCTAAAGATCTACTTGATGAGCAGAATGATTCGAAGAAAAAATATGGAGAGTGATAATTATCGAGGATTAGGAATATGGGAGAGATAGGTGGAGGCTGCTCAAACCAAAATACCCGAAAGCGAAACCTCGCGGTCCGCTTGCGGGCCGCGCACCCACGCGCCCTACTAGTTTATGTTAAACTAGCTGATCCCCACAACTTCGTTCGCGTAAATACAGGTTTTTATATAGGACGGATCGGATCCCATAATTCTTTTATGTCCCTAATCTATATGTAGCCTAAGTTACTCCTTATAACATCACCTATCTGCCATTGAAAGGTCCGTCAAAATCGATCCAGCCGTTTTAAAAATTAGCTGGAACAAATAGATAGATTGACAAACATAAATTTAAACGGACACCAGTTTAAAATAAGCCGTACGTTCAAAGATCCGGCTCCCAAGTTATTTGAACCCAATAAATGTCTGTCATTTCTGAACTAAAAAACCTATGACCTTGAAATATTTACGGGACAATACGTAAAGTACTACCTTTCTAACAAAAAAAGAATGAGTTAAATCAAACTACGCGTAAGGAGTAATTAGCCTTATAACACGAAGCTCCGTTAAAATCGATCCAGCCGTTTCGGAGATTAGTTGGAACAAATAGACAGACCAACAAACATAAATTTAAACGCACACCAGTTTAAAATAAGCCGTACGTTCAAAGATCCGAGTCCCAAGTTATTTGAACCCAATACTGAGGGTTGTAATGTCTGTCATTTCTGAACTAAAAAACCTATGACCTTGAAATATTTACGGGACAATACTTAAAATACTACCTTTCTAACAAAAAAAGAATGAGTTAAATACACGTTTTAACTTTCTTCCCCTCTCCCAAGGGAACCATGCTGAATTTCGGGATAAAAAGTATCCTATGTCCTACCTCTATATATATATATATATATAGAGGTAGGACATATATATATATATATATATATATTACAAACACAGTTAAAAAATACACATATAAAAAGTTTTAATCTGACTAAGAAAAATAGCGAGTATTAAAAACATCTAGTATTGAGAAGTGATAGTTGCACTACAATTTTACGTGTAATCCAAGTAATCCAATAAGAGTTGCCGAGACAAAAAGCGTTACGTCCGTTCTCGGAGAGGCCTCGGCCCGTACTAGTTTCCTAGTTCAATTTACTACTGCTTTTTGACGCGTTTCATAGTAACTTTCAATTTCATTTTTGGAAACAAATATTAATTAATCTTAGATTTTTTTAAATTCATATTATTGCAAATATATTTTACTTTTATAAGTACTAAATTTTACCTATAAATAACGAAAAATAATATGCTAAAATGACGGTTTTACATGTCTATAATTTACTGAAATTATAATTTCTTTGATTGGATTTTTATGATGTAAAAAACGCCAAATTAAAAAATGTTTTCTTCTATGTCCCTAGTTCAGGACATTCCCTTTAATAAATATATCTTTGTGTGTGAATTGAACAAGTAACTTTCGACGTAGTGAACGTCAAAAATTACACGAATCCCAAAATTCCGAAATAGGCTTTTGGTATTTTGGCAATAAGACACAAACTATCAATAAATTGCAAAATGTTGTCTTCCAATTCCCTAGAATAGAAAATTTTCTACAGAACAGTATAAATAAGTTTTTAAGTAAATGCATTGATTAACAACATATGAAGGGTCAAAAAAGCCTAAAAATGAGCTAAAATGGCGCAGAACGCGTCAACGCTCTTAACGTGTAGGTACAGATCGAAGGCCAGCGAACGATACCAAATTGTAGGTAGCTGTGCACGCACTGGCGAAAGCAAATGAACAAGTTGCTAGATTGATTACCAGGTTACCAGCAGAAGATGCATTACCAGCTTTTGCTTTTGTGGACGCATTCGATGTGGACGCAGCAGCGAAGACAAGCAAACGATCGGAGTCTATCGGTAAACCCGACCATTCGCTACAATTCGCTTTCGTTTGCCGTCGTCGATCGGTCGCTATACTTGGCCTGAAAATACTTCATAGCAGTCAGTATATGTGTCTGCGGTGTGGGTCTGACAAACCCATATAAAATATTATTTTCTAGAGCCTATCTCTGTCTGTACAATTTAATATTTATGATTGCTCAATTTTCCAATATGAATCAAACCTCAAACCGTTTGAAAGAGTTTCTTTGCTACGGCTTCTATCAGATTCTGCTCATAGATGATACAGCCATAATTATTATTTTCCGCTCGTTTAACTACAATGGAGACAGTTCCGATATTCGATGAACACTTAGCGATTTTTCCGCGTCAACGTTAATAATGACGTTCTAACTCCTAATGTGAGGTTTATCGTTGACGCCCCGACGCGCGGCGGCGGCGCCTCGCCCCACGTGATAATATGATACCACATAATGATGAATATGTAGGAAAAATTATGTTTCATTTATGAAGATCCACCGTATTACAGAGCATTTCCGTAGAAGAGCTTCTTCGTCCGCGCGTATTTATTTAGGTTTTTAACCACCGACGCAAAAGCGACGGGGTGTTGTAAGTTTGAAGTGTATGTGTGTACTGTGTGTGTGTCTGTCTGTTCCCCCGTAGCGCTCAAACGGGTGAACCGATTTGAATGCGGTTTTTTTTGTTTGAAAGGTGAATTAGTCGGGAGTGTTCTTAGCTATGTTTGAGGAAAACGGGTCCAAGATGGTCGCCGCTACATATTTTTTCACAACTCCTATGGGTACACTACCTCAATATGGGTATCAAATGAAAGGGCTTGACTAGTAAAATAGCACTATGCAAACCCAAGATGGCCGCCACCACAAAATGGCGAATGTCGATGGTTTTTTAAATTTTTAATTTATACTTGTACAAAAACTGGTTCTTCGTACAAACTTCATCAACCACCCAAAATGTATGTATTGTACCTATGTATTCACACGGCTTTAGGGATGCTAAATGCACTAGGGTAGATACTCAGGGATTATTTAGTTTACACGGCATAGGCCGTGCGTTATACGTCAGTCTGTCTGTCACGGTACTGATGTATACAGTGTGTCCGGGATCGAATTAGCGATATTTTAGGGACATATTCTACAACTCATTACCTCTCTGAAAATACCACTTATTAGGGCCTGCCCCCCTTCCCCTCCCAGGGACAGCCATTTCAATTTGGTGTGCGTTTTTGTGGGTATGTGCGCACAAAAAATGTAATAACTCGAAAGTCTGCTGATGCACAGGTCTTCAAATGACCTTATTCGATTGGATACAATATTTTCCATCATTAAATACCAAACAATAGAATAAAATGTTAAAATAACTCGATCAAAAATGCTTCGGAAAAAAAAAATTTTTTCAAAAATATTGAAAACTACAAGTTTTTGCTGCATTTTGCAAAAACGAGGTCATTAAGACCACATTATTAAGTATTAAATCGACAGTTTTTGAGATAAGCAACAAAACGACATAAAAAGTTTGACTGTAAGTTACTTACTTCTGGAGATATTGGTAATTGTAAGTACTTCGTCCCCAAGCATGAATTACGAGTATTGAACCCAAATTTAAGATTCATCATTTTTTTACTGCAAATAAGGTAAAAAAATCTTAACTTTATAATTTAATTTTTGTTAGTTATAAACTCAATAACTCAATAACTCTAAAGATATCCTAAAAACTATGTTATTTCCGCCACAAACCGAAATTACCATCTCTGTTCTGTTAGCTAGTTGCTTCATGTTGGGAGGATCGTTGGATCATGTCCAAATACAACTTATTTTATCTGCAACGGACAAGATCGTCTCCAATAATTCTTTTCTGGTATTTGGTACCATATAAAAGACCTTCTGCTTCATAGGTCCTCATAAAAAGAAGTCCAAAGGTGTAAAGTCTGGAGAATGAGGTGGCCATTCCATTGAATTGCTGCCACGTCCGATCCAAGGCGAATAGTTGACATCTAAATGCTCTCTTATGGCTATAATAATACCGAGTAGGCATGTCTTTAAACTTAGCAAACATCACAAACCTGAATCACAAACAAAAATGAGTAATAACTTAAGTAGCGATCATAACGCCTCCTCGCCAGGAACAACAAAATAAAATTTCAGATATTTCAATTTTTTATACGAATTTTTAATCAGTTGAAGTAGGGGTCCGATCCTTAGTTTTAACCTCATTCGCTGACTAATCAAAAACAATATTATTATTACCTGATCGCCCGAGGTATGCGATGGAAACCCACATTCGAATAACATAAGAACTTACGCGCTCGAGGTTAAGTTATGTTTAAACAATAATATCTCCAAAAGTAAATAACTTACAGTAAAAATTTTTATGTCGTTTTGTTGCTTATCTCAAAAAATGTCGATTTAATACTTAACAATGTAATCTTAACGACCTCGTTTTTGCAAAATGCAGCAAAAACTTGTAGTTTTCAATATTTTTGAAAAAATAATTTATTTCCGAAGCATTTTTGGTTGAGTTATTTTAACATTTTATTCTATTGTTTGGTATTTAGTGATGGAGAATATTGTATCCAATCGAATAAGGTTATTTGAAGAGCTGTGCATCAGCAGACTTTCGAGTTATTACATTTTTTGTGCGCACATACCCACAAAAACGCACACCAAATTGAAATGGCTGTCCCTGGGAGGGGGAGAGGGGCAGGCCCTAATAAGTGGTATTTTCAGAGAGGTAATGAGTTGTAGAATATGTCCCTAAAATATCGCTAATTCGATCCCGGACACACTGTATATAGTATAAAAGAGAAGAAAGGAGGTAACTCAAAGTTCTCAAGGATCTGAGATAGGTTCCAAATGCCAATACTTACTTACCTACTTACCAACTCACCAAAAAATGGTTTTCGTAAGATGAAGTTATAAAACTATTTCCGGTTATTATCGTGATACACCACATGCCAATGTTCGAGCACCTATAGAACTCTGAGTAGGTATACACTGAGAATTCATTATCAGAATCGCGGATGTTATGAAACCTACCTAATTCGAGATATTACAATACAAGAAATCCCGTATGTGTAATCAAGGAATCCTATGCCGATAAACGTGCAATATTAAGGCAGTTTCATCAGAATGCGGTATGCTTGATAATATTTTTATATGGGTATGCATATACATGCGGTATTTTATACCACACTCTGTCACAATTACCAACACAATAAAATAACTTAGACAATTTTCACAAAGAAAACGAGTAAAGCTAACAAAGAAAAAAATACACGAATCCGAAACCAAACTACCTATTGACTTTTCACACAAAATCCTCTAAGCTTTATAATCCCCGCCGCCCACACAACGGCGATTTATTAGGTTTTTTTAATGTGAGAACTCCAAACAGTTTTAATGCGTGGATTACGCTTGTAAGCTCATTTAAATTTTTTATTAATATCGGATAATGGATAGCAATAATAACTGTGGGGGATCGTTTTATTGTTATTAGTAATTTGGCTATGAATTATTCAGTAGGGGTGCGCGGTGTTAGCTCCGATTTTCGTAATATACCTACGCGGTCAGATTTATTATTAGATATGTGTTTAATTAACTAGATTATTCTTCCTTGTAACAACAATTTCAAATAACACTAATGTCTGTCAGAAAAAGAGTTAACAAAAAAGTATTAGTAAAGAAAAAAAATCAGCCAAGTGCAAGTCGGCTCTCGCTCTTTTAGGGTTCCGTACATAATTATGAACAATATAATATTTTGGGTCTAAGAAATATTTAATTTCCGAGTTAGACATCGCAACAAACCGTGAAAGAAAATCCCAAAAAATGTTCATTTGTTTTGGTCACAGCTTATAAACTATTTTATGAATCGTTGTTTTCAGTATTTGTTGTTTAAATAGAGTATATGATACATAATATACCGAAATATCATATTCCTAACTACTTAGTTTAGTTTTTGAGATAGCCCCCGTCACAAAAATGGTCTAAAACTGACAACATTGATGGCCCCCCATTTCCTTATTTTTTTGAGTAAAAAATCAAAAAAAAATATATTCGTACTCTACTCAATGAGCTCTAAACAATGATACCCCACAAGCTAGGGTAAGAATTTTTTTTTTCCGGCTTCTTTTTCATGTATGGGGAGGCCCCTGAAAAATAAACGGAACCCCCTTTGGGAACGGAACCCCACAAACACATTTTTAACTGAGGACTAAGGACGATATTTTAAACTGACTAAAACTAAAGACACGGCTATCCAATATCTAGACGATAGACCTCCGATTTTTTAACAAATTCCTTTTTTTACTACTTATTTCTCCACATAAACATCTTTCTATATCACACAATGGAAACTAACTATACCCATACGCGATAACAAACTCTCTAAGGCTTTTTGTACCTCCTACAACCTTTTGATAGTGAGGTAGTATCTTTGTGAGTAAGTTACCGACTTAGGTAGAAAGAGAATAAAAATAATTTAAATTATTAGAATTAATATATTATACCCATAGAAATATCCCATAACGTTAATATTGTATAATCAGTGAAACAATACTTTACAATTAACTTAAGGGGGCCGCACACATGACGGATCGCTTTATCCGAGGCGAAAGTTAATTTCCTCTCTCGCGGCGGCCAACAAATTCAATCTCGGCACAATGGAACATATTTGCTTATCTTTAATTGATTCACTCTAACCCCCGGCGGTGATAAGGATTAGCTCTATTCACGCTGACTTTTACAAGGGTAGCGCCCTTAACGAGGGATGGCTCAAAGATTAATTAAATAACGTAGAGGTTCCAGTAGAAAAATATACTTATCTATATTTTTTTATATTGTGTAACTACAAATAATTATGTTTTTATAAGTTATGTTTTTATAGGTTAGTTAAGTATACTGCAATACATGTAGGCTAAAGAAAAGACGATTTGTTTTCTTTAATTTTTTTTTTTGTAAAATTGCACATGAAGTTTAAAAATGTTGAAAAATTAGGTATAATGTAATTTTGGGAGCCAATTATTCAAATATACCTACCAATCATTGCAGGTATGATTTTAGTTAGTACTTAGTAGTAGTTTTAGTTTTTAGCTAAAGCACAACATCTTGTATTTATATTTATGTTTTAACTCTTTTAGATATAACCTAATATAATATAATAATATATTATAATGCAGGTATACATTTTGATGATAATTCAGTTAATTCGCTAAACAAAAATATAAAAAAAATCAACAGGTCTTAACCGCCGTCTTTTTCATAATGTTTCCTGTTTCGATTATAATCACTCTGCGCTTTGTAAGCAAAGCACGATTTTAACCCTGTTAATAGTATGTATGTAATTTGTGACCAACCAGCTAGGACAGTAATCTATTAATAAAACTAACATAAATAGGTACAGACTTAATGGTTAAAACTTCGGCTTCCCTTTCATTCCCAGGGGCGCCGAGTTCGATCCCCGGCACGCACCTAGCAATTAAATATCACTTGCTTTAACGGTGAAGGAAAACATCGTGAGGAAACCTGCACGTCTGAGAGTACTCCATCAATGGCGTGTGACATCTGCACCCGGCCAACGTGGCGCGACATAGGAGGTGACCGAGTCCAAGGGTAAGAGATGTCAAGGAAGTCAAAGAAATAGATGGGAAGACCATATAAGAGAGGTTGCCGGAGCTACATGGCGTCGAATGACGCAGGAGATTGGAAGCCTCTGGAGGAGGAGGCCTGTGTCACAAAAAAAAAGAAAAGTGTAATAGTTATTTATGCAACTGTTGTGTAATAAGGGGTATTAAAACACGAATGTGGGTTTATCACATGAGGCGAAGCCGAATGTGATAATAGTATCACATGAGTGTTTTAATACCTAATTATCAACAGTTGCATACAAGACTTTATCTACACCCATAATATGAATCCTCTATAAGATTCTAAAACAGTTAGCTTACTGCTAAACCCCCGACATTCGCCATTTTGTGTTGAAGCCATCTTGAATTTGCATTGTGCTATTCTACTAGTCAAGCCCTTTCATTTGATACCCATATTGAGGGAGTTGTGAAAAAATATGTAGTCCGCCATTTTGTGGCGGCCCAATTTTCATGAAACATAGCTAAGAACACTCCCGACTAATTCACCTTTCAAACAAAAAAAAAACGCATTCAAATCGGATCACCCGTTTGAGTACTACGGTGGAACAGACAAACAGACACACACACACACACACACTCACACACCCACACCCACACCCCCATACCCACCCCCGCATTCAAACCGGTTTGAGCGCTACGGGGGAACAGACACACACACTCACACCCACCCCTCACCCACACTCATCCTCACCCCCGCATTTAAACCGGTTCACCCGTTTGAGCGCTACGGGGGAACAGACAGACACACACACACACACAACACACACACACACACACACGCACGCACACACCCACACCCACAACCGCATCCTCACCCAACTCAGGCCCAACCCACGCCCACACCACCATTCCCACCTCCGCATTCAAACCGGTTCACCTGTTTAAGCGCTACGGGGGAATAGACACACACACACAGACACGTCAAACTTAACACCCCGTCGTATTTGCGTCGGGGTGTTAAGTTAAAAACGGATGATGTAATATTGTACCGAATTTCATTACATCACTCGTTTGGATGATGTAATGGTTGTTACAACATTGGGTGTTCTAAAGTTGGCAATAAGCTAACTGTTTCAAAATCTTTAATAGAGGATTTAAAGCATGGGTGTAGATAAAAAAATTATTCAGTAATAAAAGCCACGATTATTATTATTTATTAATGGGTTGATAATGATGATGAAATAGGTACAAACCTAAAACTCTGAGCGACGCATCTGCTCCCATTAGCGGCTCTATACACATAACGACATCGAATTTCATAACCGGGTCGCGTGGCGCGTATCATCGCGCGCGCGTACGTTACGCGATATTCGTGAATTACACCGTTTATCGCGCGGCGTGTTTGCTTTGGGCTAATGGCTTTATGGGATTTGCGAAATCGCCCGATGACGCCTTTAGTTCGCGCCGGATGGATTTCTTATAGGGGGAATACTTATATATCAATGTTTTCTTTATTATTACTTAGGCAGTGTCCAAAAAAAGAGCATACGACGTGATGTTTAATATTCTATAAGGAAAACTGTGAATGAACATGAACATAGTTCAAATATTGTATGAATTTCATTAAAGATGTTTTGATGATATAATTTTGTTTTCATCGAACAAAGTGTGAGTTATAAAGCTTTTCCTCTGCAAATAATTTTATTGTGGACATTCATGATCAGTGATCATGAATAACTTTTTTAGCAGACATGAGATCAATGGGGACTTTTGACACTTTATTCCTACTGGTGTACCCAAGGTCTCTACCAAAATTCAGCTCTGTGGGAATTACTGTTATTTGATAACATTTTTACACGCTTTATATTAGCTTCACCTGTATGTATGATTGTAACCGACTTCTTTGAATGCGATTTTGGCCCACTTTAAACGGTCAGATTTCATTCAAACTTTGTAGATTTATCGAGGACCGATGACAATACACTAATTTGATAAGATTATTTCATTATTCAATTTGGAAAATAAGATTTTGTGTTCATTTATCAAAAGTCGTCGGTAAGGAAAAACAATAAACATACAAAATCGCACGGTAACTGTAACTAGGGTAAACAGAATAGATGTCACACACAAGTAAAATCTAAGCACAAAACGCACGAATGCAATGCGAAGATAAAACAATATTAAAACAAAATAATGATATTATTAATTAGTACCTACTTATTTACTTTAATCATATTGTAAGATTTACAATAAAAAACAAATAAAATAATTTATTTATAATTAATAATATCTTTTGTATTTTAAGTGACATGATTTTTTTAGTGTTTTATAAATAAACCAAACTAAAAAGTAGAAAATAAATAATAGTTTAAAAAAACTAAAAAACACGCTTTTTATAGAAAACCAAACTAAAAAATAGAAAATAAATTTTAATAAATATTAATTAATAATAGTGTGCATATGAAAAAAATGTATTTTATTTAAAAAAAGCGTGGGGTGCTTTTAAGATATTATCGAAATGATAATCCTCTATACACCCATGCACCCCACGCTTTTTTTTAATAAAAAACATTTTTTTCATATGCACAATATTATTATTTATATTTATTAAAATTGTCTATTTTTTAGTTTGGTTTTCTATAAAAAGCGTGTTTTTTTAGTTTTTTTAAACTATTATTTATTACGTCTAATTTAAGTAATCGGTGGGGAAGGTAACTGTTGTAACTACGAGTCTAGGATAACTGAAAAACAACATGTACATAATATGTAAAACCGTCTATCACGTTATGTTGACATCTCTTTTTCATTATTTTTTAAATCACGTCTACAAATATAATTAAATTAAAATTATCAAACCTACAAGTTTACGTATTGGTTGCCTATTGGTACCTATTGGAGGTGCCTCGGAATCAGTTTTCACTCAATCGAATTAACTGAAAAATTATACGACATTTCTGTTAAAATATACATAATAGGTATATACAGATTTATAATTTTATATACTGTATACCTTTATGTATAGTATTGTTACATGGTGTATCTGTCCGTTTGTCTCCACGTCACGAAAAAGGAAATAAAACAGCGAGCAGTCCGCAGCAGTTGCGAGCTATTCGATCGCTTTGTGGCACTCGTGATAAAAATATTTAATTTCCTGCAGTTTCGTTGTTATTGCTTCACTTGTCATGCCCGTATCACACCCCCGACACATCGTACAAATGCATCTACCACTGACAAGAATAACGATAATGCTGACGCTTTGACAATTTAAATATAAGGAAAATGCAGTATTACCTACCTACTTACCTAAACTACCTTTCAACCATTGTCGTTGGCCATTATTAGGAGTTTTTATTGTTATTTTCGGGCAAATCCTTGTACGGGACAAGAAACAGGGCCAAGGCTCCTAATCCCCGGTCTCCCCGCTATATCTAGCTCACGGCAACGGCAATTTAACCGCCAAACCAGAGTGGTCTACTGAGTGGACGATAACAGATACGACTACCCTACTAACCATTAATGCATGAAGAAAATATATCTACTCACTTCCCCCTGAAAATCGTACCTTTACGGCGTAGAAGTGCGCCTGATAGTGTGACGTAGGTATAGGGTTGTCTTTGTCCCGCACGATTTACGTATTAGCGTTGTTCAAAGTTCGTTTGTGTCGGGGATTTAACTCAAAGCACTACTATAACTATTCGAGCGGTGACCTACAACTGCGCGCAGCGTCGTGCGAGTGAGCGGGCACAATACGATTGGAGAGCCAATCAGCGCTTACGAGGGATCCGCGAGAGCTAATCAGTGCTTACGAACGATCCGCACGCCCTCCCCGCGACCCCCTCACCACCCCGAGATACCTAATTTTCGACTTCTGCGCATTGAAGGTCACCGCTCGACTTACGTGCCGCGGGTTGTACCGGCCACACCTATTAGTAGCTAGGTGTTACCGCATTTCAGCCTTTACATATTTTTAGCCGCAACATGTCATTGTCAAACTATCTGAAAAAAATATTTAAAAATAGCACTCCCGAAATCACCCCAGACAAAATGTTTTCGCGCGCTTTCCAATTTCCACGTCCATATCTCATCCAGCCGAATGACTTGGCGTTTTTATTATTCGTTTTTATTAAAATCTGAATGAATGACGTTTTATTTACATACATACATATTATGGTGTCTGGCTTAATGCGATTTTTTAGGGTTCCGTAGTAAACAAGGAACCCTTATAGTTTCGCCATGTCCGTCCGTCTGTCTGTCCGTCCGTCCTCGGTTAATCTCAGAGACTATTAGTGCTAGAAATCTGTAATTTGGCGTGGGTATAAATATTAATCACGCCGACAAAGTGGTGAAATAAAATTTTGATAAATATTTTTTTTAGGGTAGCTCCCGTACATGTAAAGTGGGGATGATAATTTTTTTTCTCGTCTACCCCATAGTGTGGGGTATCGTTGAATAGGTCTTTTAAAAATACTGTGGGTATGGGAACATCATTTTTCGATTTCTAGACCGGTTTGTAAAATATGATGTTTTAAAGTGTAAATTTTTATTAGAGTCAAGTGTCCCCCCCCTCTATCAGCCAAATGGCAGTATATAGGAACTTGAGAAAAATTCACAGCAGTAGTATATATAATCAATTTTAAAGGAAAACTATCATGGCTAAGTAGGGTTCACAGGTTAAGGAGTTATATCTGTTTTTCGAGGATTGTGACTACGGAACCCTACACTGCGCGTGGCCCGCCACGCACTTGGCCGGTTTTTTATTTGTTGTGGAGTCTGGAGGGATGAATAACGGTGAAATACCTGGCCATAATATACATAGTTTAACGCAAAAACGACGGGGTGTTATAAGTCTAACGTGTCTGTGTGTGTGATTTGAATGCGGTTTTTTTTGTTTGAAAGGTGAATTAGTCGAGAGTGTTGTTAGCTAAGTTTGATGAAAATCGATCCAAGATGGCCGCCGCTACAAAATGGCGGATTAATAGATACATATTTTTTCACAACTCCCAATATGGTTATCAAATGAAAGGGCTTGACTAGTAGATTAGCACTATTGCAAAACCTAAGATGGCCGGCTCCAAAAAGTGGCGAATGTCGGGGCTTTTTAAATTTTTAATTTATACTTGTTAACTTTGTATCTACTGTAGGATAGGCTAGGTACATCACAGAACATTAGGTCCATACTCATACCGCTACCACTACAGTCCTTTTAAGTCCCACTGCTGGACACAGACCTACTCAAGAGAGTAGACTTGTGCCCATCAATGGGACGTTCCTTAGGGACGTAGGGATTTAGAGCTGGACTCGCCACGCTGCTCCAATGTGGGTCGGTGGGCTTTAATAACTATTGTCACGTAGGGGATAGTTGGCTTAACTGCTATCCGAGGCACGGGGGTGGAACACCGCTGGCACTGAGAATTTCTTGACAGAAAAATCCAAAAGGTATCTATCGATTTTTGGCTTGTCCAGGGAATCGAACCCAGGACCTCGTTATCCAGACCTAGACCTCGTTATCCAGACCTAGACTTCGTTATCCAGACCCCGTTGCTAGACCAACGAGGCGCCATTACGAGGCGAGAGTCACGCAATAGGCAATTAAAATGACTGATGTTTACAACTAAGTAGATATAATTTGTCTCCTAAAACGCCAGTAAAGAAGTTTCTATTTAATTGTTTTTGTTTGGGTGTACCCTTCAACTGAATAGTCAGATTTTGTGACCAACACAAGCAGCTGTACCTACTTAGTGTTTGCTCACTTATAGGTAAGCATATTATGAATTACTAGCTTCTGCCCGCGGCTTCGCCCGCGTGAATTTCGGTTTTGAACAAATCCCGAGAGAATCGTGGATTTCCGGTTCCCGTTCCCGCTCCCTTTTCCAACCTTTATACTTACTATCAAGGAAGTTCACTATACTAATCTACTTACAGCTGTAGATATAGATTTCGGGTTTTTCAAAATCCCGTAGGAACTGTGCAGTTTTCCAGGACAAAAAGTAGCCTATGTGTTGCCAATGCGTGTAACACAGCAAACAAATCAATGTGTCATTCAAAATTTCAGCCAAATCGGTTCATTAGTTACGGCGGAGAAGAGGAACAAACATACACACAAACTTTGGCCTTTATAAGATTAGTGTGATGACTCTACACAGAAGCGGTAATTATTTATTTCACAGAATTAAAGGTGCCTTATACGTTGACTCCCACAGGTCTTTACTCACCCCGATCCACCCCTATACGAACCTAATATTATTTAAACATGAAAATAACACAACTTAACACAACAGTTCAGGAAGTAGGCGGCGTTCCCTCACCATAAATATCAGAACAGGGGTGTTTCTGTAATCTGCTCACGGCCCATAAACTTTAATGGGCCGACATTTTAAATAGATAAACTTGTCTATGGTAGCTCGAATGAGTTGTCTATGGCACTTAAAAATTAATGCATAATAAAAAGTAGTTCACTGAAAATACTTATTGCAAAGTTGTTGGGTTACAGAATACGCATTATTCACAGAATAACACATATATATACCCTGATTTCTAATTCCGTGGAATTCTGACAGCTGTCATTGTCATTTACAGATGAGTTATTTGTATGGAGAACAGGGTTAACATCTACGATGTACGATTTTACCCCAAACTACTTTAATTCCCTGTCATCATAAAATTCCATATGCCGAATAATAAATATTAGTCGTTTCGCCCTAAAATAGAAAACACCAAGTGTGGAAACTAGAAAGTGCACACTAACAGCAATAGAAAACAAAAGAAGCACATGGAAAAATTCATTCAAAAATGGAAGTCAAATGACATTCTCACCATGAAGTGTCTGTCAGGCATTTGTCATATCTACATGCGGCGGTTGATTTTTTATTTACATAAGTTTTGAATTTTTTATCTTTTTTGTGGGAATTGTTTTATCTCTGGTAACATTATGAAACGTCAGAATTCCACGGAATTAGAAATCAGGGTATAGGTATTTCATGGTATTTCACCTGGCTACCTATTGCGGCTAAAGCTGTGGATCCCTGTGACAGACTGACGGACGTAGGCTTCGTATAATAGTAATATCGTGTAGTAATAGCATAGAGTTCTGTGGTAATATAGGGTCCCGTTTGGCAACCATTGGTTATGAAATCCTAAAAATTGGGTGTTCTACTAACGTTACAGTCTTACAGACAATGTTTCTCGACGGTAAAAGTAATATAATTTGAACTATTATTATCACACTAATATTATATAGGCGAAAGTTTGTGTGTGTGTGTATGTGTGTGTGTTTGTGTGTTTGTTACTCTTTAACGCTGCAACTACTGGACAGATTTGGCTG
Source organism: Melanargia galathea (assembly GCA_920104075.1). Classification (NCBI taxonomy): domain Eukaryota; kingdom Metazoa; phylum Arthropoda; class Insecta; order Lepidoptera; family Nymphalidae; genus Melanargia; species Melanargia galathea. The sequence continues at coordinate 2,183,344 of OV049868.1, read as the reverse complement.
AAACTTTGAATGAAGTTAGATTATGCCCTGACTTAACACATAGGCTTTTTATCCTGGAAAAATCCACACTTCCCACGGGATTTTGAAAAAAAAAACCAAAATCTATAGCTACAGCTATAGGTAGATTACTATAGCAAACTTCCTTGAAAATAGGTATAAAGGTTGAAAAAGAGAGCGGGACCGGGAACGGGAAATTCACGATTCCCTCGGGATTTGTGAAAAACCGAAATTCACGCGGGCGAAGCCGCGGGCAGAAGCTAGTTGAACATAATTAATAATAATTATGTCATCCGATTCAAACAACTGTTATGTTAATTGCACCACTAAAAGCGCCGACCAAAATGTTAATTGAACCATTAATTAATTAAAATACACAACACCTTGATGGTAGCGGCAACTAGTCCAGTTTTTATGCTATTTTATTATCTTATTATAATTATATTTCTTGATACATTATAATTACTATTAAAAGCTGACAATAACGAAAACTTTCATTGAGAGAAATTTCCTGACATTCCTTCTGATTTTCTACATCTAAAAGCATTTCCTTCTGAAAGAGGGAACCTAATATAATAAGTGGTATAATAGTGGTACCCGGGAATCGAACCCAGGACCTCGTGATCTAAGTATAGTCGAATATGCTAACCAATAGACCAACAAGCCACGAACTATAATTTCCAGTTATTGAAAGAGCCCAAACATATGGAAATAATTAGAGTCCAAAACCAAAATTGGCGCCAATTCCGAAATTGAATAAGAACAGTGAGTTGTTCTTCGTAAGCCCCTCCCATCATTCCATGGCAGTAATAAGCAGTACAAGCACAGACTAAAGATAAAGACAGACGGAAGTTACGTGTTCATAAAAGTGAAGCCAGTTAAAATCTTTCATAGCAGTGAAGCCATAGCGTTGCATTGTGAAAGCGTTGTAGGGAAAATCGTTTTTAGGGTTCCGTACCCGAAGGGTAATTGTATTTTTGGGGACTCATTTTCGGCCTTTTTGTAAGCCAGTTTGGTAAAAACTATAGTAGATTTAGGTTTTCAAAATTCTCTTGGGAACTCTTTAAGTTACCAGGATATTTTAGGTACCTACGTCTCGACGATGCAATGTCCGTCTACCTCTGCGCAAAATTCATTCAAGATCTGTTGAGCGGTGAAAAGGTATAAGGACAGACAAACATACCTACTTTCTATGCTCGTCGTTGACGTTGTCGTCTACAACGTGACGAAGTGGTAAAAGGTGTAAACTTAAATTAAAAAAATATATATGCTTAAATTAAAAAAATATATATGCAGCGTGGGTATAGATTGAAGATGAAGTTATGAAGAATTTTACTATGTGCAAATACATTTATTACGCATCCGCCACATCTATCTTCTATCTTCTATCTATAATATAATAAAACTGTAACAGATTCAATTCTGTACATTGAAGATATTTTGAAAATTTTTATTGTAGGGCACTCTATAATCGATACTGAAGCCAAAACTGCAATTTTTTTAATTTTTGTCTGTCTGTCTGTGTCTGTCTGTCTGTCTGTCTGTCTGTCTGTCTGTATCTTGGCCGCGCATTACGCCGAAACTACTGAATGGATTTCAATGAAACTGGTACGATTTGAGTTTATACTCCGAGGTAGGACATAGGATACCTTTTATCCCGAAATTTAACATGGTTCCCATGGGAGAGGGGAAGAAAGTTAAAACATGTATTTAGCTGTAATTCATTAACGCGTAGTTAGATTTAACTCATTCTTTTTTTGTTAGAATGGTAGTACTTGAATTATTGACCCGTAAATATTTCAAGGTCGTAGGTTTTTTATTTCAAAAATGACAGACATTTATTAGGTTCAAATAACTTGGGACCCGGATTTTTGTACGTATGGCTTATTTTAAACTGGCGTGCGTTTAAATTTATGTTTGTCGGTCTATCTATTTGTTTCAACTAATCTCCGAAACGGTTGGATTGATTTTAACGGAACTTTCAATGGCAGATAGGTGATGTTATAAGGGGTAACTTAGGCTGAATTTAGTTTAGGTACATAAAAGAATTATGTGATCCGATCCGATCCTATATAAAACCTATAAACACGCGAACGAAGTCGCGGGGGTCAGCTAGTACGTAATAAATGTATTTGCACATAGTAAAATTCTTCATAACTTCATCTTCAATCTATACCTACGCTGCATACTTACATATATATTTTTTTAATTAAAGCCATTCTTCGTCTATGGAGGAGATGCGTCCACTCCACGTCTCCGCCAGTATTTACTTTAGTCTATGCAGTAGGTACAGTCGAACAAAGTCATCGTTTACACTTACAGTACGAGGAACACCGAGTACCGGGTACTGTGGAGTCGTAAAGTGACTTCGGTCCGGCGTTGCGTCGCCTCTGTGGAACTTTACTATCTCGCGAGGGTTTCAGCTAATACAAAGAGTTGTGTACAGTCGCGTACAATATTGTTGTTTATCTACTTAGAAAATTGACGATGTGGGGGGCTGTTCTTAGACCTCAACCGTGGACTGGGGGCTGTCTCATCAAAAACTGTAATTTAATCATCAAGAGCTGTCATATAGAGTTGTACGAAATATTAACTGACTCTGAGAGTAAATTTTTTAAATACATAGTAGGTTAGGTAAGATTTAAACTGGTTAAGACTTCAGCCTCCCTTTCGGGGGACCGAGTTCGGTCCCCGGCACGCAACTCTAAATTTTCGGAGTTAGGTATATATGCGTTTTAAGCAATTAAACATCACTCGCTTTAACAGTGAAGAAAAACATCGCGAGGAAACCTGCACGTGTGAAGGCCTGTGAAGACTACCAATCTGCACTCGGCCAGCGTGGTGGAGTACCTACGGCCTAAACTCTTCTCATTCTGAGAGGAGAAGACGAGGAGGAGACGCTGTAAAGCGACGCGAGGCGCCACGCCCCCAGCGCCAGATGTACACTCGAAGAGAACAGCGTTTTAAGTGATGAATTAGGTACATTGGGAGGTAAGCGAAGCGCTTCGCTCATGTCGCTAGACTCGACCTTGTTTCGCTTCGCTTCCCTGCCAATGTAATTGATCACATAGGACGCTGTTCTCCCCGAGTGTACTGCTGGCGCGGGGGGCGTGGCGCCTCGCGTCGCTTTACAGCGTTTCACGGTAGCGCATTAATTGAGCAAAACAAAATCAAAGCCGCTCAGTTCACCCATACCAGCGCCAGACGCGTCTTCTTTGTAACGACCTACCTACGATATAGTGCTATAATTATTACAATGTCTTTAGTTACTTAGTTAATGTAAATAATGTGAACAAAATTAGGTAGGTAGATATATTATATATTTCTTGAACTGTGTACTGTACGGTTTTCGTAGCATAGGGCGACCGAAAACCAATATGAGATCAAAATGATTGGTAAGTTTGACGACCTTCTCTGGCGCATTGGTAAGCGCTATAAAGTCACGGTTTCGATTCCCGACGATTTAGAATTTTGGAAAAACTACCCCCAAGTGGGTTAAATGGGGGATGAAAGTTTGTATGAAAGTCCGTCATTTCTCTAAAGTTATATCCATGAAAATCGGTATTTGTATTGTCGGTTAAAAAAAACGAATTAAGTGTTTCTGGAATTTTGAAAATTCTACCCCCCAGTGGGTTAAATAGGGGATGAGATTTATAAGAATTCAAGGGGATGAAGTCGCTGGCATCAGCTAGTAATAATATAAAGAGGCTTGTCCTGAATGACTGACTGATCATCAACGCACAGCCTAAACTAAACCACTAAAGCTAGAAACTTGAAATTTTCACAGTAGCTTTCTTTTATGATGTAAGCGCACACTAAGGAAGGATTATTGGAAATTCCACTCCTAAGGGGATGAAAATTTGTATGAAAGTCCGTTATTTTTGAAGTTATCATGAAAATCGGTATTTGTACTGTCGGTTAAAATAAAGAATACGTGGAATTTCGGAAAAACTACCCCCAAGTGGGTTAAATAGGGGATGAAAGTTAGTATGAAAGTCCGTCATTTTATGATTCCTTTCATTTGATACCCATATTAAGGGAGTTGTGAAAAATATGTAATTCGGCATTTTGTAGCGGCGGCCATCTTGGACCGATATTCTTCAAACAAACTAACAACACTCTCGACTAATTCACCTTTCAAACAAAAAAAACCGCATTCAAATTGGTCCATCCGTTTGACCGCCACAGGGGAACAGACAGACAGACACACACACACACAGACACACACACACAGACACGTCAAACTTATAACACCCTCTCGTTTTTGCGTCGCGGGTTAAAAAGGTACCGGTGGACACCGCACTAGGAGACCTGCATCGCGGGGTCCGAACAATTGTATTGTCATTTGGTTAATAGCCCAATAACTAATAGACACTGATGAGTTTCAAAGAGTCCACGAACATTTTTCAGACATGCGATTAGCATATTAGATTGGGGCGACATCAGTCGCGCCGCGCGTCGGTCGTCGGTCGTCATACACAAACAATAAACGGAACGTGTCCGAGATGCAGATAAGATCTGACACCTTCTTTAATTGGAATTTATGTAGTCTGCGTCTCGCTTTATGATCCGGACCCCTACTACGAGTGTGTTTAGCTACGAGTATAGGTATCTACCACGGAAGAGAAAAAGCAGGTATCTACCACCACCACTACAGTCTTTTAACGTCCCACTACTGGGCACAGGCCTGCTCTCCGCCTGGAGAGAGCTAAGATCCGCCACGCTGCTACAACGCGGGTTGGCGGGCTTTAACGACTATTTTCACACGATAGTGATAATAACCGGAACCGACTGCTCTCCGAGGCACGGGGGTGAAACAACGCCAACTACCAACTCCGGGCTGGCACTGAGAATTTCTTGATAGAAAAACCCAATACTTAACAATAATTTGCCCGACCCGGGAATCAAACCCGGGACCTCGTGATTTGCTGTCGAATATGCTAACGACTAGACCAACGAGGCAGTAATAGACTTTGAGCTATATCTACTCGTATAATAACGTCCTCCCGACCGAATTTCGGCCACGGCGCCCAATCTCAACCGAGGCGGAGATTAGCTAATTACACTAGAGACATTATAATGCACAAGTGTGTGAGGCATGCGGCAATTTTTTGTGCAACACATGTGCACTATTTATTCCTTCAGTCTTCTTCTTCTTCTTGGATCACGGATGGGACGCCAATGCGACACGACCAGTGTGAACTGGCGCAGAACCGACTGTTTACATGCTCTCCGAAGCACGGGGGTGTATCTAATACCGCTAACTTCCAACTACGGGCTGGCATTGAGAATTTCTTGAGAGAAAACCCCAATACCTTGCAATTATTGGCCCAAACGGGAATTGAACCCAGGGCCTCGTGATCCGCTGTCGAACTTGCTAAGCATAAGACAACAAGGTACCAATTACCGTTTATCTCCATTAATTGCAGTGCCAGGTATAAAAACGAAGCCCTCTCCTCGTTTACTAACTCGAATCCAAGTCGAATTTGATCGTACCGTCGAAAATTGAAATTCAATGATAACAAATGGTAGAGGATATAAAGCTTCATCGTGCTTATTATTTACATATTTCGGTTCGCTTTCGTTTGGCTTCCGAATGGCTTCCGGAGTAGATTACAATGCGCTTTATTTTGTTCTTATATTATCTTAATTACTTGAGCCCTAGTCGCATGCAACGCGCAGCGGTGGCGGCGTGCGAGGTAGCGAAAACGTGACTCATGGAGAGCGTTGTAAGTAGGTACACATTAGCCCAATACAAGAAGTTTTACAAGAAACTGTATGAAGACGTTCACACCTCCCAAAGCGCGTAGGAGCAGAGTTGCTACCACTCCATGGTGTAAATTCTTTTTCATAGGTTTCCGTAACTTATAATCAAAAATATTTAGGGGATAATTTTGCCGTATCTCTGTATGTCGGGGTGTCAAATCACTTTTTCTTAGAAACGGCTTGAGATTTAAGGTAATTTATAATAAATATTAAGATAACGGTCTCTTATAGGTTTAAAATTTTCAAGTTTTTAGTTAAATGGTTTTAGGTAAATAGACAAAGCCTTTCAAAACATATTTTCTTACTAAAATCCCATTCACTGACCTATACAGTGCTTCCAGATGACCTACAAAATATTACTATTTCCTGCAATCTATATTAGAAACGTACGGAGGTAGGTTTGGATTTAAAAATTATCCACATTGCCAGTGCCGGGATGTCTTACGTCGTATTCCATAGAGTTCACCACTGCGCCAGGGAGGTCATCTAATCGTCTAAACGGTCATCTACGAAAGTGGACCTTTTCATACAACTCCTTCCAATTACAAATCGTACACGTATTCAATGTAACAGACGTTCTGCAATTCTTGAATATTGACGTCGCGCGTCATGTTTGTCCAGCTCTTTACACTATCTAAATTACTTAATTAAGACGGTAGGCCGCTAACAAGTGTGCGGCAATCGCTACTTGAATTTATTCCCTCAATTTTTGGGTATATTTTTAAATTTGTTTTGTTAATGAGTGAGATAAAACACGTAATTGGAGTGTTACAGCTTTTACCTGAACAGGGGCATTTTACGCATCGGATTTTTATTAAAAAATTCGGAGATAACAAAATTTTAATTAACATAATACATAAAAATATACCTTGTACCTAATATTTAGATTCATATACATATGTATGTACAATATACATGTCATAATATCATTGACTAGCTGTTCCTGGCATGCGTTGCAATGCCACGTAAAGTATGGCTTAGGAACGCATAGAGAACAATCAAACATTCATTTTATTTAGATTTTTTGGGCCATAAACCTACGCGGGCGTATGCAGAACAACTCACCAAAGTTACATCATAATCAGAGGTATACCATGCCCATGATTCTAATCCCAATAATATTTGTGGGTGCCTCATATTTTTATAATTTACACTTGTAGCAAAATTGTACTGTTTTCTGGAAAGTTTTCGGGTAAATAAAGGGGATTTTCCTATGTTTTCTATACTGAATGTTGAACGCTTTGTGGTAGGATTCTACCCCGAATCCGCCTGGCTAGCGACCACACTTCAGCCGTAATCTGCCGCAAAGCATCCGTGTGTTCCGGCAGCGAGCTGAAGAGCCAGTCCCCTTCCTCAAAAGCCGGCAACGCATTAGTGGTTCCTCAGGTGCTGCTAATGTTCATGGGCGGCGGTAATCACTTAACATCAGGTGACCCGCTTGCTCGGTTGCTCGCTATTCCAAAAAAAAAAAACTGAAACTGCGGAGCGTTTCACAGAAGCGATCTGAGAGTAGTCTCTATTGCCCTCACAGCACAGTAGGTAATCTAATTTGGTGCTCATTGCCGCGTTCTCGATTCAAACGATGTCACAGAAATAAAGCACACGTGTCTACTAGATCGGGATAAGTAAGTTCAAAGTTTGGAGCATCAGCGCAACCTGTTACCTGTTACCTGTTACCTGTCTGTCGCAATTGTGCTCAAGGCATTCCAACTTACACCTCATCATTGTCGTCTAGCGTAAGCCTATCATGCAATTAAGGCCCAATTTATACCGCCGCGGAATGGAATGGAAGTGAATTTTGTGAACTTTATGTCAATTGTATAACATACAAAATATAGTACCTATGGTACGGCAGCTGCCGAACAAAATTTTTAGTGATTAATAACAAGCCGAATTTTCGTGAGTAGGTTCGTTTCGACGAGACGACCATCTTTTTTATCTATGAAGATTCTCGATGGAGGTACCTTTTCGGGTGGGGAGGTGTTAAAAATTTCGATTCACTCGGGTGGGAAATCGTTCCACTAAATTTGTAGGACTATATGACCATTTCATTATACAAGTATTTATTAAGCTGCATACAAAAAATCAGGTGGTTAGTAATAATATTCTACAGCGTCCTCCACTCCGAATATTTCCAAATAATGAGGTTATAAAAATGATTAAACATTATTAAGAACTAGCTGATTTTTTGTATGCAGCTTAGTAAATTGTTGCTTGTATAATGAAATAGCTACATAGTCCTACAAATTTAGTGGAACGATTTGCCACCCGAGCGAATCGAAATTTTTAACACCTCCCCACTCGAGAAGCTACCTCCATCAATTTTCATAGATAAAAAAGTTGGTCGTCTCGTCGAAACAAACCTACTCACGTAAATTCAGCTTGTTATTAATCACTAAAAATTTTGTTCGGCGGCTGCCGTACTACTAGCTATAGGGGAATTCTCGAGAATGCGCGAGAATTCCCCGGAAGACGCGCGACCTTTTTTGGCTCCTATTTAATTTGTATGTTATGCAATTGACATAAAGTTCATTTAGCTATGTACAATTTCGTCGCAAAAAGTCGCTTCCATTCCATTCCGCCGCGGTGTAAATTGAGCCTAACAAGTATAAATTAAAAATTAAAAAAACCCCCGACATTTGCCATTTTGTGGCGGCGGCCATCTTGGATGTACATAGTGCTATTCTACTAGTCAAGCCCTTTCATTTGATACCCATATTAAGTGAGTTGTGAAAAAATATGTAATCCGCCATTTTGTAGCGGCGGCCATCTTGGATCGATTTTCATCAAACATAGCTAACAACACTCTCGAATAACTCTCCTTTCAAACAAAAAAAACCGCATTCAAATCGGTTAACCCGTTTGAGTGCTACAGGGGAACAGACAGACACACACACACACACAGACACGTCAAACTTATAACACCCGTCGTTTTTGCGTCGGGGGTTAAAAATACACCCAACGAGAGCGCGGAACAAGCGATAGAGAAAGCACGATAGGCCTAAGCGTTCGGCGTGTGATGCATCTATCTCTCTTTATTTTCTTATGACGTTAGCACGTAAAATTATCATCCGTAAACCAATTTTATAGATAACCTTTTTTTAACCCCCGACGCAAAAACGAAGGGGTGTTATAAGTTTGACGTGTCTGTATGTGTGTGTGTCTGTCTGTTTCCCTGTGGCGCTCAAATGGGTGGACCGATTTGAATGCGGTTTTTTTTTGTTTGAAAGGTGAATTAGTCGAGAGTGTTGTTAGCTATGTTTGATGAAAATCGGTCCAAGATGGCCGCCGCTACAAAATGGTGGATTACATATTTTTTTTCACAACTCCCTTAATATGGGTATCAAATGAAAGGGCTTGACTAGTAGAATAGCATTATTGCAAATCCAAGATGGCCGCCGCCACAAAATGGCGAATGTCGGGGTTTTTTTTAATTTCTAATTTATGCTTGTTAATAGTTAAGTTTAGAAAGCTTTTTATTTATTGCCAGATATAATTAGGTACATATATTAAATTATGCTAAAAAATTAATAATAATAACAAATTACCCATTTAAAAAAACGCGTGAGCAAAATTGATTTGCTCACATTAAAAAAGCTCACAAATAATTTTTTTTTGTTTGGTTCGTCGACGTTTTAAAGGTGAGTTCATCCAGCGTGAGTAGATCTCGTGTCCCCGTTAGATTTGCATTCCCGGTGATTTCCCCGGCGATCGGGCGGCGATACGATCGAGCGATCTCCAGAATTGCTCCGGTATTCGTATTTCGTATCCAAATCGAAAATCAAACTTTTCAAGTGTACCCATTGGGGGGTGCTATTCTGTGAACGCTCGATATCGCTCTAAATTCTCATGGCGGACCTATGCCATACCGACCGCGTCTGTATTGCATAGTAACGTACAGTATCAGTAGGATTATATACCGAGTCTGCACATCCTCGATAAGGCTACTAGATTTCGAATATGAAAAGACTACGCTATCAGAGTAAAATGAACCCAAACACTCTTATTTTAAAGTCATACTTCCAATTTGTAGTTTGCAAAATTTCCGCTTGGGACGCTAGTATACTCGACAAAAGCGAGTCGAGAAGCTGAAGTTACATTATGGGGGTATATAGCTCGAAGATGCGATAGACGTAGGGCTCCAAGGGTGGGGTGCTAGCCAGGTAACCTCCAAGTGTGCCTGGGTGCTGCTGGTCCTCTTGGATACGTCCGAGTGGAAGAGCAGTATTCGGGCCGGTGCACCCCGGTAACATGGTTAATAATTTCGGGGATATTGTTAGCCATGGCCAATGACCTGGCGGAGGGAGGTTTCTCCGCGTGTCCCTCTGATTAGCAGAGGGCACTGCGGATGAAACTGGGGGTGAGACACCCCGGGGCGGGGGGCAGCGATGCCCATCGCGGGAGGAAGAAAACCTCGTTAAAAAATTACGGGAGGGCGCGAGACTCTGGAGGGACAGCCCAGAGGCGAGCGGGAGCCCCAGCTGGGGCGGCTGCCGGACACCTGGGATGCATACTTTGGGTTCCCCAGGCGTCCAGCACAGACAGCATGAGGGTCATGCCGTGGTGGTTTTAGTGGGTACCCGGCTGGAGTCCCACATAACCTTCGTTCTGCCGCATTCGGCCGCAGAACGGGGGTACCTATAAAAGGTTTCCACCACGTCAAAAAAAAAAAAAAAAGGGCTCCAAGGGTGTTGGAGTGGCGACCTCGCACCGGAAAGAGCCTGTGTTTACAGACCTCCCACTAGACACAGACGACATCAAAGGAGTTCCAGGGTACAAGCCGCACTATACCGAGGTTTAAGACAAACCCATAGACGTCCACTGCTAGACAACGGTGGTCCAGCAGTGGACGTCTATGGGTTTGACGAAGAAGAAAATGCGGTACTTATAGGTCGCTACTGTGGACAATTCTGTTGTACACAATCTCTAAATCTAAACTAAAATGACAGGTCTAAATATATTCCTGTCTCTTTCACAATCCTCCCTGCTGAAGGGGATAGCACTATTTTTAAACCTGTCAATTTAGTTTAGGTTTAGAGATTGTGTACAACAGAATTAGCCACACTGATTAATTATTTGAACGTACTGCGCACAACGAAACTTTTGAATTGCGGTTCTACATAGGTACCTCACGAAGCCTATTGGCTATTTTCAAAAATAGCTTTTTTTATACATACTTAAGCTATATGTACCTACCTATTGTCGAACGATTACGTACTGGTACGTAGGTATTACGGAATAGTGCCCTCGATTTCTTTCTTCAATTTTGCATAGAAATCGTAGGCGTATAGGATTTTATTGCAATGGAAGTTTCTATAGCGAATTGAAAATCGCCTTTCACAAAGGCTTTCGCAAATAAAAAGTTTTCCATTTGCATTGTAAAAGAAACGTAAGTGTACCTACGTATTACGGGGGTGGCTGATAACGTTTATAAGGAATCGGCATTTTATTACTTACTTAGGTAAGTAGTTATGCAAAAGTGTATTGCTACTTAATCGTATTTTTAATGCAAAAATAAATAAGTAACTACCTAAATGTATGCCTTAAGGTGCATGTGCTGACAGTGACTTTCATACATTTTTCTTTTTGATTATTCTTGAAATGTATACATTTTTCTTTAAATTTAATTTGTTTTATAATTTCTTTATGGGTTTCTATGCGCGGAATTTTCATGTCAAGCAAATATTTACATTATATACATTATAAAAACGGCATTCAAAAAGTGGCAAATTTACGCATGTGTGAGTATGTTTTTTAGCGCCATCTATCATTATAGTTTAAAAGTACTTCACAATTATAGAGTATGAGGTTCATATCTAAGCACGAGGATACAGAGTTGCCATTTTCACGGAACGGTGACTCTCCTAATATTTTAAAATTTTGTCATGGCAACCCATCGCCAAAACTATCAAACGTGAATGAACTTTCCACTTCTTTTCGAAATCGTTAGAAGAAAAATCGTAAGTATACGGTATACCTACTACTAAGTAGGTATAGGTACTAGTTACTACCAAACAAAATAATACCTATTCGTCTCTGAGCTTCGTGCGAGAGCGAACTCGCGCGGGTTCGTGCTAGCTCCGTCCCTTTCTGTCCGCTCACTGATACCTACCTAAAATATGCTATTGCGACGCGTCTTGCGGTTACATTCAGAGGCGATTATTTGTTTGGCGATACCTATTATACCTACCCATTATGGGTCTAATCAATACAAACTAACGTAAAATTATTAGGTTTTTGTTAGATAGGTTGTTACCTACATCAACTTGAATTTATTTGTAATTATATACCTACCTATAAGTATAACATGAAATGTCCAGTCATCATGTTTCTTTTTATAATTTACCTACCTATTGTCCTTTTCCGCGGCTTTACCGTTTTTAAAAATCCTATACCTATATCTATATTCTATACTAATAAATAAAATTGAAGTGTCTGTCTGTAATTTCGAAATAACTACCTCATAATAAGCTCATATGGTTATTTAAACGGTACCATAACCGAATCACACATTTTTAAAATTTTTGTCTGTCTGTCTGTCTGTCTATCTGTTTGAACGGGCTAATCTTCGGAACGGCTGAACCGATTTTGACGGGAATTTCACATACAAGTAGAGAATTAACCAGGTAGTAACATAGGCTACTTTTTAACCGACTTTCACAAAAGGAGGAGTTGTGTTTTTCTACATATGTACACCGATATCTCCGAGATTTCTGAACCGATTTGCGTAATTTTTTTTTTAATCGATAAAGAAACATTGCGACACTGCCCTACAAAAAAATTAGATTCCAACTTCTCAATCCTGATGCTGTAGGGGACCTGATCCCCAAACCTAATGGGATTTAGGAACTGTCGGTTATTTAAATTGATATTGGGGGTACCAATTAAAGACTATCGTTGAATGAACTTGAGTAGGTACACATCCAACTCCTCAACCCTGATGCTGTAAGGAATTGCATTCCGAAATCGTAAGGATCCACGGAATTTTTCCGTTTTGGGGACGGGTTACTACAGATAAGCTACTTTTTGTTCTGGAAAATCAAAAGTTCCCACGGGATTTTTAAAAACCTAAATCCACACGGGCGAAGCCGTGGGCATCATCTACTTAGTACCTAATTATAATGAAAATTAACCTTCAGTCTTCTACTTATACCTACCTAGTAGGTACCTATCTACCGTGAGGAGCGTCGTCGCTCCGTTGCAACGTGCAGGACAAACAAACAAACACACTTTCTCATTTACAACGTTAGTTTTACTTTGCGCAAAAACCGAAACACGTGTCAAATATTTTTACATTTGGAATAGTTACAAAATACAAATACAAAATTCGAAAACATAATTGTAAACTTACAAAGTTGTGTTGCGTCATTGTTCTCAAAAAAAAAAAAAAAATAATGGTCACCCCAACTCGCAAGCCATCGTCACCTCGACTCGCGAGTTGAATGACCGCGCGCTGTATGCCGATCGTCAGCTGATGCGCGTTTCAACCACTGTGCCTAAGCTTTTTTGGACAAAATTATAACACAATATTCTAGTTAGACAGTTGAAGTTTTCACAGATGATGTAGGTACCTATTTCTGTTGCCGCTGTAACAACAAAAACCATAATAAATTTTCAAGGGTCTGCCATACAAAAAACGTGATTTTTTTGCCGTTTGTATAGAAAATGGTACGGAACCCTTCGTGCGCGAATCCGACTCGCACTTAGCCGGTTTTATTTGAAGCAGGTAGATAGATAGTTAGGTACTTACTTACCTACCTAGTACCTACCTATTGTTTCATTTATAGGTACATATTTTTATCGAAGTTTATAGGTAGGTACCTAATAATTTAATTTATTTACTAATACCTAGGTAGGTACCTACCTACTTTTTGTGCATTTTGTGATAAAACAGTCCATCCCCTCGCAGCCGGTTGGCGAGCTAAAAAGAAAGATCGTGCTGGTTGAAGAAAGTAGGAGTCATGTTTTAGAATAAGTACCTACCTACCCAAGTGATGTTAGACAAGATCAAGAAACAAAGTTTTTATCACCGCGCCGCATACCTAATAATTTGCAAATCAAAGACGCCGCCGCGCCGCCCGCGCGGCCGCCTATAATAAAACCTACCTAGTAGCACAGCTAGTAGGTATACTAATAGACTCGAATTAGTAGTGAAACATTATTCAAGTTAGTTACTTATTTTGGAAAAATGATTTCAAATGATTTATAAAGTCGAATAGTTTGAATGGAATTCATAGTCGCGCATCGCTTATATTATCCGAAGTGGCTGAAGCGGCCTCTATAGTCCGGGAGGTAGCGGCACTTTCCGATCATTTCTTCCTGTTTTATTTTTGACTAGCGGTCCGCCTACCCTAGCCGCCTCTTCAGCTTTATAATATTACTAGCTTTTGCCCGCGGCTTCGCCCGCGTGAATTTCGGTTTTTCACAAATCCTGAGGGAATCGTGGATTTCTGGTTCCCGTTCCCGCTTCCTTTTCCAACCTTTATACTTACTTTCAAGGTTTGTTATATTGATCTACCTATAGCTGTAGATTTGGGTTTTTTCAAAATCCCGTGGGAACTATGGATTTTTCCAGGATAAAAAGGCGAGGGCGATGCGATCGTTACTTAGTTTCCAGTTTTAGCTGCCAGAGGGCGCTGTGATCACTTCAAGTTAGGCCGCCAGAGGGCGCTGCGATCGTTTTTAGTTTCCAGTTTTGGCCGCAAGAGGGCACTGCAATTGTTTTTTTTAGTTTCCAGTTTTGGCTGCTAGAGGGTGCTGCTATTGCTTCGAGTTTCTGGCTTAGGCCACCAGAGGGCGTTGCGATAGGTTTTTTAATTTCCAGTTTTGGCTGCAAGAGGGCGCTGCAATCGTTTTTTAGTTTCCAGTTTTAGCTGCTAGAGGGCGCTGCTATTGCTCTAAGTTTCCGTCTTAGGCCACAAGAGGGCGCTGCGATCGTTTTTAGTATCTAGTTTTGGTCGCAAGAGGGCGCTGCCATCGTTTTTAGTTTCCAGTTTTGGCTGCTAGAGGGCGCTGCTATTGCTTCAAGTTTCCGCTTAGGCCGCCAGAGGGCGCTGTGATCGCTTCAAGTTAGACCGCCAGAGGGCGCTGCAATCGTTTTTAGTTCCCATTAAAACTTTCATCCCCTATTTTACCACCCTTAAAAGCAGATTTTTCAAAATAAACCGATTTTCAGGTCTGTAACTTTAAAAACATAGGACTTTCATAAAAATTTTCATCCCCTATTTTACCACCCTTAAGGAGAGATTTTCCAGAATAACTTATAAAGGTTTTTATCATTTAAAAATTGTAATTTTATATCCTATTTTCATATCTGTAACTTCAAAAACATAACCTTCCAACCCCCATTTTACCCCCTTAGGGGAGGATTTTCGTGAAATATTTTCCAGGCTGATATCTAAGCCCTAGAATTAATCTACCTTCCAAATTTCAAGTTGATAATAGCAAAATTATAATTAAAACGTCCCATTAAAACTTTCATCCCCTATTTTACCACCCTTAAGGGAAGATTTTTCAAAATAAAATATACAGAGTTTTATTATTTAAAACTAATAATCTAAATGCCGATTTTCAGGTCTGTAACTTTAAAAACATAGGACTTTCATACAAACTTTCTACCCCCATTTTACCCCCTTAGGGGAGGATTTTAGGGATATTAAATAGCCTATAACCTGCCCCAAAAGTTTGACTACCGAATGCAAAAAGAATTTTTCAAATCCGATAGGTACTTCCAGAGATTAGCGCGTTCAAACAAACAAACAAACTCTTCCGCTTTATTATATTATATAATATATATAATAATAATAATAATAATATATAATATAATATAATAAATAATAATAATAATAATAATAATATATAATATATATAATATATATAATATAATATAATATATAATATATAATATTATAAGTAATAAGTATAGATTATCTGTATCATGTACCTATCTCTAGACGTCTTCCGTTGTACCATGGAGGAGGGTTGCGATTCCAACAGATTCCATTCAGAAAATTCATAAAAAAATCCCCTAGCTTCTGGCATGAAACTTGCTCAACTCGTTAATTTAAACTATTAAAATATGTAAAAAATATAGTCTTCCAGCTGAAATACCTACATAGTTGAGGAACAACTATGTACCTAGGTGGACCATCCATCAATATTTTTTTCAGTACATTTGAACATTTTTCGTCATAATGGATACTTTAAAACTTCGTGTAATTATGGAATATGAGTTCCGTCGTGGCACCAACGCGACACAAACGGCACGTGACATCAAAACCGTTTACGGAGAGAACTGTTATACAAACGAACGCACAACCCGTTATTGGTGTTCCCGTTTCCGTTCTGAAAATTTTGACTTACATGATTGCATTGGATCTTTATTACAAATTGCCCGGATACACTTTTACTGAATTAAAAAAATTCTATTCATTTCGGAAGCATTATCCCAAATTAAAACTCCGTACCGAATATTGGAAACAACATAGCCATTAGCCATGATATGCCGAAAGATCCGTGCTTCGGTCAGCAATTTTAGATATTCTACGTAAAGCAAAGACAAATTTATTGATTTTGTTGCACAAGTTGTCAATATTAGGACCTCAAGCACAAAATTCATCCAAAATCATACCCAAAAAACAAATCGTAGATATTCGTTCTATGTTTTCACCAGTACATGTCACCTTTAATATTTTTAAATGTCATTTTTCTGTTTCTTAATGCTTAAAATCATGTATTTAGTTTTTTAAGGTTTAAACATAAGTTATTACTTTTAAGCCATTCGTGGACGTCGTCTAGAGTTTTATTTATTTCAGAAGAGTTGTCATTATTTTTTACACATGGTAAAATAATAGAGACATCATCTGCAAACATAATGCATTTATGTTTAGTAGAATCGGGAAGGTCTGATGTAAATCAAAAATAGAAGTGGTTCAAGGACACTGCCCCGCGGCACACCAAATGAATTTATCTCTACCTCTGAACTAAATTTTGTTAGCGCATTTTTTCATTTAATTTTGATATTTTTACTAATTGCTTCCTATCTTTCAAATAACATTTTAACCAATCATAGCATAGCCCTCGTAATCCATAATGTTCGCATTTTTTCAATAATAAGTCATGTGAAACGTAGTCAACGTAGCCTTGGTCATAATGGATGATACGATTGGAATTGGAATGGATACGATTGGATTTAAATTTTTAAACGTGGGGATTCATTGATTTACTGGGATAAAAAGAAAGCTATCTCATTCATCATATTTTTAAATCTTTCTCATTTTAAAAGCTATCTCATTCTTCATACGTACCGTGCAAAAAACAAAAGACACACAAAAATCTAAAAAAAATAAAGCTTTGGCTTCAGTATCAACTATGGATACTGAAACCAAAACTGCCCTCCAAAAAATGTTTATTTCTTCAATGTACAGAATTGATTACAGTTTTATTATATACTAGCTTTTCCCCGCGGCTTCGCCCGCGTGAATTTCGGTTTTTCACAAATCCTGAGGGAATCGTGGATTTCTGGTTCCCGTTCCCGCTCCCTTTTCCAACCTTTATACTTACTTTCAAGGTAGTTTGCTATAGTGATCTACCTATAGCTGTAGATTTAGGTTTTTTCAAAATCCCGTGGGAACTTTCCAGGATAAAAAGTAGCTTATGTTTTAAGTCAGGGCATTATCTATCTCCATTCAAAATTTCAGCCAAATCTGTTCAGAAGTTGCGACGTTATAGAGTAACAAACATCCAAACATCTCAGCCGCTGCAATCGCTTCAAGTTTTCGACTTGCCTAAGTCGAGGTTGCCTTGCTAGAGGGCGCTGCGATAGTTTTTTTTAATTTCTAATGATGGCTGCGAGGGCGATGCGATCATTACTTAGTTTCCAGTTTTAGCCGCCAAAGGACGCTGTGATCGCTTCGAGTTAGGCCGCCAGAGGGCGCTGCAATTGTTTTTTTAGTTTCCAGTTTTGGCTGCTAGAGGGTGCTGCTATTGCTTCAAGTTTCCGGCTTAGGCCGCCAGAGGGCACTGTGATCGCTTCAAGTTAGGCCGCCAGAGGGCGCTGTGATCGTTTTAATTTCCAGTTTTGGCCGCAAGAGGGCGCTGTGATCATTTTTAGTTTCCAGTTTTAGCCGCAAGAGGGCGCTGCAATTGTTTTTTAGTTTCCAGTTTTGACCGCCAGAGGGCGCTGCAATTGTTTTTTTAGTTTCCAGTTTTAGCTGCCAGAGCGCGCTGCGATCGTTTTTAGTTTCTAGTTTTGGCCGAATTCGCGCCGATTTTACGCCGAAACGCAGATCGGTGGTGGCAGCGTCGAAAAAATGACGGCGGCGGCGCGGGTCGGCGCGGCGCACACGTGTAGTAGGTAGTATAATAATAGTGCTAAGTTTTCGGAAGCGGTCTCCTTATACCCTGTATCGATAAATCGTCCTTCAAATAAAGTAGGTATTACATTCACATCAAAATATTTCGTTTCCTCTTGGTCTATATCTATATTGCGATGATAATTTCGGTTTTGCGCGTGGCTTGTAAAATAAATCACGCCGCATGTAGGGTTGCCACCCGTACTACCCTTTTTTATCTTTTTTTCTGCGATCGAAGTTTTCTATCTTCGATCACAGAAAAAAAAGTTTTTTATTATATTATCGCGAAACTGAAGTGGCAATGGGCGGGGCAAATTTTTCGAAAAACTGATGGACGTTGGAGTTCCTTGGTACTTGAATGGCGACTAGTAAATGAAGCGTAGGTAGACCCTCCACTCGATGGACAGACGATCTCAAGCGAGCAACTTAAAACGAAATCTACGAGGGTTCCAAACGCGCCCTGGTCTGACAAGAGCCCACAACAAACTATTATTATATTCGAAGTTTATTTGACAAATATGTAACTTGATTTGACTAAAATTTAACAAATGAATAAACGGGGAAAAATAACGCAAACAAGCAACTAGACGAAATAAACGAATTAAAACGGAACTGTGTATCATTTCAACCAGGGACCTGACGGGGAATCTTTCTTTGTTATTCAATCACGCAATAACTGTTGAACCGATTTGGCTGAAAGTCGTAAAACTTTTTATCCCGGAAAAATCCATGGTACTCGCGGGATTCGTAAAACAATTGTAATATTATATAATTTTCCAGAACTACTGTATTTTCACAACTTTTGAAAAATAAATATTTTTTTTTAATAAAGTTTTCATGATATGGACAATTGTCCGTTTTCAGTAGGCATATTGCAGTAGCTTATATATAAGAAAAAATTGGAAAATTTTCCAATAAAAATTGGCAACCCTAGCCGCAAGAGTATATTTTATTCAAAAATTTTTCTCGGCGCATTATTAGCTCTGCAGGCTTATGTAGGTACCTAACATCTTAGTTCAACTAAGGTCCAACAGGCTTGACTAGGGGAAAAATCAATACATTATATTATATCGATAGATCGAGGCAATAGTTATCCTGCGACTAGGCGCGGGTGCGAGTAGCAACGTTTATCGATAGTCCAATATCGATAATCTATCTATAGACTACGAGACGAGCGCCATACCCGGCGGCGCGGCGCTTATAAAATAAATATAGGTATATCGATAAACAATCGCTTGTATATCGATAGTCCAATATCGATAATCTATCGAAAGTTTATGTATAGGCAACACTACCCGCGCCATACCTGGCGCCTAAAAAACAAATATAGGTATATCGATAAACAATTGATTGTCTATCGATAGTCCAATATCGATAATCTATCGATAGTTTATGTATAGGCAACGCTACCTGCGCCATACCTGGCGCCTAAAAATAAATGTAGGTATATCGATAAAAATCGATTGTCTATCGATAGTCAAATATCTATAGGCCACGCTATCCGCGCCATACCCGGCGTCTAAAAATAAATGTAGGTTTATCGATAAACTATCGATAGTCCAATATCGATAATCTATCGATAGCCGCACGTCACCCCTCGACCTGTCGCGCACTATAGATTGGTAGGTAGTATAGAGGTTTGACGACCTCCCTGGCGCGGGCGCACCGGTAAGTGCTGTGGTCTTATTAGAGGGAGGTCCCGGGTTCGATTCACGGCAGGGAGGAATTTTATATTTTATAATTTTCTCTAGTCTGGTTTGGTAGGAGGCTTCGGCCGCGGAGAGTTGCCACCCTACCAGCGATGCCGTGTCGCCAGCGATTAGCGTTCCTGTACGAACTACGATGCCATGTAGAAACAAAAGGGTGCCATGTCTTCATGGGTTTAAAAAACACTGGCGTATACCTTCCAGGTTAGCCTGTTCATATCTTAGACTGCATCATCACTTACCACCATTTTCTACTCGTGTGATGTGAGATTGCAATCTGTAGGCTAACTTGTATCCGAATTAAATAAAAAAATACGAAGCTAGTCGAGAAACGTTTCAGTGCCATCTAGTTCAATTTTATAGTAAACAATTTGTAGTTTATATTGGAACCACTAAGCTTGGATAACAGCATTGATGTCAGTGTGTGCGTGAGTGTTGCGTCTTTACAGTAATTGATATGAAAGCTATATATTTTTGAATGTTTGATGAAATGGCTCCGTTTTAAAGTAAACTAATGATGTGATAAAATAATAGGCATTGTTATATGTTCTGTCGTATAATATTTTTAAAAACTGTACGTAGCAACTAGGCAAAAATTATAAAAACCTGTGAAACACCCTAATAGCGCCATCTAGCGGGAATTTGTCCGGAAGAGCTGCGTGTAATGGCCCTTAATGAAACCTAATAAATTATGTAAAAAATTGCTTTTTCAGTATTTTATGTAAAAAATTAAGCTGTGATAGCCTAGTGGTTTGGACGACCGACTTCTAATCGGAGGTCGTGTGTTCGATCCCGGGGCACGCACCTCTAACTTTTCGGAGTTATGTGCGTTTTAAGTATTTAAATATCACTTGCTTTAACGGTGAAGGAAAACATCGTGAGGAAACCTGCATGCCTGAGAGTTCTCCATAACGTTCTCAAAGGTGTGTGAAGTCTGCCAATCCGCTTGGCCAGCGTGGTAGACTATGGCCAAAACCCTTCTCACTCTGAGAGGAGACCCGTGCTCTGTAGTGAGCCGGTAATGGGTTGATCATGATGATGTAAAAAATATCTAACTTGGAATTATTTTCATTGCTCTGACTAGGTATAATGACACTCGCAAAGTCCACAAATCTATCATGTGGTGGTAAAATCATAACAAAATTGTTTACACGAAAGAACAAACA
Source organism: Melanargia galathea (assembly GCA_920104075.1). Classification (NCBI taxonomy): domain Eukaryota; kingdom Metazoa; phylum Arthropoda; class Insecta; order Lepidoptera; family Nymphalidae; genus Melanargia; species Melanargia galathea. The sequence continues at coordinate 2,162,356 of OV049868.1, read as the reverse complement.
AACATAATAATTGGTAGGTATACATATAATATACTCATAGTCATAGTCACTTCTTAGTGTCACGCAGTCAGGTAAAAAGTTAGGTAGGTACTTAGGTAGGTACTTCTTTATTTATTTCGTCCTTCCTATGTCTATGTTTTTCAAAGTTGTATCCAAATCCAGTCAATCTTTATCACGACACCCGAGGACACTCAGCATAATTTTATTGCCGAAGAGGCCATTATCTGAATACTGTAAAGCATGAAGTAAAGCTGGCAACACTGTGATACTGCATACACGGCTTATGTTTATTTCTTTTGAGGACATTATGTAAATGTGGCGGTAATTTCGATATTATTGGAATATGAAAAATAAATAATATTTAGAATTTAGCCGGTAGGGACTAAAATAGGGCCTGTATACGTAGTTTTCCTCATTGTTGAGCATGCGGATCCTTTCTGTTTAGGCATGATTCCATTTACACATGATTCAATTTAGGCATGATTCCATTTACACATGATTCTATTTAGGCATGATTCCATTTACACATGATTCTATTTAGGCATGATTCCATTTACACATGATTCTATTTAGGAATGATTCCATTTAAACATGATTCCATTTAGGCATGATTCCATTTACACATGATTCCATTTAGGCATGATTCCATTTAAACATGATGCCAAATGGCATGTCTTCCGTGCCATGTCTCGTACCTAAATAGGTACGAGACATGGCACGGAAGACATATTAAGTTTTCCAAAATGGTCTCCAAAATCGAGAGATATATACGCTGTCGCAATTATGCACCGCTCGCAATTAATAATACCTTATTAAAGCAAAATAAATTATTTATAGAGGTTTTACGATATCGCTTTATGCCGATAACCGGACAGTTTACCCTACTTAACATAATAAAACAGTAATTCCGCTCGACAGGCCCATCGGCAAACAATAATAAGCCATAGATTCCCAGTTATCCTATAAACTGCTTATGCCGCTGTACATAATGGTTTTCAGCATACATACGGCGAAATTATGACAAAATCTGAAATGGGCCGGTATTCAGCTGGCAACTGTCTACTGATCCTCAAAGGAGATTGGAATATTCTGCAGGATTAGATATCCAAAGGGCAAAACGGATCTACACTGCTGTCTGTCTGTCTGTTCATCCGTATGTCACTTATCTGTAGCTCGTAGATTGGATTGAGATTGTGTTACAGGCATGTTTAAAAGTTTGGTGTAGAAAGTTGTCCCATAACCGAATATCGAATTAGGTATTCAATTAAATTCTCTTGCCTTTTTCATGTATGGGTGGAACCCCTTACATGAAAAACTCCTTGAAAACGCCTTCTTTCTTACCCCGTAATGCAGGGTGTCAAATTGTCTTTCACATTGTTGTACATAAGTATATTATTATCATTTTTATTCTTTTTTATCTTGAAAAACAAAATAACGAAGTAACTCAAATACTTCTAAGTTAACTTGTTGGAATTTTTGTAAATTAAATAGGTATGTAGATGTACCCTAAAATAGTTTAACGTCTTTGTCAGTATGACGAGTAGGTACGCATTAAACGTTTTTCTTTTTAATGTATTATCAATGGTGCAATCACACCTCAAGGCGATATATTACCGAGAGGGTAAGCGTTAGGGCGTGGACAGGAGGCGGATATGCCCAGAGGCGATACATCAGCCCGGGCGCGAGCGGCCCCGTGAGCCGTGCAGCGGGAAATTCAAACATGCATACACCATATGGTTATGACGTGTGAGTTAACAATAATTTATGCTCAACCACTACTGCGAGGGTGAGGGTGCCGTGACCTAGTTGCGAAGGCGTTAAGCAACGATACCAATGAATGGGTAGGTGGATGGGTGAACTTTAGTGGTAGAATTCGGCCCCTTAGATCGTTAACTGGATGGGTTAGCTCTGGTGGTAGAATTTGCCCCCTTAGGCCCTTAAGTCGTTAGCTGGATGGGTGAACTTTAGTGGTAGAATTTGGCCCCTTATGTCGCTAGCTGGATGGGTAAACTTTAGTGGTAGAATTTGTTCCCTTAGATTGCTAACTGGATGGGTGAGCTCTGGTGGTAGAATTTGCCCCCTTAGGCCCTTAAGTCGTTACCTGGATGGGTGAACTTTAGTGGTAGAATTTGGCCCCTTATGTCGCTAGCTGGATGGGTAAACTTTAGTGGTAGAATTTGTTCCCTTAGATTGCTAACTGGATGGGTGAGCTCTGGTGGTAGAATTTGCCTCCTAGGCCCTTAAGTCGTTAGCTGGATGGGTGAACTTTAGTGGTAGAATTTGGCCCCTTATATCGCTAGCTGGATGGGTGAACTTTAGCAGTAGAATTTGGCCCTTTGTATGGTCGCTAGCTGGATGGAATTTGGCCGCAAGTCGCTTCCGAGCATCAGAATGTACACGTTAAAACTGCTTCTTCCACGACGCGGAAGGAAGGAAAGTGGTATATGAACGTAAGAGATTGTGTAATTGTGCGTTTTTAGGTTACCATTTTCCTGAAGCCGATTTTAATGCGATTTTTTGCATTCAACTTCGACTTATTCTACTTATCACATCTTTGTAAGTTCTTAAGATATTTTGTTATACAGCTATGGACGATGACGGTGTAATGCAGATCGTCTGTCTAGAGTCTAGCTCTAGACAGACGAACTGCATTGCTAGCTCTAGCACTAAATAGGCAGCCAGTTATGGGTTAAGAATAATAACAATCTCATAAAAGGTACATCATACAAGCCCAAAAAAGGATGAAGAGATTTGAGAGACTTCTGCTATTAAATAATAATATAACCTAGGTAGTAGGTACTCGATAGCATAGTAACTAATGTGCGATGTCTAAATAACAGGGATTTATCTTCACGCTAGATTAGACGATGTTCATAGGCTCACAGGTAACCTATTTTAGGGTGACCTGAAAATTTGCTGAAAGGTATCACTGTCATGAACTCATGATAATATTATGAAGAGATAGATAATTTTAAACCTTTTTTCTTTATTCGTCTACAAGTTTTTTTTTTTATAGGAATAGTGGGCAACTGAGCAAGCGGGTCACCTGATGTTAAGTGATTACCGCCGCCCATGAACATTAGCAGCACCTGAGGAACCACTAATGCGTTGCCGGCTTTTGAGGAAGGGGACTGGCTCTTCAGCTCGCTGCCGGAACACACGGATGCTTTGCGGCAGCTTACGGCTGAAGTGTGGTCGCTAGCCAGGCGGATTCGGGGTAGTGTAATGTATGCAGGTTACGATAGAGGGCAGCAGTCGCACACCGGCAGGGAACAGGGACAGACGTGCTCAGGGCTTGCATACAGAACATGGCCTACCGGGTAAATACATAAAGTGTGTTTTATTGGATCCTGAAACATTACAGGTAGGATCACCACCACCGAGCTACCACAAAGTGGTAAGGCACAACGACCCGTAGAGGGGACTGAGAGCGTCAGGGCCTTGTTAGCATATTGGCAGGGCGCACCGCGCGCAGGTGAGGTTGACTTTGGCCACATAGGTGGAATTTGGGCCACTTACACCCCAATTGTATTAAGATGTTGACCCAATTGTATTAAGTTGTATTAAGATGGATACCTTGTTTGAATAAAAAATATTTACGTGCAAGGCGATAGCTTGCCTTTGCTTGCCTTTTAAAAATTGCTCGAATTATTGATATATATTAATTATTAATATAAGTGTGGAGTGTGGAATATCATATAACCTGAATATAATATAATAAAACTGTAACAGATCCAATTCTGTACATTGAAGATATTTTGAAAATTTTTATTGGAGGGCACTCTATAATCGATACTGAAGCCAAAACTGCAATTTTTTTCATTTTTGTCTGTCTGTCTGTCTGTCTGTCTGTCTGTCTGTCTGTCTGTCTGTATCTTGGCCGCGCATCACGCCGAAACTACTGAATGGATTCGAATGAAACTTGGTACGATTTGAGTTTATACTCCGAGGTAGGTTATAGGATACTTTTTATCCCGAAATTCAGCATGTTTCCCTTGGGAGAGGGGATGAAAGTTAAAACGTGTATTTAGCTGTAATTCATTAACGCGTTGTTCGATTTCACTCATTCTTTTTTTGTTAGAAAGGTAGTACTTTAAATATTGTCCCGTAAATATTTCAAGGTCATAGGTTTTTTAGTTCAGAAATGACAGGCATTTAGTGGGTTCCAATAACTTGGGACCCGGATCTTTGTACGTACGGCTTATTTTAAACTGGCGTGCGTTTAAATTTATGTTTGTCGTTCTGTCTATTTGTTCCAACTAATCTCTGAAACGGCTGGATTGATTTTAATGGAACTTTCAATGGCAGATAGGTGATGTTATAAGGAGTAACTTAGGCTACATTTAGTTTAGGTACAAAAAAGGATTATGGGATCCAATCCGATCCTATATAAAACCTATATCCAGGCGGACGAAGTCGCGGGGGTCGGCTAGTTATTAATATAAGTGTGGAGTGTGGAATATCATATAACCTGAATGGCAGTTCTTATTAGCGCCATATACTAAGTAGGTAGTTAGTTTCTACGCAACATCGTACCGGAACCCTGGACAGTAAGGTGGTAAAACTAATAGCCATGGCTGAAGCCTCCCACCACACCAGACCAGAGACAATATTTTAGAACATAAATTCCCATATTGCCCCTGCGGGGAATCAAACCCGAGACTTCCCATAGCTACATTAGACCACAGCACTCACCACTGCGCGAGCGAGGTCTTCGAACTTAATGCTAAAAGCACCGCCGCCGGCTACTTGAAGACATTTTTTGCAAGCTACCCTCAATAATCTCATAAGCAAACCGCACACCATTTAAAAATATATAAAAAAAGCTTGTAGCGAAACCCGCGCCGGCACAGGCGGCTCTTGCGGCTCTTGCGGCGTTAAATGTCGAGTTTAGGGCCCTCGTCAAATATTTGAGATGCGATTAAGCGCCGGGCCCTTGATTGATGGGCATCCGATATCCACACAGAGTAATGGAGACCGCCGATACATTTGATTGAAACCAATTATTTTTTGGCTATCATTTAAAATTTTAAAGCTAAAATGACGTCTGTTTGCAAATGATGTAACAAAAAGATTGTATTACAACATAGGTAATACATAGAAAAATGCCGAATTTTTTATTGAAACTACCTATTTTTTGATTGCATATTAAGATTTTCGTATCTAACCTCTAATATATTTTGTGTCTGAAAAGAGATTGGATCATAACTTCATACATATAAAAATACGGAACATCCTAACTAATATTCTAAATGCGAAAGTGAGTTTGTTTAATTGTTTGTTACGCTTTCACGCCTAAACTATTTTTTATCCCGGAAATCGAGTTCCCAAGGGATTTCAAAAAACCTAAATCCACGCGGACGAGTCGCGGGCATCAGTAATTAGTTTAATTATAAATACATACCAAACTATTAGTAGGTAAAAATAGCCCAAATATTTCCAAAAAGTATACACCGTCCAAGTGATCGTTTTTAAGCATGGTGCCCATGGTTCATTATACATATTATTTAAAAACATTTTGGCTAACTAAGTCGGTACGTAACAATATACGCTATGTGTGACTGCTTTTTGGGCTTTATAAAAAAATAAAATACGGGTGGTTATAATCGTGGAACACACATTTACAGGTAGAGCAAACAGATAGATACACAAACACAAAAATGCCAAAAACGTCTGTTTGTTCAAATAATCATATTAGGTATAGGTATTTATGAGCTTGACTAATAATTGATACTTAAAAGTCTCTACGGATTGTCTACGCTGTGTCTCGGACAGCTGTGTCCATAGAAGTCCCTACTTTGTCGAATTTTAAAACAATTAAACACATTATACCTAAATGATATCAAACATAGCGGGATACTACTGACTGTGAGAAAACTTTGGTTTAGATTTTTATTCGAATGCAAAAGATGATGCTTTTACTTTGATTTTGAAACGGGGTGTCGTTGACGTTATAGAAAATCCAAGATGGCGCGTATAACTTGCAAAAATATCCTACGCAAAAAAATTAAAATAAGATTGTTTTAGTTTGGTTAATTACCTATATTATATGCAATTTTGTTTATTGAATTGTAGAGATTGAAAATAATTTTTGAAAATACGTCAAATTGCCTCTCAATCGGCGATGGATCTTTGATTATTATACACGAGCGGATACCCGCGACTTCGTTCGCGTGGATATTGATTTTAATAATCCCGTGGGAATCATTTTGTTTTTCCTATGCTCCTTTGAGCTTAAACCTTGCTAAAAACTGTTAAAAGTTCACTGGCGGATGTTTAGGTACATCAAAATGTAAATATCCGCCAGTGAAAGTCCCATCAAAATCGGTCCAGCCTTTCAGAGATAAGCCAGTAGTCTTTAAAGTATCTACTTTCTAACAAAAAAAGAATGAATGAAATCGGACCACCCGTTAACGAATTACAGCTAATTACACATTTTGCCTTTCATCCCCTCTCCCAAGGGAACCGTGCTGAATTTCGGGATAAAAAGTATCCTATATGTTACTCCATAGTATTAACTTAAATCATGCCGAGTTTCATTTCAATCCATTCAGTAGTTTTTACGTGATGCGCGCACAAACATACAGACAAACAGACAAACAGATAAACAGACAAACAGATAAACAGACAAACAGACAAAAATTTTAAAAATAGCTTTTTTACGTTCTATTACTTATCCCTAACATCCACAGTTATTATTTTGCAAAAATCTTCAATGTACAGATACGGCAATTCTACGATTTTATTATATGTATGTATAGAAGATTTTATAGCTTATCTATCCCTATTTATAGGCCATTTAATTTGTTGAATTTGGTAACGATCTACCAAAAGGCTGATTCTGGGTTCACGTAAGAAAGAGCAAATAAGTCAGTCTGCCTGCGCTAAGTGGTTGTATTTCTGTTTATGGTGCTCCTAGAACACTAAAGGCCTGTTTCTCCACCTTCTGATAAGTGTGGGATAGTTTATTCACAAGTTGTGTCTTTGTCACTTTACATATTATTAAAGTAAGAAAGTGACAAAACTTTCGTTTAGGCTATCCGACACATCAGAAGGGGGTGAAACAGGCTCTAAATGTTGTTTGAGTAACCCTTTAAATCAAAGATTCCGCCGCGCACTCAACACTCGTACCTAAGCACATTCAAATTACAAAGCAAACTCGCAAATATGAGTTGCTACGAGCCGACAGAAAATTCGCATTAAGGTACCTACCTAACATCGCACAGACAGACGGACAAAGGTGATCAAATATTGGTATAGGTTTTGGCAAACGGCGGTGTGGCTAATCGATCGAAATTCGAAAGCACCGCAAAATAAGTGTCGAATTTCAATCCAGCTGTCAGTGTTAGCGGTAAAAAACTATGGAGACAACTGTAATCAAGATTGAGCTCTGTATTGTTTCAATTAGGTCTAACTGAAACAATAAAGAGCTAGTAGAAAACTATGGAGTCAACTGTAATCAAGATTGAGCTCTTTATTGTTTCAATTAGGTCTAACTGAAACAATAATGAGCTAGTAGAAAACTATGGAGACAACTGTAATCAAGATTGAGCTCAAGATATTGTTTCAATTAGGTCTAACTGAAACAATAATGAGCTAGTAGAAAACTATGGAGACAACAGTAATCAAGATTGAGCTCTTTATTGTTTCAGTTAGACCTTTGCTACCATACCTTACCTACTCGTTTAAGAAATCTAGAAAGCATTAAGTATAATATTTCAATTGAAGATTATTTCACCAATAAAATTATTGGGTATGGGTTTAGTAAAAGTAAAGTAAATAGTTTTAAGTATTTAAATATCACTTGCTTTAACGGTGAAGGAAAACATCGTGAGGAAACCTGCATGCCTGAGAGTTCTCCATAACGTTCTCAAAGGTGTGTGAAGTCTGCCAATCCGCTTGGCCAGCGTGGTAGACTATGGCCAAAACCCTTCTCACTCTGAGAGGAGACCCGTGCTCTGTAGTGAGCCGGTAATGGGTTGATCATGATGATGATGATGAAAGTAAAAAGTAAAGTGTCATACCTCTTCCAAATTAGCTTCCATCTAAGACTGCATCATCACTTACTAGTTACTACCAAGTGAGACAGCAGACAAGAGCTAAGTTATTATCGAATGAAAATAAAACATGTTCATCTCCATAGTTAGAAGCCGTGTCGGTGATGATCAAAACTCTCATCTCAAGTGGCGCTAAAGGCGCTTACACACGATGAAACGTTTCTCGTGAACACGATGTGTGTGTGTTTAGGGATTAACACACTGACATGATTGTTTAAGAGATAATGAATATGGCATGTTCCATTTTTTTAAAACCTCAGTTGGTAGCATAACGGTTTAAAAAATTAAAAAAATCTTATATCGACCAACGATGGATCATACTATATTAGTAATAGGTACAAATTAACATAACCTATTAGTAGGTAGGTAGGTTTAAAAAATACTTATAATATAGCCTGAAACCATTATTATTATCCATACCTAGTACCTACTTACCAGTGAAAGAATTCTTAACGTAGAGTTCAGCAAATCCAGATATTACTTACTCTGAACAAACTTTACTTCCTAATAATAATGTAGTTAAAATACACAACTTAATTAAAATAAAATTTGTAATTAATTTAAATCAGATTCTTATTAGGTAGGTACTACTTTACAATGCACATTCTTATCTATAAACGCATTAAAATAATTAAAAAATATGAGTATTGGAGTTTTGCCCAAATTAAAAGCTATTTTGAGCCAAAGTTTCAAGAGTGTGAACATTTTTGTAATATCCGCTAAAAGCCGCCGCCGGAGTTATCAAAATGACACTTTGCACTCAGAAACGGACATTGAGTTAGGAGCATGGAGCAAGAGACTTCATACATCAGGCAATAAAGCGCTGGAGGCGCTTACATACAATATGATTCATTACGCCGTATTATTAAATAGACATTAGCTTAAATAAGCATAAGTCCTAAATAGGTATGATAGCCAGCTGATAAGTCAGCACTTAGTCATGTGCGTGCAGCAAAAAAGCGTAATTAATGATCAACTAAATAAAGTTTCAAAAGATTTATTTTTGTTTGTTTAGTTAATTATTATACTGTTGCAGCAATATTATCAATGAGGTAGAAAGTGGTGGGGCTACATTTATAAACTCCTAGCAAGATACGGGTACGGCGTGAAACGCAACTTTTCTCAGTTTTCTCCTAAGATAACCTAACCAACTCTCTTTTTATAACTGACAAAAACATAATTATTATTATGACCAAATAGTAATATTGCGGATGAGTTTTGTCATCCAGATATTTTATTCAAGCAATACATTTATTTATACTATAAAACTAACAAACGTTTTAATTACTTATACATAATATTATATTATAAATATCCATATTTTTCTTGACTGCTACATTAGTTTAAAAATTGCATCACTTTGAAGTTTGAAGACAGAATAAAAGCAGGTCCACGAAGAGTCGAAGAATCAAGAGAATGACGTGAGAATGACGAGTCCGTTTTGAAGATTGTTCCTCTATAGTACTTATACGACAACTCTTTGGAAACGGATGCTGGCAAAATACTTAGGAGATAATGGGGGTTGAAATATTTAAGTGATCATTGACACCACTTTGTTGGTGGTGCTAAAAAACTATGGTAATTCAAATACACTTAATTGAAATTCTTTATACCAGAGATATAGGATTATTATACTAGAGAGATAGAGGTACCTATGGTATTTTTTGTAAATATTACATGTTATAGGTACTTATTATGATTATACATATTATTTATTTAACCATATGCGCATAATATTTAAATGTAGGTAATAATTTTATGAAGGTTTTGTTGTAGGTATCCATTTAAGTAAATAGTCGGTTTGCAAATCGTATCGTATGTGTTTATTTTCAATATGGCGACATTTGTTACAAATCCAAGATGGCGCCGGGCGGACAGAGGGCCCTTGTTTGGACAGCAGGGAACTCGTTACTGACGACGATATAGATTCGCTGGAAAGTGCAAAATCGGTGTTCGTTTTATACTATACTCTGATTTTTAATTCCGTGGAAAACCACCGATTGAATTAAAAGTCAGACTATAGGTATAGTAAAGTATAAACTATAAACTAAAGTACCTGAAGTATCTGTCAGGCATTTGTCATATTATCTGCATGAGGCAATTGATTTTATTTATGTAAGTTTTGAATTTATTATCTTTTTTGTGGGAAATGTTTTATCTCTGGTAACCCGTAACATTATGAAACGTCAGAATTCCACGGCATTAAAAATCAGAGTATAGAGTTTGTCTTTGCACGCGCCAGGGTTTACCAAAATAATGTATGACATTGAAGAGCAAAACAAATCCGGCTGAATTTGTTATGGGCTCTTCTTAGTTCAGGGCGCGTTTGGAACTCTCGTAGTTTTAGTTTTAAGTTTTCGTAGTAGGTAATTATCGCCTCACTTTTATGTAGATACTTCTTAAAATGGCGTTCAAAAGGTACAGTGTACCAACTTTGAATAAATTATTTTGAATTTTTAACCCCCGACGCAAAAACGACGGGGTGTTATAAGTTTGACGTGTCTGTGTGTGTGTGTGTGTGTGTGTGTGTGTGTGTGTGTGTGTGTCTGTCTGTTCCCCTGTGGCGCTCAAACGGATGGACCGATTTGAATGCGGTTTTTTTTGTTTGAAAGGTAATTTAGTCGAGAGTGTTGTTAGCTATGTTTGATGAAAATCGGTCCTAGATGGCCGCCGCTACAAAATGGCGGATTACATATTTTTTCACAACTCCCTTAATATGGGTATCAAATGAAAGGGCTTGACTAGTAGAATAGCACTATTGCAAATCCAAGATGGCCGCCGCCACAAAATGGCGAATGTCGGGGGTTTTTTAAATTTTCAATTTACACTTGTGTCTTTTAATTTAGAAGTATACGGCTAGACATAGATCTCTTTTGTAGATCTCTTTTAGCCTGTAGGACTTATACAAGTCGCGGTCTCCTCGCGGTGTCATCTGTACATAGGTATAGGAGCCGCCTTTACTTTTGGGATCTCAATGTGTTTCGGTCTCTATCTGGCTAAGTACAGGTAGCTTTTTATAACTGCTAGCGCTGATAACCGAGTGATTAAGACCTCACCCTTCCTTTCGGGAGAAGCGAGATCGAGCCCCGCTTACACACCTCTAACTTTTCGGAGTTATGTGCGTCATGCTTTAATAAAGAAAACATCGCCAGCAAACCTGCATGCCTGAGAGTTCTTCATCATGATCTCAAAGGCGTGTGAAGTCTACCAATCCGCACTTGGTCAGCCTGGTAAACTAAGCTTTAGACCCGTGCCCTGTAGTGGGCCGGCAATGCGTAGATAATGAAACTTCTAAGCATAAACTGGACAGAGTTCATTATAAAAGCTTTAAAAATTAAAACAAAACAAAACCGAATCCAGCAACCGTAGATCTGCGACAGCGAATCCACGATCCAAAGTAAGACGTCCGCGCCGGGGCCTTCATAATATTTATTTTTTATTTATTTATGATTATTTGCATGGTATGGGGCGCGCTGGATGTGACAACATCGGCGCTATTGTTTCCCGAAATAATAACGAGATATGGCGCTTCCTTGGGTGCGGTTTTCTTTCTTTTTTTTCGTTGTACGCCGTCACGAAAAGCCCTGGACTCGATGCTCGAGTCCAGTAAACCCTAGTGCGAGTTTGTACATCACGAAAACTTCGTTGGTTTTCGTGAGTATCGATATCATAACGTTTTTACAGTATCGAGCAAATGAGCGAGCGGGTCACTTGATGTTTTTACCGCAGTCAACGAACATCTAAAACACCAGAGAAACTGCAACCGGGTAATGTATTCAGGAGATAATATAGTACATAAATGTGTGCACAAATAAACAGATGAACTCTCTAATCCCTCACTCGCATATTCCGAAGGGATAACAATCCCACACTACCGCAGAGAGATCAGGCGCATAGCCGACGGCTTTATGCTTCCCAAGACACGGGGGTAGGGGGGTATATGCCACATTGTCAAAGCAACCTGATGGAATTTGTTTATTCGTTTCTTGAAATCACACTAATATTATAAAGGCGAAAGTTTGTGTGTGTGTGTGTTTGTTACTCTTTAACGCCGCAACTACTGAGCCGATTTGGCTGAAATTTTGAATTTATGCCCTGACTTACCACATAGGCTATTTTTTATCCTGGAAAAATCTACAATTCCCACGGGATTTTGAAAAAACCAAAATCTATAGCTACAGCTATATGTAGATTACTATAGCAAACTTCCAAAAACAAATAAAGGTTAAAGGTAAAAGGAAAAGGGAGCGGGAACGGGAACCTGAAATCCACGACTCCCTCGGGATTTGTGAAAAACCAAAATTCACGCAGGCGAAGCCGCGGGCAGAAGCTATTAACGCAAAAATCTGCTTTTGTATATTCTTTACTACCGATTTATATTCTACAAAGCTTTCTCTAGGTGCGCAGACTCTGCATCCAATATAGTTTTCGAAAACTTGCAAAAACTCGCTCTAAGGGCACAGACCTCGGCGTGCCCTTACGCCTGAAAGATATTTTATACATGGCATTTGAATAGCTTTAAAATAATAATGTGACTGACGCTAACGTCGTTTTAGATTTACGACGTCCTAAAATATAGATTATTCTCACGCTTTTTTCGATTCGCTCGCTTTTTTCGTCACCGCGCTTTAATTCTTTAACGATGCGAATGCATGTCGGCTAGTATTTTATGTCTTATGAGATTTGTATTTGGTTTGATTTTTATAATTCATTTTGGCAATAAATAAAATAACTAATAGAATAAAAATAATCTTTAACTTACTTATTATCTGTATCTGCAAAGGAATAATAATCAAATCAAATAAACTTTATTCAAAATTGGTACACTGTACACTTTTTGAACGTCAATTTAGGAACAGGCAATGGTGATAATTACTTACGGAAACTTAAAACTAAAACTACAAGGGTTCCAAACGCGCCCTGGTCTGAGAAGAGCCCATAACAAACTCAGCATTATGTTTTAATGTCTGTTTGTGGCGCTCTATTTTTATGATACTTGTATCAATTATTATTTTCTTTTTTGACTTAATCTTGCAAGTAGATATCAATAAAGATATCGAAGTAATAAAAAAACAATATGACACCCATATTCTGACAAATAAAAAAACAAGTTTTTTAAAATCATGTCTAGAATACAAGTGGCACAAGACCTGTGGAATTCCCCACAATAGATCCATGTCCAGCTGCTGTGGACATCGATTGGTCCATGACTAGAACGATGACGACGACTTGTTTATTTATTTCCCATACTTAGCTTAAGAGGCACTTAGAATACACGAATTAAAAAAATACCATCTAAGTACATTCAGTTGTTTCACCTAAGTCGTGTCGCACGCTAATCAGGCTTTCGGGAATTTTGTTGCAATGTGCACACGGCCTTATCGCTGAATTAAGACGGGTGGCGGGCAAATAAATACACTTAAAATACCACCGCGCCATAATTAGCCATAAGGCGGTCGCGGAATACGCCATAAATCCAATTACTCGCGAATTAATTCGAACAATACCGAACGGAATGTTTTCGCCGAAAATAAAAGCTATGCGGGAACGGGTTTTTCTTTTGGCTGTTTTTGAACGAAGCCTTTGTGGGTTTACTGAAAAGGACGCATATATTTAAGTTGCGCAGGTACATATTCTAATGAGACAACAGTCAACTCATCTCGCCAACTATTCTAGAGTACCTATTCTAGCCGTCTTCATTAACCCCCGACGCAAAAACGACGGGGTGTTATAAGTTTGGCGTGTCTGTGTGTGTGTGTGTGTGTGTGTGTGTGTGTGTATGTGTGTGTGTGTGTGTGTGTGTGTGTGTGTGTCTGTCTGTTCCCCTGTGGCGCTCAAACGGGTGGACTGATTTGAATGCGGTTTTTTTTGTTTGAAAGGTGAATTAGTCGAGAGTGTTGTTAGCTATGTTTGATGAAAATCAATCCAAGATGGCAGTCGCTACAGAATGGCGGATTACATATTTTTTCACAACTCCCTCAATATGGGTATCAAATGAAAGGGCTTGACTAGTATAGAATAGCACTATTGCAAATCCAAGATGGCCGCCGCCACAAAATGGCGAATGTCGGGGGTTTTTAAATTTTTTAATTTATACTTGTTACAAGTGTGTCACACGACATGACACGGAGGGGGGCCTTCCGAATCTTTCTGTCCCTGTTCTTTCTCTACCAAGTAACTCAGCAACAAGACTTATGTTGAGATCTATAAACTTACTAATCTACTCAAACTTGAGACGAAGTTAAAACGAGACAGACTTATGTCGGGACGCATTTATATCCCATTTTAACTTTTAACAATATCTCAAGTTTGAGTAGTCTCTCTATAGTTCGCTCTATAGATTTCAGCCTTATGAAATTTACCCCCCTGCCACAACTTGTCAAGAGTCATGGGAAGCAGCGAGGTAAGGAGGCAAAGATGTAATGTGGCAACAATACTCTTCAACCGAAAGTCATACTCACGCGCACGGTACGCTCTTCCTTCTTTTCCTCGCTACTTCCCATATTTCCCATGCCTCTCGACGAGTGTGTAGCAGGGGGGTAAATGTCATCTGCCCATCTAAGATGCTGCTGTCCTCTTTTAAAGTAGGTGCTCCAAGTAAATAAGCCCACTCACTCAATTTACAAAATAATAAGAAGGGACCATTCGCTCATTATAATTCACCAATAAATATACGGAATACCTAATTAAGACACAACGTGAAAGGGAACACACAAATAAGGGCCAATTACCGAAATCCTAAGGAACGTCACGCGTCGGGCGTAACTTTGAAAGGGCGGCGTGCCTTTTGTATTAATTTAGAGATCCTTTTAGAGTTAAAATATATACATCTATGTAGGTAGTATAAGTAACCAAAATTTCATACAGGGCCCTGGGCCATAGCCCAGAAGTATCTGGGCATTGACATCGTTTTGACCAACTCCCTGAAGTAGTGGAGAGTGCTCTTTTAAGTGGTAGGTAGGTCCCGGGTTTGATACCGGGCACGAGTAGATAATTTGGAAATTTATAATTACTAAATGAATGCGCGAAAAATATCTTCTGCCAAAACATCGTGAGGACACCTGCATACCTGCGAGTTCTCCATATTCTCAAAGGGGCGCGGGTGAAGTCTGCCAAATCATCACTCAGCCAGCGTGGTGGATTACGGCCTAAACCGTATCGTTTTGAGAGGAGACCCGTGCCCTGTAGCAGGCCGGTGGGTTGATAATAATGATGATGAAGCATGAATTCACGCACCTATCAGTAAACGCGTTTTCAGAGCGAATTAATTCAACGATCAGCCCCTCCTGAACAGGTGGGTCTGATTTCTTCGTCTAAATATGCTACACATTGCAACGGAACCCCATGGTAGAGGTCGTTTGTTTCTCAGAGTGTGGACCAGGTAAATATGTCCGTTTCCCCATATAAATACTGGCCACTGGTTAATTGAAACATTATAAGTACCAATAAAAAATATTACTGATATATTATGATACACTGATGCATGTAACTTCATACATAACAACGATAACTAGGTGTGTTATATACTAAAACCTACCTGAAAGTATGTAGACTACGATAGTTAAAACATGATCAAAATAGGTTCATTGGTTTTTGAAATAATCGCGAACATACATACGCTACATAGGGGTCGAAAACATCTCCTTTTTAACCCCCGACGCAAAAACGATGGGGTGTTATAAAAATGCTACAGATTGCGACGGAACCCCTTAGTAGAGTTGTCCTCTGTGTCTCAGAGTGCGGAGCAGGTAAATATGTCCGTGTCCCCATATAAATACTGGCTACTGGTTAATTGAAACATTATAAGAGATGTTATCGGCGCCGGGTCGCCGTGGGCGCGGTCCGTTTGAACTGGCCACGGAATTTTTAGTGCTTTTAAAGACGGGACGCGGTTAATAAGTAGGTGGACGTTTTGGACGTTTTCCGAATTAAAAATGCGCGCAACACTCCTAATTTCTCGATAGGCAAACGTTTATAGGCAGGTAGAGGCGGGCAGGTAAAGATATTCCTAGCGAAATTACTGTGCTATACATTTATATACCTAATTCTAACTTTTTAATCTTGTCTATTTGTAACTTACCAGAGGTGTGACAAATGAACTACGATTGACTACGAGTATAGCTCGGTCATTGGTCAAGTAGGTACCTAATAATGCGATTTGTGAGGTTAGCATTTAAAAGTGAATTAGTCCAATGAAATGTTACATGAGCTTTGCATTTGTTACCTTTGTTGTTGCGTTTTGACTGGATTCTCATGACCATTGACGAACCCGGTCAACTTTGGAGCGCTGTAACAGCGTTTTAAATGAATGAAATTAAATAAATGATTGGTCTGAGGTAATTTTTGTGTAAAATGTATAAAAAAAGAGTTATAGAGCAAAAAAGATCTTATAAAAAATTTCTTACTTTTTTGCTTATAACTTCTTTAATCTTTAATTTAGGGCAAAAATAAATATAAACATTTTTGTAGGCAAAACAATTTGCTGCAAATTATGTCTTTACGAATTTTTTGTAAGACGTATAGGTAGTTTCCGAGATATCGCAAAAAAAGTGTTTTCACCCGTTTTTCCAAGATGGCGGCCGGGGACAAGGGTGGCGACCCCACAAACTTGAGGTTAAGCTTCTATTGACCCCCCACACATGTCCCAAAAATAAAATTGCGTCCTCTAACAAATGCAATATTCGGTCCTTAAATTGTAACATTTCAATGGACTAAATGGACAAAAAGTATAGGTAGGTATTATGTCAAATGACATATTATTTTTCATGATGCAATGGAGGAAGCTATATGCTCGGAGAATTCTCGCGGTTTTAAATTAGAAATGCTGCGTAAAATATATATACGACATCTTTCTGGAATGCTAATTAGAAAGACAATATTATCTATACTTTTGCCAGTTATAGCTACAATACAAACACTTATGAACCCACAGTCAAAACTACCCAATATGTAGCCAAGCGCCGCTAATATCACAAGTTACTTACAAAAATCATCCTAACAAGATTTCATACTACAATCCACACGTACACGCCATTTTAAACCGTAATTTCAAGTGTTAAAGTTGAAATCCCTTTGGTATCCTCGAGGAAATTGGCCTGATGCATTTACGTGCAAACCACTATAAATTGAGCTATAGTGTCTATTGAGTGGGCTTGTTGGAGCGGTCCATGTTATGTTGGTGTTGCTAACTTGAGATATCACAGTGGAAGGTTGCATATATTCTAATAGGCTATTAACATATAATGCTGATTGTGGGATGCGAGCGTCAGATGACGTGTGTGTCTTGACAGGGGTGACACACATTTGGTTGCTTGACTTGATTTTTATAGTGAAACATCTTTTTTAACCACCTGTTAAGAAAGCTTTCTCATGTTTTACTAATAATGATAATAATAATTTAAGCCATTTTAAACGCATAAATTATGTGGTCATTTTTCTTGGCTTGAAACAGAGAATACCATTGTGATACAACCATATAAGAAAATATAAACCATATCTACCAATAACGTGTTAAAATAAGAAATATTTAACACGTATATAGAAGTTTTTCATTCAATAATATAATTATTATTAACGAGCGGATACCCGCGACTTCGTTCGCGTGGATATTGATTTTAATAATCCCGTGGGAATCATTTTGTTTTTCCTATGCTCCTTTGAGCTTAAACCTTGCTAAAAACTGTTAAAAGTTCACTGGCGAATGTTTAGGTACATCAAAATGTTAACATCCGCCAGTGAAAGTCCCATCAAAATCGGTCCAGCCTTTCGGAGATTAGCCAGTAGTCTTTAAAGTATCTACTTTCTAACAAAAAAAGAATGAATGAAATCGGACCACCCGTTAACGAATTACAGCTAAGTACACATTTTGCCTTTCATCCCCTCTCCCAAGGGAACCGTGCTGAATTTCGGGATAAAAAGTATCCTATATGTTACTCCATAGTATTAACTTAAATCATGCCGAGTTTCATTTCAATCCATTCAGTAGTTTTTACGTGATGCGCGCACAAACATACAGACAAACAGACAAACAGATAAACAGACAAACAGACAAACAGACAAAAATTTCAAAAATAGCTGTTTTACGTTCTATTACTTATCCCTAACATCCCCCAGTTATTATTTTGCAAAAATCTTCAATGTACAGATACGGCAATTCTACGATTTTATTATATGTATAGAATAGATGTAGCTAGGTGCCTACCTACTTTTATAAGTGCTTTTGAATCTCTTGCAAGAGACCTATGTCCAATTGTCCAGCAGTGGACGTCTATCGGTTGAGACGACGACGAAGACAAAACTTATTATTTATTGCCAAAGTTGAAAGTTGAGCCAAGAGTTGACATGCCCTGACACAGCGATGGCGCGCGATACAGTAGCAAATAGCGCTACTCTCCGATTCACCTTACCTGCCTTATCTCACACTCGCTAGTTTACGAATTAACCTTACTAGACCTTAGACTACCCACCAGATCCACTGAACTAAACTTTATTATTATAGTTATAAAGTCCATTTTCGTTCACCACCTATGTCAGTTAAGGTTGATAAGCAAACACTATACAATCTGAAATGCGCTTTTACGTTCGTAACGTCCTAAATCATAAACTATTCATGTGAAAGTACGCTTTGAAAACAGAGTATAAGATTGAATATCAATTGCGAGAATCGGTTAGAGCTTTACGTTACAATTTAGATGAAAATGTTTTTGTGACAAAGGAAATTAAGCGCAATCGAAACGGAAATTGGGTGCATTTTTGTTTGGATTTTTTCAGGATGCGTGTCGTTTACGAATAAATAGATGTATGCATGAAGGTACACTAACTGCACTGTTAGTGCACCACGCTTTTGTGTAACCTAAACGCGGATAAAATAATATGGAGAAAGCTTTGTTAAAAAAAATTATTAATTAAAAAATATTAGTGACGGTTGACCTTCCTGGCGCAGTGGTGACTTGGTGAGTGCTGTCGTCTTATAAGTGAGGGAGGAGACGGGAGGTGCCGGGTTCAATTCCTGGTAGGGGCAAATTGAGCATTTATAATTTCTTATTTGTTTCAAGTCTGGTTTGGTGGGAAGCTTCAGCTGTAGATAGTTATCAACTTACCACCCTACCGACAAAACTGTGCCCGCAAGCGATTTAGCGTTCCGGTACGATGTCATACCTCATACAATCGTGCTTCCATCTTAGTCGTCAAATAACACGGTGAGATCGCAGTTAAGAGCTAACTTGTAGATATTAACGGGCGAGTTAAAATACCCTTCTTTTTTAACCGATCGGACAAATAATTGTTAGGTATTGGGTTCTTCTATCAAGAAATTGACAGTGCCAGCCCGAAGTTGGTAGTTGGCGGTGTTTCATCCCCGTATCTCGGAGAGCACGTTAAGCAATCGGTCCCGGTTATTATCACTATCATGACATGACAATAGTCGTTAAAACCCGCAAACCCGCATTGGAGCAGCGAGGCGGGTTTAAGTTCTAAAATCCCTCTCTCCTATGAGAGAGGAGGCCTATGCCCAGCAATGGGGCGTAAAATTTTAAAATTAAAAGGGTTTAAATCAGTCACGAATAAAAAATAGTCCATTTCCACGTTAAAGAGCTTGCAATCCGCATCGTGTGGACTGAAATAATAGGCTCGCACACTGGGAGGTATTGAGACATCAGCCGGTATTAACTGCTTCGTGATACGTCCCCACCCCTCCCTAAAATCCCTCTCTCCTATGAGAGAGGAGGCCTATGCCCAGCAATGGGGCGTAAAATTTTAAAATTAAAAGGGTTTAAATCAGTCACGAATAAAAAATAGTCCATTTCCACGTTAAAGAGCTTGCAATCCGCATCGTGTGGACTGAAATAATAGGCTCGCACACTGGGAGGTATTGAGACATCAGCCGGTATTAACTGCTTCGTGATACCTCCCCACCCCTCCCTACCTTTACCCCCGCACTCCCCCTCCCTACCTCACTCCCCCATCCTCCCGCGCCCTCGTTAGAAACTCCCATAAAGGCGAGCAGTCACTCTGGAAAATTCTATTTTCAAATGCCGTTTGGGTAGACGATTTTTGATTGAGGTAGACATATCGGGGTGTGGACACATAGAGGGATATTTTAAGGTAAAGTCACACTGCAGTTTTAATTAAATTTTAACTGTCTTTTAATTATTAAATTACTAGCTGATGCCCGCGACTTCGTGCGCGTGGATTTAGGTTTTTGAAAAATCCCTTGGGAACTCTATTGTCCGGGATAAAAAGTAGCCTACGTGTTAATCCACGGTATAATCTATCTACATTACAAATTTCAACCAAATCGGTTCAGTAGTTGCAGCGTTAAAGAGTAGGTAACAAACATACACACATATACACACAAACTTTCGCCTTTATAATATTAGTGTGATTAAATAATCTCATTCTAATAATACCTAACAATCTACGTACAAATTAATGTTACATTTTAACAATCATAGACAATACGATTAGAAGTATGATAAGAAGTTAGCTTCGTCGTCGTCGTCACTAATCGACGGACGTCCACTGCTGGACAATCTCTATCGTAGCCACTTCCACACGTCGTGGTCTTGTGCCGCTTGTATCCAGCGGCTTTCTGCGTTGAATGAAGTGACTGCGATAGATAAAGAAAAATATGTTAAATGTTATTTCCAAGATAGGTATACAATTTTGCTGAACGGATAATAACCAAAAATGTTTGCAGTAAGTAAGTAAATATTTGACATTTGAGGGATTTTTTTATGCATTTTTTTGTAATGCATAATATGGTGCCAATAACTGGGTAGTTTATCCGATTCTAATGAATATTAATGAAAAAATAAATATATTTCAAACCACAAAATGACAATTTATTATGAATATTCTAAACAGTATTGCTTAGTCGGTTTTTATTTGTGAACTTTATCTTACATTAAAAACCTATAAGCGAACCATTATTGAGTGATGATCGCCGAAGCCAAAGCTACCATTTCGGCTTAAATTATTCAAAGCCATTAATGAGGCTAAAAGCCACTAATCGCGCTGTTTCCGCCACCGGTGATTAACGCGTGAGCCGCGCCAAGACTTAAAAACTACTCGCTTTTTTAATGGCTTTTTTTTTCAAAGTAAAGGCGGTGTTACATCGAGTTCGGATGTTAACAGCTTAATAATTATTTGCAAAGAATAAAAAGGCAATCGACATTGAGAGACATATAAAGTCCGTGAACTAAAACCCGACTACGCTTAATAATTCAATTTAATATAAAATAACAATTTAGTGTGCAGAAAGCGCGGGGCAAGCAGCTGGTGGTGCCATCTGTTATGTCTATTCAAAACTAATTTAATAATCTAGCAAGCCGAGGTCACTTCTCGATTTTATTCGTAAATAAAATGTAGCCTATGTCACCCGGACCATAACAACGAATCAATAGACCTCATTTATCAAAATCGGTCCAATAGTTTAGGCGCTACAGTGATACACACAGAGTCTCATACAAAAATCGAACACAAACATACATACATATGATACATACATACATACATAAATACATATATATAATCATCATGATCTAAAGACTGCTAAAATCATAACCCTTCCTTTTGGCTTTGCCGTAGTCGGGTAAAAAAATGACTTCAATCGATTCGAACTAAAAAGTTTAAAATAATTATTTATTTATTTAGATTGACGATTAAACTACCTAACTCAAAATTAATAATATATAATTTTTGGAGTCGTTATTAATTTCTTCCCTCTGTTCGAGAAAAGGTAAACAGAATTGCCCTATCGTACCTACATAATAATTCAATGTATCGTACCTTTAATTGAGAACTTTAGGCGGCAGTTTCAATGTTGTAGGTGCTATTTCAGTTCAATCATTAAGCATTTAGCAAGAAATTTTCCTCCAAGGTAACTTAGATTGTTATTGGCTCATGAATTTATTTTTTTAAACCAAGTACACACACGAAGAGGCACGGGGGTGTATCTAACATGGCCAAACTTCCATCTCAAAGAAAAGTTCTTGATAGAAAAACAGGAAACCCCATCACTTTTTCTATTTTTTTGCCCGACCAAGGACTCGAACTCATTACCCAGGGCCTCATGTTCTCTAACACATATTCTCTAACTTAGTTACCAACTGAAAATGGTTGCCAACGAATTAGTTCGATATACATTGCTGTTTTAGTGTGTGTAAAATGAAATCACTGTTTATATTTCACACAGTAAAGCAGCAATGTATATCGAACTTATTCGGTGGCTATAATTTTCAGTTAGTAACTAAGTTACAGAATAGCCCACATGATCCGCAGCCGAGTAAGATAGCCGCCTGGACCAATCAGACAGTCAATGAGGAGGTTAATTAAATAGGTATACATTGTAAGCCGGTAGCCATGTAACCACATCCCCTCTCGTCTATTAAGAGGCGCTAACAGCGTCGGTGAAACATCTCAAAATACTCTTCCGTTTTGACAAAAAGCTACGTGAAGTGGCGCCCGCGCCCGCCACGCCGCCAACGCCGCGCCGCACGGCTAACTTGTGTTGGAACTATAGCAGATGCAGCGCGGGCTGCGCGGGACGTAAATTAATTAATTAATTTACTTATATACAGATTACAGGGTATTAGAAAACAGGTGATAGCACTGTTGATTATCTACTGATAAGATACGACATAAAAAAACGTGAATAAAAATTGTTTTTGTATTTAGATTTTTCACAAATCCTGAGGAAATCGTAGATATCTGGTTTACTTAGATTACGCATTGTGCAATCCTCTAATCTGCCTGTGAAGTGCCGTCAAAGTTCAGGCGTTTGGAAGATTAGCCCAAATAAATAGACAGATAAAAATTTAAAAACTGTGTTTTGATCGTAGTATCGTTCAAATAATCATACTATACTAACTTCGAACAGAAATTCAGAAACCAATATTTCAATTTTAATTATTTGCATGTACTTACATACATATGGGTCAATTTCAACAAACACGAATTTTGCCTAATTACGGTGGCGAATTTAAACTTGCTGTTTTTAATATATTTTTTTACCCTAAATAATAGTTAAATAGTACTATTAATTAGTCATATAGTAGAGATAGAAAAATAATTAATAGTTCATGAGATATTTCTATTTGAAATTATCAAATGCCACCGGAATTATTTAAGCGCCACCGGAATTGAAATCCGATCCACCGAAATTGATTAGCGCCACCGGAATTAGAAATAATAAAGGCAAGATCTTATTTCTTTAGACTTAAGATTCATAATAAAAAACTTGTAGAATACCAACAATTTAAGTATCACAATTATAGTTCTTATATTTTATCTTCATAAAGATAACCTTTGGTAGTATTTTTAACAATAAAAAAAAGACGGTAGATATTTTTAGCTGGCAGTAATCGGATTCTCACAAGATTACCCTCAATTTGGTGATTATTAGAACATACGTCATCGTCATCGTTTCAACCAATATACATCCACAGCTAGTTTTCTGCAAGGATCGCCAGAACATGAACTTGCGCCGCTTGTTTCCAGCATCTGCCAGTGACTTGCTTGATATCGTCCGTCCATCTAGTGAAGGGTCTTCCCACGCTTTGTTTTCTGGTGCGAGATCGCCACTCAAGCACCTTGGGACCCCGACGTCTATCGGTTCTTCGAGCAATGTGGCCCGCCCATTGCCACTTCAGCTACGAGACTCGATGGCCTATTTCGGCGACACTGGTTCTCCAGTGGATCTCCTCAATACTGATTTGATCCCGCAGGGATACTCCGAGCATAGTTCTCTCCATTGCCAGCTGAGTGACCCTGATCCTTCATATAAGGCCATAGTCAGCCACTATATCTCAGATCTGTAAGTCATCACTGGCAACACGCACTGTTCGAAGACTTTCGTCTTCAGACACTAAGGAATATTGGACGAGAAGACAGGTCGACGTTTCCCGAACGATACCCGCCAAGTAGGATTCAGCGGTTGATTTCTTTCTTAAAATTGGACTTACCTAGCTGGACCATGTATTCCAAGTATATATACCCGTCTACAATTTCGAGTGCCGAGTCTCAAAGATTACTGGGCGAAGCGGAACATGAGCATTGTTGTTTTCATCTTGCACATGGACATTTTTAGGCCCACCTTTTGAGAAACTCTGCTAAGATCATTGAGCGTCATATTAAGGTCTCCCAAAGTCTTTGCCGTAATGACCATATCATCGGCAAACTGGGTAACTGAGTAATGTCCTCGCCGTTTATATTGATTCTAAGTCCAGAAGCTTAAAGACGGCTTCTTGCTTGGCTTGGCTTGGATACAGGTACTTGTAATCAATTTGGCATCTTTGCAACGACCTTAACACAGCCCAAGTTTCCATCGAATCGAAGGCTTTTCATAGTCTGCAAACGCTAAGCAAATGGGTCGATTATACTCTTCGGTCTTCTGTATAATCTGCCAGAGCTTATGTATATGGTCAATGGTACTAAAGCCTTTTCGGAATCCAGCTTGTTCAGGAGGCTGGAAGTCTTTAAACCTATTGGCGAGACTATTAGTAATGAGATTCGAAAACAACTTATAAACATGGCTCAGCAGTGAGATGGTTCTGTAGTTCTTCAATAGGATATAATCTCCCTTCTTGAAGAAGAGAACCACCATGCTCCTGTATCACGGTTCTGGCATTGCACCCTCGTCAATGACAGAATTGAACAATCGGTGGAGAACTTTAAGTATTGGTCTTCCACCCATCTTCAGAAGTTCTGCAGTGATCCCATTTAATCACCTTGTTTGTAAGCTGCTTGAGAGCCATACTAATGCCGTATAGACTGAAATCCGGGATATCTTCGGTATATGTATAGGTTTCTGTGTTCAGGTGTACAACTGTCCATAGAACTTCTCGACTTCTTTCAAAATCTCAGGTTTTGATGAAATTAACCTAGCATTGTCGGTCTTCAGTCGCGTCAGCTGCCTCTGACCGATAGACAGGCCTCTCGCGAATACATTTGAGCCCTTATTCTGCTCTCCAATGGTCTCCTTGATTCCTTAATATCAATTCCGGTGGCTCTGTTCAATTACGGTGGCGCTTTGTTTTGCCACCGGAGCCACCGAAATTGCGCCACCGGACTTAGAATCAGCGTCAAAACTAAAATTTAAAAAAAAACTATTATTCACACGTTAGTTTTTATTTTACAATTATGACTGAATACCTTTAATATAAGCTTCCATAAAATTTCTTTTTAATCTGCTTTAAACTTTTACTAATACACGTGACACCGGAATTAGATAATTTTGTATTCCTGCGCCACCGCAGCAAGTAAAAAAAAAATTTGTGGGAAAATTATACAGCATGTCGGTTGTCCTCACACGCCGTTTGCAAGAGCACAACCAAGCGGTGCAGGGATTGACAGTAAGGTATCTTCAAAGTCGTATCGTAAGAAGCACTGAAGTATTCAAAAAGCGCCACTGAAATTGCCTTTTTTTGTAGGACATTTTTAAAAGACGTTTTAAGGCTTATTGTACTTACTTAAATTAGTCCTTAAATATATATTAGCTGACTTATTTAACGTATTTCTAAAAACACATTCCCTTTCAATGAAATTACTTCACTAAAAAAAATTAATTAAAAAAATATGTAAACAAATGGAATCCGGACAGTCCACCGAAATTAGATTTTAGGCCTTAGATTTTTTTTTACTAAGAATTTAATATATTAAATACCTTAAATACTTTATTATCATGTAGACCACTATTTAAACTACCCATATAAAATTACACGTTATTGTAGTTTAACTTTACACATTAATTTTCAACCTCGCCGTGTCAAAAATGCACTTGGGAAATTCACCCATATAGATAAAATGATTGTACTTACTAAGTAATAGGTTATTATATAACTTTTCTATTCGATCGCGCACAAACCGTGTTACAAATCAGTTAACGCTCGTGCACATCTTGAAATAAACAGCTTCCTAAACGATCATCATACTTTATAATATGCTTTTAAACTGCGACGCCTTTGTTCGCGCGCTTTATGGCTGTTCAAATATCTTTATGTACCTTTTTCAAATGTGAACGGTGCATGGGTAGAAGGGTCATTGTCAGTTGTTTTACAACATTGAGTAGACAGCGACATCTAGACGAAAAAAGAACATGTTACTTGTTTTTTTTTTTTTAATTATCAAACATAGCCGAGCTTTATAAAACCCTGCTATGCTTGATAATTTAATATCTAATAATAATTTAGTGTGCGAAAACGCGGGGCAAGCAGCTAATGGCGCCATCTGTTATGTATATCCGAAACTAATAATATTTATCTATAAAGCCGCGCGAAGGTCACTTCTTGATTTTTTTCGTAAATAAAATGTAGCCTATGTCGAATAGAAGCAGGCGTTACTTTGCGGAAATCCATAATATATGATGAAAAGTCAAAATTATTTTGCTATAATCCGCAAAACAGTCTTTGAATGGTACAACAAGCAGCATGTGCCCTGTCAGCCCTCCTGCTGTTAAATATTTCATTATTTCATTTGACTTTTCATCGTAGCCTACTTATGTCATCCGGACCATAACAACGAATCAATAGACACCTCAATCATCAAAATCAGTGCAGCAGTTTAGGCGCTACGGTGGTACACACTACACAGACATACATAGGAACATAATTCGACGGTCCCTACGTACAATCCCCTAAGTGGCAGATCCGTGATTTGCATGTTTTGTTTTCGTGACCTTCAGGACACCCTATATTAGGTATCGTTTAGTTTAATAAAAAAAAAATAAGTTGGCAAATTCAACTCTAAATCCACACACGACATTTCCCATAACTCCAAAATTTACTAAAATTTCCGAAGTAGAACAGCAGTAGTGGTAATTCAGTAATTTTACGTTGGACAATTAATCGTAACCCCGAGCGTCTCACACGCAACTGGCACTTACGGGCCATTGAGCTCGTGCCGGCCTAGAAGAGACGGCCGTGTTATAAAAAATAGAGATTCCGTTATAACTCGTACAGGTAAACGAAATAAACTAATTTCGGAGTATTCCAACGTAACTGTTCGTATATGGTAGTTACGTTATGTTACAACATATTTTTATACCATGCACCCCCACGTACAATTTCATAAATGGCAATTACGACTTTGCTTAATTTTAATACTACCACGTAAAAGTCAGTAAGTACCACATAAGTTATTTGCAATAGAGATGAATCCCACGTATAAGAACATAAGTGACAAATAATACACTAAACGTTATTTTTATAACATATTTTTAAATTTTTTATAAAGTATTACACATATTAAAACTTCATACCAAATTTCATGACGCAGCATTTAGTAGATCATGAAATACACGTGTTTGAATCTTTAAAACGCTCTCCTGAAAAATTTGTGTTTTGTAATTAGGGGATTGTACGTAGGGACCGTCGATTATTATATACATACATAGACTGCTAAAATCATAACCCTTCCTTTTGGCTTTGCCGTAGTCGGGTATAAAGCTTTCAAACAGTGACACAGGATCAACAGGATATCAATGTCAAAGCGTCAGATGTCACTTCGCATACCGACCATAAACGTAGAACGATTTGAGTAATATATCCATGCGATGTATCCTCTCCATAAACACGTTATAATACGCTATTTGACAACATTGAAAATATACTATTGATTGTGGTCATCTTATCAGATAATAGCATAAAAAAGACATATTTCACTTATTCAAACTAAATTATGTAATTTAACGCGATATTTTGCACGAAATAAAACATAATAATTTTTGAAATTTTATCAGAGACGTGAACGCCCTGTGATTGGTTGCTACTCTGGTGACGTCACGTCGAGAGTACACTTTACTTGTTCCATATAATTGAAGTTTATCAACCAACCGAAAGTAAACTTTAAACTTGAAACAATAAGATTGATATTAAAATAGCATTATTAACCTCTTAATTTCACTTTTTTGTTGGGATTTTCTAGGGCATATACTCTACAATACACAATTGTTTTCATTCCAATAATTAGATAAACTCTTCTATTCCTAAATTATCACAAGATAAACTCATAACTTTTCTTTATTTCCTCACAAAAACAAAAGATTTGTACCTAAATACACAAGTATTTTTCGCGTCATCCATTGTAACTAATTGCGCAGCGCGCTCTGTCGCACGCACCGAGAGCGAGCGAGAAAAGTGATGATGCTAAAGCTGGGCATTGACGGTCAGTTTTTCGCGTCAGTTGAACTGACGTCCATCCAAAATTTGATCGTGAGTGTCAAATCATCACTCCAGAGTTTTAACTGACGACGCGCCAGGATATTTTCCGTGGCTACCATAATCCAACCCGGCGTGTCGCGCCAAACTGACCGTCAGTGTGCGATCGTCACTCCAATGGCGTCAGTTCGCTCATAGTCCTTCTCTATGGTTCGCTCGCAGCGCCTGCGGTGATTGAGCGTGTCGTTGGCTGTTGCGTAGTTTTTGTCAAAGACTAGTGTTTATAGGTTTTTGTTTCAAAAATGGCGGCGTCGGTGTCTTCTGGACACCTGGACGTGCCGTTACGACAGAATAGATTGAAAAATATAAAAATTTTGAATGTTTGTGGAAAGTAACTGACAAAAATTATAAAAGTAAACAAAATTTACAAAAAGCTCTAGAAGAATCAGAAATATATAGAGTAATCCTACTAATATTATAAATGTGAAAGTGTGGATGTTTGGATGTTTGTTACTCAATCACGCCGCAACTACTGAACCGATTTGGCTGAAATTTTGAATAGAGATAGATTATGCCCTGACTTAAAACATAGGTTAGGTTAGGTTAGGTATACTTTTTATCCTGGAAAAATGCACATTTCCCACGGGATTTTGAAAAATCCGAAATCTATAGCTATAGCTACAGCTATAGATTACTATAACGAACTTCCTTGATAGTAGGTATAAAGATTGGAAAAGGGAGCGGGAACGGGAACCGGAAATCTACGATTCCCTCTGGATTTGTTTAAAACCGAAATTCACGCGGGCGAAGCCGCGGGCATTCTCTAGTCATATAATATAGAGGAATCAGAATTCATTTTTTTCGACCCGAATGGGCTGTACACCTCCTAACAACAGCCCGGTCGATCGAAAACTGAAGAGCCGGAGTGACGCCAGTGAGTGGGGAAATTTAGTTGGCCTAAACCATTTGGAGTGACGCCACAGTTTTACGTCTGGACTGACGCAAAAAACTGACCGTCAATGCCCAGCTTAATATTTTTCTATGCATTTATTACTTAATTAAAGTTTGTTATTTTTCTTGTTTCCTCTCCCGCATTCCATTTATTGCATTTAACTTTGTATTTATTGTATTTAACCTATTTAATTACTTTTAATTTGTATTTAACTATTTAATTATTGTTACTGGATAGCTGCGCTGTTTTGTTGTGGTTTGGTTATGTAGCCCATACTCTGTGTGAACCAGCTGAACCTGTAAACTTGCTCGTGACGTCACGCGTATCATATGATCAGCGCCATTACAGAAAAGTCGTTTTTGGCGCGGTTTTCAAAACTTAAACTTTATCATTGATTTAATTCTTAATACTGTAGATATTCCGAAAAATATCAATGTAGTGTGTTTTAATAAGTTATAAAGAATAGTTTAAAACAATTTCCAAAAATTAGTCAAATAGCCTATTTCACTTTACCAACTTGGGCAGTATTTATACCATGAGGGTTAAAGTGTCTTCGCCCCATAACATCGATAACGACTGTTTAATGAACATTGTGATGTCCTTACTTTCTGAATGAGTTTTTAAGCCCCGACGCAAAAACGAGGGGGTGTTATAAGTTTGACGTGTCTGTGTGTGTGTGTGTGTGTGTGTGTCTGTCTGTTCCCCTGTAGCGCTCAAACAGGTGGATCGATTTGAATGCGTTTTTTTTTTGTTTGAAAGGTGAATTAGTCAAGAGTGTTGTTAGCTAGATGTTTTATGAAAATCGATCCAAGATAGCCGCCGCGCCGCTACAAAATGGCGGATTACATATTATTTTATCACAACTGCCTCAATACGGGTATCAAATGAAAGGGCTTGACTAGTAGAATAGGACTATTGTAGATCCAAGATGGCCGCCGCCACAAAATGGCGAATGTCGGGGGTTTTTTATACTTGTTATTTCATTAAGTGGCACGCCAAGATCCTGACTTCGGGTAGATGAACAAATGTTATGTTATATATTATGTGTAATGCACCTTTCATAAAAAAAAAACTTATATAACACCCCGTCGCGTCGCATTTGCTATTTACTAGCATCTGCCCGCGGCTTTGCCCGCATGAATTTGGGTTTTAAACAAATCCCGAGGGAATCGTGGATTTCCGGTTCCCGTTCCCGCTCCCTTTTCCAACTTTTATATCTACTATCAAGGAAGCTCGCTACCTAACCATTAGTTATAAATGAGGTACAAGATCCTCTCACAGCTCGATGATCTAACAGACGTTGGGGGTCTCAAGATGCTCGAATGGAGAACCCCACACCGCAATTAGCATTGGAAGACCTGCAGTCTCCACGTGATGGACGGTCTACGGCGGGCAGATTTCAAATACTTACCTACTGTAGGGTTATGCCCTACTACGTCTACTGGTTATCAATTATCATATCAAGAGGTCCCGGATTCGATTCCCGGATCGGGTAAATATAATAATTGTTAGCTATTGGGTTTTTGGATTTTGGTTTTTCTGTCAAGAAATTCTAAATGCCAGCCCGGAGTTGGAAGCTGGTGGTGTTTCACCCCCGTGCCTCGCATGAGAGCATGTTAAGCAGTCGGTCCCGGTTATTATCAGCCCGCCAACTCGCATTGATGCAGGATGGCGGGTCTAAGTTCTAAATCCCTCTCTCCTATGTGAGAGGAGGCCTGTGCCCAGCAGTGGGACGTTAAAAAGCTGAAGTGGTGAAGGTAGTGGGGTTATGCCCTGTACACCTCGACAACGTGATTAGATTTCGAATATTGAAAAGTGAAAACTTATACTACGAGCTAAATGGACCCAAAGCCTCTTTCTTTGAAAATCGTACATTCATACTTCCAATTTTAATTTGCATTTCCGCTTGGGGCGCTGGCTGTAGATGTACGGACGAACTCAAACCTATTTTACTTTGAAGTTATTGTGTTTCGACACTTCGTACAATGCCGCAATGTTCAAGCGGTGAATGAGAAACTGACCTCTCTCGAAATCACACTCGGAATTTAGTAAAACTTCCGAACATCCACAACAGATGGCGCTTTACCGTGGTAGCTCGCGCTCACAAAGTTCGTTTGAACGAAGTATAAGACAGTTTGCATTGTTTTGTGACCTATGTGACATTGTCAGAATGACGTTTGACAAACGTCTATTTTTGAAGCGCCCGAATTATTTCTAGTCGGGGGCATATTCGTCATTAATTCTCGCTCCGCTGTTATAATAATTGTACACCGGGGTAGATCCCTTTAAAAATAATAAAAAGTAAAAGAAAATCACAGTAGGATGAAATCGAAGGATGAAACCCAATGGAAAAGGAGAAGAATATTATAAAAATAAAAGGAAATAGTAGATTGTATCATAAGGGAGCAAAATAATATTTTTACGGCGAGGGCGCTTTTTTGAAACCAGAGCGAAGTGAGGGATTCTTTAGTACAATCCTGAACGTAGCGAGGGATTCAAAGTACGTCGCCCGAGCCAAAAATATATTGCGCCCGAGTGATACACTCTACTTTTCATCACCCTCTATGAGGAAATAAAAGGCGCCTCATATTTTTAACCCCCGCCGCAAAAACGACGGGGTGTTATAAGTTTGACATCTGTGTGTGTGTGTGTGTGTGTGTGTGTATGTCTGTCTGTTGCCCCATAGCTCTCAAACGGATGGACCGATTTGAATGCGGTTTTTTTGTTTGAAAGGTGAATTAGTCGGGAGTGTTTTTAGCTATGTTTGTTTGATTAAAATCGGTCCAAGATGGCCGCCGCCACAAAATGGCGCACATTGTACGCGTACAAGTGTATTTGGGACATCAAAAGGTAAGTTTTCACCAAATTCCGTGAAAAAAAATTATTTATTGTAAAAGATAAAAATAAAAAACCAAAAACTTGGTTTTTTGAACTTTTCACATAAATTTTGAGGTTATGTGAAAAAAGTGTAAATACAGAAGTTGTAGATCTTTTTATTACCTATAAACTTTGCCATTTAATTTTTTTCCATAGGACTTGTATTTTTGCCGGAAATCGAGATAAACCGTTTTTTACCCTAAACCCCCCCCCCCCCCCACTTTTTTTCCCGAGCTCTGATCGCCCGTAAATTATTTTTCCTTTTATTTTTATAATATTCTCCTCCTTTTCCAATGGGTTTCATCCTACTGTGATTTTTCTTGGTTTCAAAAATTATCGACACTGGGCTATTGGTTATTGGGTGTTATACAAAAAAAATTACCCCGTGACGATTAGGAAATATAATTTTGGGATTAAATGAAATTGCTTAAATTTACTCTGGTATCAAAGAATATGTAATTAACTAGCTAAATATGCTATTTAAATTAAAATTTAAACAAATATGAGAAATATTAACGTTTTTCGGTCAACATAATATGACGCAAAGTGTTCCTGTACGTCACACATAATCAGTCAGAAATAAAACAACCAGGTATTGAAACAAAATCAACTTATACCTATTAGCATAAAGATATGCTTTTAAATGTTTCCAAAATAACAAAAAGCTAATAATAGCATAATTCTATCGCAATAATAAATAATCAGCCAGTTTCATTTTCATCACTTCTTAGATAGGTACATCGCCCTAGAAAAGTTTTTGTTTACTAATGATACGTGTTACAAATTCAAAAATCAAGCAAAGTGAGGAATTTTCGGCAACAACAAAATTCTAATAGTGACAAAACTTAATTTACTCTAGAAATCTAGATACTTTTAAAACTAGTTTTGTACAATTTAGAATATAAGTAGGACAGTGACTATTACAAAACTTGCGTGACGAATAGGAATAATTTGAGCAGTATCCACACTGTATTCACAATCACAAAGAGCGTAAAATTAATATTATGTCTTTAAGATTATCATTAAACCTTTTGTTATACACATAAAAGTATTAAAAGACATAACATTATCAATTATTTTACCTCTTATCAAAATTAGGTCACGTAGGTAAAATTATCTATTACAAGATTAAATATTTCGTTGTACACTAAGCTGTATAATTCAAGTTCGTCACGATTTTATTCCGGTAGTATGTCACATGACACACAGGACGTGACATATTCATACGACGAAACATTTAAAATTAAAAATAATTAATACTCTGTTAAATTAACTTGTTTTTAGCTTTATTAATCTTATATAGGTTAGTTTATGTTTTAAATACAATATGCCAAAGTAAAGAAAATGAGTTTTCATCCCATCTATTCGAAAAGGACGACTTGGTTCGCCTTTAAGTGCACCCAAAGGTGGTGTTTGCGGCGTACTTATTTATAAGTGTGCGTAAAAGATAATTGTGGCGCACTTATTTATAAGTGCGCCGCAATTATCTTTGCCGCGCACTTTTTGAAAATGAAGGGCCCGTGGTCCCACCGGGCTAGGCGCGAATGATATCGATTGTTGTTATTGTTGTTACAAGTTTGACGTCTGTGTATGTATGTGTGTCTGTATCTGTCTGTTCCCCCGTAGCGCTCAAATGGTTGAACCGATTTGAATGCGGTTTTTTTTGTTTGAAAGGTGAATTAATTGGGAGTATTTTTAGCTATGTTTGATGAAAATTGGTCCAAGATGGCCGCCGCCACAAAATGGCGGAATACATATTTTTTCACAACTCCCTCAATATGGGTATCAAATGAAAGGTCTTGACTAGTAGAATAACACTATGCAAATCCAAGATGGCCGCCATCACAAAATGGAGAAATTCGGGGGTTTCTTAAATTTTTAATTTATACTTTTATTACTAATCCGCCATTTTGTGGCGGCGGCCATCTTGGACCGATTTTCATCAAACATAGCTAAAAACACTCCCGAACTAATTCACCTTTCAAACAAAAAAACCGCATTCAAATCGGTCTATCCATTCGAGAGCTATGGGGGAACAGACAGACATACACATACACACAGAGACACGTCAAACTTATAACACCCCGTCGTTTTTGCGTCGAGGGTTAAAAATATGAGGCGCCTTTTATTTCCTCATAGAGGGTGATGAAAAGTAGAGTGTTTCACTCGGGCGCAATATATTTTTGGCTCGGGCGACGTACTTTGAATCCCTCGCTACGTTCAGGATTGTACTAAAGAATCCCTCGCTATGCTCGGGATTCTATTATACAATCCCTCACTTCGCTCTGGATTCAAAGCGCCCTCACCGTAAAAATATTATTTTGCTCCCTTATGATACAATCTACTATTATTTACCTTTTAAAAAAAAAAACCTGTCATGACTATTCAGAAAACTTTTTCTGCACGCCGAGGACACCAACACTTTCGTTACAGATTTTGTCGCAACTGTAGGGCTATTCTCTAAAATACCATCTCGATATCGAAGCTCACTCAAGTGAGATAACTCGCTTCGAAAGCAAACTCACTTCACCTTGGTTTGATATTCTGTTAACATCTGCTACGCACTTGCGAAGTGAAGTGAGTTTGAGTGAGAAGACCTGCAGGGCTATTCTGTAAAGCCATTTTCGAATTACAGAGAGTGAATTCGAGGTGAGTTTGCTAATTTGTACTCTGTAAAACTCGATAGTACAGGTCTTCTCACTCAAACTCACTTCACTTCGCAAGTGCGTAGCAGATGTTTACAGAATATCAAACCAAGGTGAAGTGAGTTTGCTTTGCGAGTTATCTCACTTGAGTGAGCTTCGATATCGAGATGGTATTTTAGAGAATAGCCCTACAGTACTATCGAGTTTTACAGAGTACAAATTAGCAAACTCATCTCGAATTCACTCTCTATAATTCGAAAATGGCTTTACAGAATAGTCCTGCTGACGTTTAAACAGTTTAATGACGGTATTAAAATACGATCACAATTTTGCCAGACAAGTAGAAAAAACACAAATTAGTAGATTTTGCCTTATGTAATATATCAAATTCACCGTGACCGATTTTCCGTTACTATGGTTTTCGTAGGACAACGTTAATTTACGAATTATTTCTTAAAAATAACCATAAATTAATCACATAAATAGGTACCAAAAAACACACTTTTGGATATAAAGACATTATTATGTTCGAACACCTAAACATAGGTACTCAAAGCTCAATAGTCTACAAGTGAAAAGGTTCAGGGAAGGTGACGACAGCCACAGCACAGCTGGTGTTAGTGTGTCAAAGCATTCTTTGACCTTATTTTTAACCCCCGACGCAAAAACGACGGGGTGTTATAAATTTGACGTGTCTGTGTGTGTTTGTCTGTCTATTCCCCTGTGGCGCTCAAACGGGTGGACCGATTTGAATGCGTTTTTTTTTTGTTTGAAAGGTGAATTAGGCGAGAGTGTTGTTAGCTATGTTTGATGAAAATCGATCCAAGATGGCCGCCGCTACAAAATGGCGGATTACACATTTTTTCACAACTCCTTAATATGGGTATCAAATGAAAGGGCTTGATTAGTAGAATAGCACTATGCAAAATCCAAGATGGCCGCCGCCACAAAATGGCGAATGTCGGGGGTTTTTTTAATATTAATTTTTATTCTTGTTAAAATTATTAAGAGTCTGCATTCAAACGCAGAGGGGATCGATAGGATGACACTCGATATGTTGCTCATGACCCTCCCATAAAGTCTTGGAGTAACCACAGCAATTGTCAACACCTTCCCTAATACGTGGAAAGGAGTGTTATCAAAAAAATATGTGAACAAACTAGCTCAACCAGTGAAATCAGCAGCAAAAGCTACTCAACACAAAAAAAAAGCAATTATTTTATACAAACATCATTCCCAAAATCCAATTTGCAATCTGCTAAAGCCAATCACAATAATTTTTATTTTAATTATAGCCTGCCCTCTAACAACAACCGAACGAAACAGTAACTTACAATAATGACATTTGGGATCTCCCATTTGTTTGCTATCAATTACAATAGTGATAACTCTTATTTCTATTGCATGAAGTGATCAAATCGTGTAAATTAGAGTTTTCGGGAGGAGAAAATAACTTTGTTACGGACAATAGGGTATTCTACTCTGTTTGAAAAAGCACTTCAAAATGTTGTTTTTGTTAATAAAAAGCCACAAAAAATATATTTCGGCAAAACAAACACGCGTTCATGCCATAAAATTAAATTAAATTTTAAACATTTTTTAACCCCGCGAAAACGCTGTCAGCCAATAAGTCAGCCATTTCATGACGTAACAATGATATACAAGAAGGTTATAAATGTATTCTATATAACACTGGAGTTTGCGCCTTAAATATTGTAGTGAAGATAAAGTCATTCACCTGGGCTACTTTTTCTTTACTACTAGAATATTTTTTGGACTATATATCGATAGTTTGATATCGAAATGTATATACAAAAAGCTGTGATAAAGCTGTGATAGCCTAATGGTTAGGACGACCGACTTCTAATCGGAGGTCGTGGGTTCGATCCCGGGCACGCACTTCTAACTTTTCGGAGTTATGTGCGTTTTAAGAATTTAAATATCACTTGCTTTAACGGTGAAGGAAAACATTGTGAGGAAACCTGCATGCCTGAGAATTCTCTATAACGTTCTCAAAGGTGTGTGCAGTCTACCAATCCGCTTGGCCAGAGTGGTGGACTATGGCCAAGGCCCTCTCACTCTGAGAGGAGATCCGTGCTCTGTAGTGAGCCGGTAATGGATTGATCATGATGAAAATAAAAATTTATCTTGAAATATACTTAAATATTCTGATTTTGAGTCATAAAAGCACATTATTTTTTTATTAAATTAAAATTAAAAGTCGTAATCGTTAATCTGTATATCACGTAACCTTAAACACGAGCCGCCTTGTTTTGACGTCATAATGATAGTTAATACTAATCATTAATCTATGGTCATATAGACAAAAACCATAAAGTTCAATATGAATATGAAGCAACAACTTTCAATTCAGTGTAAACAGCCCCCTGATTGTGTAACTTTTGACGATGAAATGGTATTCATTTGATGGCCTAAGGCATCAAAGTAAAATAAACCATAATGTCATTGAAATAGAGCTCATTCGTGTATTTCGTGTATCCATTCTTATACGTTTAGGTATGTACGATACGATCCATAACGCTCGATGTTGAAATCAGTTGTACTGAATTTGTGACTTTAAATCAATACATTCAAGGTATATTTTACTTTAATGGCCTTAGGCCATCAAATGAATACCATTCCATCGTCAAAAGTTACACAATCAGGGGGCTGATCAACTTTATCTTCAAGGAGTATTAAGTAACTGTGTTTTTTCGTCAGTGCATTTTATTTTTACCTATTTATTTATTAATATGCAAACCGGTTGTGTAAAAGCAGATAGTACTAATCTGCCAAAAATTGATTCAATTATGGTTGCAAAGTTCTTTGCATGTAACCCAGACTTCTGTTCTGCCGGATTCCGGAATGTTAAAACATCTTTGTAAACATCATTAGTTGTCTGTCAAGTCGGCTTACGGATGATTATTTTACGTGACAACGTCATTTAAAAATATTGGTATAAGGCCCTGTTTCACCACCATCTGAATACATTTATAATTTAATTTGTTTAATAAAGATACTGGACTATAATATAACTGTGTAATAATTTTTGAAGTGACTTACGATTTTTTAAATACAGCCGATATATCGAAATATTGATATTTTTTCGATATATCGAACTCCGATATCGATATATTTAAAAATATAGATATATCGAAAATATTTATCTATATAATATATTAAAAAATATCAATAGTCCTTTGTTGTTTGGAGTTCAGATTCCATAGGTTCTATGTTTCTTGGTTTTTGCACAGATAATCACATATTCACAGATAAATATTAATATAAAATATTAATAATCACAGATTAATATTAGTATTTTCTATCATTGTGACGTCACAACAAGGCGGCTCGTGTTTTAGATCACGTGATATACGGATTAAAAATTACGACTTTTAATTTTAATTTAATAAAATAATCACGTGCTTTTATGACTCAAAATCAGAATATTTATGTATATTTCTACATAAATTTTTATTTTTATCAAATTTCATAATTTATTTTTCACTAACGAAAGTACCCTATTCGGTTATTTGTCAGGTAGAATTGACCGGCATGGGAGACCGCCTACACCTAACATCTTTATAAACGATTTTAAAATAAAAAATTAAAATATTTTTATGATCCTCTCTCTAATTTCGGTCGAGATAATCGTATTTTGTTTATTTAATTAACCCCCGACGCAAAAACGGTTATAAGTTTGACGTGTCTGTGTGTGTGTGTGTGTGTGTGTGTGTGTGTGTGCGTGTGCGTGTGCGTGTGCGTGTGCGTGTGCGTGTGCGTGTGCGTGTGCGTGTGCGTGTGCGTGTGCGTGTGCGTGTGCGTGTGCGTGTGTGTGTGTGTGTGTGTTCCCCTGTAGCGCTCAAACGGGTGGACCGATTTGAATGCGGTTTTTTTTTGTTTGAAAGGTGAATTAGTCGAGAACTCGAGAGTGTTGTTAGCTATGTTTGATGAAAATCGATCCAAGATGGCTGCCGTTACAAAATGGCGGATTACATATTTTTCACAACTCCCTTAATATGGGTATCAAATGAAAGGGCTTCACTAGTAGAACTAGAAGCACTATTACAAATCCAAGATGGCCGCCGCCACAAAATGGCGAGTGTCGTGGGTTTTTTAAATTTTTAATTTATACCTACTTGTTAAAATTTTATTAATCATAATAATACCTACGTAATTTTATGTTTTTCAAAGCAGATGCATTTCATGCGTGCCTACTTCAATTAATATGAATCTTCGAAAAGGGAACATGTCGTTTATTTTTCAAATCAAATCAAATCAAATAAACTTTATTCAAAATTGGTACACTGCACACTTTTTGAACGTCAATTTAGGTACAGGCAATGGTGATAATTATTTACGGAAACTTAAAACTAAAACTACGAGGGTTCCAAACGCGCCCTGGTCTGAGAAGAGCCCACAACAAACTCAGCCGGGTTTATTTTTTTTTTTATTATCACCATCTTACAATATGGTATAATAGCCATAAAAATGATTTGAACTGTTGGCTTTTAGAGCAATCTATGTCCATGGATTTTTGTCATTAAAAAATCTTTTAAGCTATAGTAAGACTTTTCAATTAATTTGCGTTTAATAAAACCTTTGAACTTATTGAGAGACATATCCAAAATGTTCTCTGGCAACATATTATAAAAAAGTACAGAATTACCAACAAATGATTTTCCAACTTTTCGCAGCCTAGTAGTGGGCAACACAAGTTTATCTTTATTTCTAAGATTAATGTTATGACAGTCACTTTTTTTCTTAAATTTATCGATATTTTTGTGTACATATATTAAATTTTCAAGAATATATTGGTTATAAACTGTCATAATTTTAACTTCCTTAAACTTATTTCTCAGTGACTCTCTGGGTCCCATATTATATATGGCACGAACAGCCCTCTTCTGCAGCACGAAAATGGAATTAATATCAGCAGCATTACCCCATAAAAGTATGCCATATGACATAATGCTGTGAAAGTAACTAAAATAAACTAACCTCGCAGTTTCAATATCAGTTAGTTGGCGAATCTTTTTAACCGCATATGCAGCAGAACTAAGTCTGTTCGATAAGTTATTTACATGAGGGCCCCATTGGAGTTTAGCATCTAACGTTATCCCCAGGAAAACAGCCGTATCCACTAGATCTAATTCCTCATTATTAAGCTGTATAGTGGTTTCAACTTGTTTAACATTAGGTAAAGTGAATTTAACACACTTAGTTTTTTTCCCATTAAGTAATAAGTTATTTGCTTCAAACCACTGTACCACTTTTGTGAGAGAATTGTTTACTTCGTCAGGTATTCTTTGGTATCTATCAATTTTAAACAAAAGTGATGTATCATCAGCAAACAATACTATCCCGTGACTATCCTTAGCGAGATAAGGAAGGTCATTAATATAAATAAGGAATAGAAAGGGCCCAAGAATAGAACCCTGTGGAACTCCTATTTTTACAGCTGATCCGGTAGACCGCTTTCCGTTCACATCTACTTTTTGTGTTCTATCATTAAGGTAAGAATTCATTAAATCCAAAGCTGCACCTTTAATTCCATAATGGTGTAGTTTTCTGAGTAATGTTTCATGATCAACACAATCAAAAGCCTTGGACAAATCACAAAAAACTCCAAGTGCATCATGTGACTCCTCCCAGGCTTCAAATATATGTTTAATTAACTCAACACCAGCATCAGTTGTTGAGCGACCCCTTGTGAAACCAAACTGTTTTGTATGTAATATATCATTAGTATGAAAATGTTTAAGCAATTGATTTAGTATTAATTTTTCAAAAATTTTACTAAAGGTAGGTAGTACCGATATTGGTCTAAAGTTAGTGGGGTCACTAGTACTACCTGATTTAAATAACGGAATTATTTTACTATGTTTCATTAAGTCAGGAAACACACCACAGTCGATACAATTGTTAAATATTAAAGCTAACTCAGGTGCAACAATGTCAATCAATGACTTTACAACGTTAACGGAAATTCCCCACAAATCATTTGTTTTCTTATTGTCGATTAATTTGAAGGCCTTAATAACGTCAGAGCAACTAACGTGACTGAATTTAAATTTTTGATTGCATTCAGGCACGCTATCCTCCAATAATGAGAGAGCGGCAGCTGGTGAAGAGTTCAATGATCTTGTAGTAGAAACAGGGATATCCGTAAAGAAGGCCTCAAAGGCTGAAGCAACCTCAGAGTCTGACGTTATAGATTTGTTATCCACAATAAGTTTAAACTCACTGGTTTTCTCTGTTGCTTTCCCTGTCTCTTCGTTAATTATCTTCCAGGTAGATTTTATTACATTGGAGCTGTTTTTTATTTTGGTCTGTATATATTTAGACTTGGCCACAATGCAATCCCTCTTAAAAGTTTTGGAAAACAATTGAACGTACTGCTTGAACTCATCACTAGTATTGTCGCTCCGCATACAGTTCATATAATTTTTGCCTTTTTTTATGTAATTCAATTGTTGCCCACTCGCTAAAGGCTTTTGCATCAGTAATTAAGACCGATTTACTAGTGAAAATATCATTAAATATTCTATGAAATGAATAAAAGAATAAGTTATACATTTCATTAGGACTTAAAATATCTGGTAGAAATGGAATGTCTTTAACTAGACCTGTTCTCATTTTCTTTATACGGTCCGACGTTACTGGTACAAAAGTTATTTTACGTTTAGCAGACTTTTCCCTCAAACTTTCAAACTGAGTTAATTGTCCGCAGTGATCTGAATCTAATTTACTAATAATGCTTTTACTAAGAGGAT
The DNA here is from genome assembly GCA_920104075.1 of Melanargia galathea. Lineage (NCBI taxonomy): Eukaryota > Metazoa > Arthropoda > Insecta > Lepidoptera > Nymphalidae > Melanargia > Melanargia galathea. Next base: position 2,120,896 of record OV049868.1, on the reverse strand, counting down.
TTATATCTGTAAAAATATTATCTATACAAGTGGCGCTTATTGAAGTTATTCTTGTTGGTTCCATAAACATTTTGGATAAGTTGTAGGACATAAACAAATTTAATAACTTTACACTTAAAGGGCTACTTTCCAAAATATTGACATTAAAGTCACCGCATACAAGTAACTTTTTACTTGAATTTACTATTTTGAATAATACTTCATCCATTACCTTCTCAAAAAGTTCAAAATTGGACAATGGTGGTCTATAAACAGACACAACAATGAATTGCTCTAATTCAACTGCCGCTAGTTCAATTGTCCGTTCAACAGACAGGCTCACAATGTCATTTCGATTTTTGAATTTTAATTTTTTGTTCAATAATATTAATGAGCCCCCATGAATAGATTTTGTTCTGGTGAACGAACTACCAACCCGGTAGTCACCAAAATTAAACATTTATTCATTTTTAGGGTTCCGTAGTAAACAAGGAACCCTTATAGTTTCGCCATGTCCGTCCGTCTGTCCGTCTGTCCGTCTGTCCGTCTGTCCGTCTGTCCGTCTGTCCGTCCGTCCTCGGTTAATCTCAGAGACTATTAGTGCTAGAAATCCGTAATTTGGCATGAGTATAAATATTAATCACGCCGACAAAGTGGTGAAATAAAATTTTGATAAATATTTTTTTTTAGGGTAGCTCCCCTACATGTAAAGTGGGGATGAATATTTTTTTTCTCGTCTACCCCATAGTGTGGGGTATCGTTGAATAGGTCTTTTAAAAATACTGTGGGTGTGGGAACATCATTTTTCGATTTCTAGATCCGTTTGTAAAATATGATGTTTTAAAGTGCAAATTTTTATTAGAGTCAAGTGTCCCCCCCCTCTATCAGCCAAATGGCAGTATATAGGAACTTGAAAAAATTCACAGCAGTAGGGTATATAATCAATTTTAAAGGAAAACTATCACGGCTAAGTAGGGTTCACAGGTTAAGGAGTTATATCTGTTTTTCGAGGATTGTGACTACGGAACCCTACACTGCGCGTGGCCCGCCACGCACTTGACCGGTTTTATTTTTTAACCAATGTTCAGTAATACATAAAATATCAATATTAAAATTCTTTAAAAATAACTCAATCTCCAAATCCTTCTTTTTAATACACTGAATGTTCTGGTGAACAAGGTTGATAATTTGAGATTTTTTATTCTTTAAATATGGTATGTCCTTATTATAATTTGATTTATTTAAGCAAGAGGAAACCTCTGTTGTCTCCTTATCTAGTTTAAAGTAAAATTACTTGGATTGACATCCAAGATGCAGTCAGAATTATAACACTGCTCAATAAAAGCAGTTTGTTTAGCCAAATTCTTGGCTGTTATTGAAAAATAATATGATAGCGAAATAGCTATCTGTCTTTTAAAATAGCAAGATAGTGTATATTTATCTTGCTTCAAATTATAATAAATTTTACCACATTTGGTAATGTCAATAATTTTAAATTTATTATTGTATGTACATAAATTGTGCAATGTCATATTCAACTTATATCTAAGAGTATTTTCTTGGTGTGGCAGATTTTGACAATAGGGGAATGTGTAAATAACAATATTATTTACATTTAATTTATTTAGAGATTCATAACAATATTCCAAATCTTTATTCCAAATCTTTGTTAATGTTACCTCTGTTTCCAAAAAAGATTATCAAATTTGTATTTTCATCAAAACTATTTCTATTTTTGTAAATTGAATTTACCACAGAGATTAATCCCGCATTAGGGGAACAGCAGTTCAATACCGTATGTCCCTGTAAATGTAGATTTAATAATATGCCCATATTACTACCAATTCCGTCACTAAACATGAATGTTTTTGTGCTTGATTTTGTATGTCTGAGGGAAATATTAGCATTGTTTACAACATTTTGTTCAGGGAACCTGTCACACATATGCCTTGATTTTGAGGACAATGAAGCCGGGGACACAGACTGTGGATGACCCGCACCTTCATTAGCACAGTTATTTACTAAGGAATTTTTAATTCTAATTATTGTGATTGTACTGTTTTAATTGTGTCTCATCTGAAGTCTGTGTGTATTCTGACCTCATATTTTTTTGACAAGAGTCAAACTGGGCTGCCAGAGTATGTAAAGAAGTTTGCAATCTGGCAATTTGAACTTCTAATATATGTGTGTCAGATTCATAACTAATTTTACTACTTTCTAATTGTGCACTATAGTTTTTAATCTGTTCTAACAATTGCAATCTATCCTGTTTGGGTTTTAACATTTTAAAAGAGTAATTATGAATTTTTAATAACTTTTGCGTTTTCCTTATATATCGGTTAATTTTTATATATTTTTTTAGTTTTTTACTGCTGCAGGGATAAACCATTGAAGGATTTGTAATATTGACCTGTGATGATGTTTGGTCAGTACAGAGAATAGGGTTATCCGTGGCAGCAGTAACCAACTCCGGGGCCCTATCAACTAACTCTTCGAAGAGACTTTGATTTTGAAGGACTGTAGTATTGTAGGCAGCAGTTTCCAGCTCGCTGATCTTCTGGTGAGCGTCATGCAGCTGCTGCTGTAGGTCAGAGATCTTGTGAAGGGTCGCCTCGTACTCAACCCGGCACCCATCAAACCTATCTACAAGCTCCTGAAGGTGGTCACGCTCTTCGACTACGCTTTCGTAACTTATATGGATAGCTGACAGTTCCGATTTTAATTTTTTATTTTTATCCAAAATATCTAATATTTCCCTCTCATTGTCGTCACGCTCGCTATTAAGTTGAGCACATAAGGCCCTACTCGCCTTTAATTCTTTTAATGCCAGTTGAAGTTTAGTTTCTTCTTGGCGTGCTAATGCCCTGCGGGTCATCATCTTGTTAAGGCCACTCTCTTCACGCGCTTATCCATACAAACGTATTACGCCTATTATTCTAATATTTGTCGCAATAGGTCTAAAGTTAAGCCAGATATCAATTTATATCTCCACTATCTATGCCATAAAATAAAAAAATTAGTAAAATTATATTTATTTTAAAAGTTATGACCATTGAAAAATCACTATTTTTGGGCAAATTTTGAGGCAACTTCGTGCGTAAATAAACTATATAAGAAAGCAGAAAATTTAAAAACGACCAAAGTCTTGTCATAGGTTACTTCATAATAATTACAAATGTATTTAGTTTATGTAATAAATTGCCAAGTATTTGCTAAAATAGGCGTAATCCCAAACCTAGATTTGCATATTTTTACTTTGCCATTTTTCACTAAAAAATCATGATATCTCAAGTAAAATTTATTACAGGGGAAAGGTGCGGTTAGTGCGGTGAAAGGGGTTACAAGTTAGACACGAAGAAAAGCGAGTAGCGGCCGATTTCGCACGATCTATCATCTATGACATAATTAGTCAACTACGAAACGTAAACAACAAATATGTCACACGTTACGTATAATAATTAGCATTTTTGTTGTTTATTTTGCCTTCTTATTTTGCTAATTGTAATTTACTGCTCTTTTATTCTATTGTAGACTCGTCAGCTAGAGATTATCGATACGGATACAAATCTAGACTTTTTCCAAGCCGGGCCCCCAAAAATCCTCGACAAACACGAAGAAAAAGGAACAAACAGCATCTAATGATGCGTAAGTATCTACATATCTACTTGGTACAAGCTGACTAAAAATGAACATGAGTAAGACGAAAATCATGTCAAACACTCATGTCCCGCTTCACCCGATAATCGTTGAGAACTCGGTGCTCGAAATTGTAGACGAGTATATATACCTAGGACACACAGTCCAGCTAGGTAGGTCCAGTTTCGAGAAAGAGGTCAACCGCCGAATCCAACTCGGATGGGCAGCGTTCGGGAAGCTCCACGATGTCTTCTCGTCCAAAACTCCTCAATGCCTGAAGACGAAAGTCTTCGAACAGTGCGTGTTACCAATGATGACATACGGATCCGAGACATGGTCGTTAACTATGGGCCTCATAAGAAAGCTCAGAGTCGCTCAGAGAGCGATGGAGAGAGCTATGCTCGGAATTTCTCTACGCGATCAAATCAGAAATGAGGAGATCCGTAGAAGAACCAAAGTCACCGACATAGCTCAACGGGTTGCGAAACTGAAGTGGCAATGGGCGGGGCACATAGTTCGGAGAACCGATGGACGTTGGGGTCCCAAGGGGCTGGAGTGGCGACCGGGAAGCCCAGTGTTGGTAGACCACCCACTAGGTGGACCGACATCAAACGAGTCACAGGGAGCCGCTGGATACAAGCGGCACAAGACCGTGGCATGTGGAAGTCCCTTCAAGAGACCTATGCCCAGCAGTGGACGTCAATCGGTTGATAACGACGACGACGACGACAAGCTGACTCCCCCTGCTTCATAAAAATGCTAGAAATAAAAATGTTATAAACAGTAATACTAAATACAGTCTGTGTTCCGAAACGAACGAACTAAGGTCGAGTCCAGACTAAGTAACACCTTTCAAACTATATTACATGCAATATAACCACTACCGCCACTACAGCCTTTTTAACGTCCCACTGCTGGGCACAGGCCTCCTCTTTCATAGGAGAGAGGGATTTAGAGCTTAGACCCACCACGCAGCTCCAATGCGGGTTGGCGGGCTTTTGTCACATGATAGTGAAAATAACCGGGAACAACTGCCGTGCTCTCCGAGGCAAGGGGGCAGTTGGCGGTGTTTCACACCGCCCACTACCAACTTCGGGCTGGCACTGAGAATTTCTTGACAGAAAAACCCAATACCTAAAAACTATTTGCCCGACCCGGGAATCGAACCCGTAACCTCGTCACAGTCGAATACTCTAACCACTATATCAACGAGGCAATATAACAATAGACTTTTATAGCAAATTAGGTTTCAATACTAAGGGATAAAATATAATAAACATAAAGTGTAATAGGAAAAAATTATTGCCATTTTACAAACTGGTTTTTTTATAGGTAATTTTTAATTGCACATCTAAAATACTAAACGTGCAATAAATATACTGACTTGCATACTAAATGATACCGTATTACTATTAATTTGTACAACTAATATACTGATTTGCACACTAAATTATTTCTTAGTTATGGTCCAAGAACGAGCGAAGCGAGCTCGGGACTTGCGGCACCCCAACTCAGATAGGTTAGGTTAGAAGGGACAACGAACAGGGGGATGGCGGGGTCTATAAGACTCCGCCATCACCTTCGTTGTTATTTTTTTGTTTTCTTTTCATACTGCCCAGAAAAAGGAACCCTGCGAAGCGAGGCTTCGTCAACTGCATTTGGTAACATCTATTTAACGATTTAATATTATATTGTATAACTGTCCACTATAATATTATCTCCTGCGTAGTGCCCTGCGTATGCGCACACACTTGTGCACTAGAATATCTCCTGCGTAGTTGACCCTGCTTCTGTTGAGATTGGCCGCTTTGGCCGAGATTCGGAGCGCTGTGGTCATAAAGTGGGTGGTCCCGGGTTCAATTTCCGGCAGGGGCAATTTGGGATTTTATAATTTCTAAATTGTCTCTGGTCTGGTCTGATGGGAGGCTTCAGTGGTTGGCTACCACCTTACCGGCAAAAACCGTGCCGTCAAGCAATTAAACGTTCCGGTACGATGCTGTGTAGAAACCGATCAGGGGTATGTATACCTCTTTCAAGTTAGCCCGCTTCCATCTTAGACTGCATCATCACTTAACATCAAGTGAGATTGTATTGTATTGTATTTACAGAGGGGACGCCGCCAGGCGGGTGATCAGTCCTATGTAAGGACCATTTCACCCAATTCCCCGTATTTGGACACAGGTTACTGGTGTCCTGGCAGTTTGTTGTGCACCGGTTTAAGGGGGGCAGCCCCTCAAACCTTCCCACGACTTTCGTAAACCTAAGAATGTATACCCTATAGAGAGGTGTCTTCTTTTTAGGGTTCCATACTCAAAGGGTAAAAACGGAACCCTATTAATGTCACTCGGCTGTCTGTCCGTCCGCCGGTCACAGGTCTGTAGCTCATAGACTAAATGAGTTGAGTAGAAAAACCTAAAATTTTGGTATTTGGTGTAGAACGTTAACCCAAAACTAAATATTGAATTAGAAATTGAAGTAAATTATTTTTCAGAGGGGCATGGAATATTTTTCAGGGGGGCTTTCCCATACATGAGAAAGGAGCCGAAAAAAAAATTTTTTTTTAACCTAGCTTGTGGGGTATCATTATTTAGAACTTATTAAGTAGAGCACGAACATATATTTTTTTAATTTTTTGCTTAAAAAATAAGGAAATGGGGGGCATCAAAGTTGTTAGGTTTAGACCATTTTTGTGATGGGGGCTATCTCAAAAACTAAACCAGTTAGGAATATGAAACTTAGGTATATTATGAACCATATACTGTATTTAGACAACAAATACTAAAAATAATGATTTATAAAGTAATTTGTAAGCTGTGATCAAAACAAACGAACACTTTTTGGGTTTTTCTTTCACGGTTTGTTGCGATGTCTAGCTCGGAAATGAAATATTTCTCACGCCCAAAATATTATGTTGTTCATAATTATGTACGGAACCCGAAAAGAGCGAGGCCCGACTCGCACTTGGCCAGTTTTTTGATAATATCGTTACCTTGCAGTTCCCTTCTTACCAATAAGTACATAGGGCAATCAGCTATGAAGTGAAAGCTAGTTTCTTTTTCTCCACACTCTGGACAGGATGGGTCTTCTACGAGTCTCATTATTGCAAGATATCTATTAAGCAGATAGTGTCCAGTTGTTATATGTACCTGCTACCTAGGTAGTGTAGTAGAGTAGGCTAGGTTTGGGTCCGCAGAATTACATACATTTTATGTGTCATACTAAGTATAGGTGAATGGTTTTATAATGTTCTCCAACCTAACTTCCAATCTATACAAGATTAGTTTGTATGCGTACTACTCTTGTATAATTTGGATGATCTTGATTAAAAAGTAATTTACAATCTATACGCGACCAGTTTCACACCCTTGCGGTTTGGCTTTGTATAGAATGGAAATACACGTAACCGTGCACAAACTCCAAGGAATCACTCTACAGTATAGCTGTACTGACTTCGGCCCAAGAGTTTTTGCAAAAGGTCAATGTTACGTAGGCGTAGCAGAGTGAAGTCTTTGGACAGAATAGGTATATTAGACTTCAGCAATAGGTCTGGCAATATCAGAAAACATATTAGTGACATATGTATACATTTATGGTTATAACTTCGTACGTAAGAATGATAACTCGATGTGTTATATATTAAAACCTTCCTGAAAGTACGATAGTGAAACAATCATCAAAATCGGTTCATTAGTTGCGGAGATAATCGCGAACATACTTACATATATACATACATACATACTTACATACATACGGGTCGAATACAGAACCTCCTTTTTTTCAAGTCGGTTAAAAATTAGTGTGCGATTCAGTATTTTAGGCGCTACTTTCGAATATTAATAGTGGGCACATTTAGTGTGCAATTCAGTATTTTAGGTGCTACTTTCGGAACATTTTGTGTGCGAAAGAGAATCAATAGATATACGATTAAGTACCACCCTTTTTTAATTGATAATTTTTTATCGCCTATAATCTCTAAACACATTGTTTACTTTTTAGATGTTCTTGGAGCCTTTTGAATTGCGCTTAGGGCAGAAAATATCTAAACGAGCGAAGAACCATGATGATAACGAGTAAATAATATTTCAAAAACCAATGAAAATACTGTTATATAATTATTGTGTGCTTATGATTATGATAATCAAAATATATTGGGACAGGGTAGTCAAAGCGAACTAACATGTATTTTATAATATTATTATCTTACAAAGTGTACGAAACATTATCTCCACCGTAATGTAATAGACAAATTTGTAAAGAAAAAATTATTTTGTTTTGCAAAAATTGCATTGTCGATTCGGTCTAACATGCTCGCGCGCAGATTTGCTAAAAGCAGTAATGAAGTGAGGGGCACCCTCCTCAGGGCTTACTGTCAATGTTTATATACCTGTCAGTTGTGGTACTGGTACAAGAGGGTGTCCTTCAGCACCATAAGGGTGCAGTATAATAACGCATACCGCATCATTATTAATTTCCCAGATACTGCAGCGCATCGAGTATGTTTGCCGAGTCGGGGGTGCCTGATTTCTTTGCTGTTATCAGAGCACGTATAGCTTCCTTCTGGGAAAGATTGCGTAACTCTAGTAACAGCATCCTCCAAGTGGTGAGCCAGGACTTGCGCGGTCCAATGATTGCTCATTGGATCAAGATGCATCGAGATCCAAATAGGAAATAACTCTGCACACCTTCAGTGTGCAGCGTTAATTTAATAGGTATATGTAAATTTATATATATAGTATTCTATATCACCTATTCTATTGTATTTGATTTTAATTTATTTAATTAATTTTTGATATGTTTTTTGTATTTCTATATTCATACCTACTTGGGTTTTTACCTGAATAAAGAAAATTATTATTATTATTATTAAAAAAATCCATCCATCCATCCATCCATTACATGTTTCAAAGAACATTGAGCAAAATTCATGTTACGTCATTTCGCTTTGACTCTGCGCTAATATGTCTTGATATTTGATCCCTTACGTGCATAGCATACATATTATTATAAGTACTTTTATTTTATAATACGACTGTGTACGAACTATCTAGTTGTGTCCTAATATCTTTTTTCTCTTTTGTGTCATTTTGCTCATCATTCAGACCGATTACTAAAAAGTTAGTTTTAATTTTAGTACTTTTGATGTTTAAATAAATGACTTTAAATAACTTTCTTATTTTATTTCCAATATTTGGTATCCTTAGCGACCATGCAAGAGACACGGTGTGGCGCCGGCACCACTGAATTTTTCATATATTATGTAAGTATAAAAGTTGGTAAGTATATAAGAAGATCATGAATACATCAATGTAATAAGGTGGATTCACGTTATTCATAATATAATGTAGATTCAGCCGTATTTTACATAGAATATAATATATTCACATTTAAAAATGTGTGAAATATTATACCTAAATACACATAGTTCTGTTATTTTACATTTCATAATATTGTCTTGTATGATTTTCTTTTATATATGCACATTCTAAGTAGGTTTTCGAATATACATATAAACAAAGTTTTGACAGCGAAAAAATATTATGTTACTTAGTCTGGACCCACCCTTTTGTCAATTATTTTTATCGATTTGTAAAATAATTATTATCACATTATCCTACTAACTATATCTAATATTATAAATGTGAAAGTGTGGATGTTTGGATGTTTGTTACTCAATCACGCCGCAACTACAAAACCGATTCGGCTGAAATTTTGAATGGAGATAGCTTATGCCCTGACTTAAAACATAGGCTTTTTAACTTTTATCCCGGAAAAAATCACAGTTCGCACGGGATTTTGAAAAAAAAAAACAAATCTATAGCAACAGCTGTAGGTAGATTACTATAGCAAACTTCCTTGAAAGTAGGTATAAAGGTTGGAAAAGGAAGCGGGAACGGGAACCGGAAATCCACGATTCCCTCGGGATTTGTGAGAAACCGAAATTCACGCGGGCGAAGCTGCGGGCAGAAGCTAGGTTTAAATAATTTTGGGGGATAAGTAATCAATTACATTTGTAGTATCTCTGGATTTTCAATTATTTTCTTTATTTTTTAGGATTCCATTCCTCAAAAGGAAAAACGAACCGTAAATGAAAAGGAAATAGGCATGATTGTGCATTGTACTGTCCAATGTCCATATGTCATTCTTTCTCGCTTTAGTTTTACGTGTAGCTATGGTAGCTGCATACTCTTCTTTACTGACGATGTCTCGCTCTCTAAATGCAGGACGAGACAGCAATATTTTAGGCTCCGCCCACCAACGACTTCTCGCTTGCATGGAGAGCGCTCTTAATAAATGAAGTATGTTCTTAGAACAAAAGAATAAAGACGGATAAAGACCATGGACCCAAGGAATCCGAGTTGACAGTTGATAATTAATTTGAGATTACAACTGTGTAGTATTACGGCAATAATAGACAATTGCAATCACAAATACCGGTTTTTTGTGTACTTTTAAGTTTGTTTTATTTCTAAAACAACACAATAGACTTGAAAATCACAGGCTAACACTATTTCTAAAGTTAAACTAACCTGAAAACCGTTGTAACTTTTACACGCAATAAACATAAGATTGGCACTGTAACTACTAAAACTATATTTATATAACACTGATTTTAATATTATTAAACTAAATAATTCTTAAATGGGCTATAAATACGCACTAAATAATAATTAAAATAAAATTTAAACCGGGACAGATTTGAACAGCTGTTTACCCCAGTGTTGCCACACCATCCCCAGTGTTGCCACACCACCATTTTTACAACACTGTTTTTTTTTCTCGTAACCACCACCACTAAAGCATTTTTAACGTCCCACTGCTGGGCACAATCCTCCTATCTCATACGAGGGATTTAGAGCTTAGACCCGTCACGCTTCTTCAATGCAGTTTGGCGGGCTTTAACGTTGTCCACGTCATGATAGTGATAATAACCGGGACCGACTGCTTAACGTGCTCTCCGAGACACGGCACACTGCCAACTACCAACTCCGGGCTATCCTACCTACCTACCTAAAAAATATTTGCCCGACCCGGAAATCGAACCCGGGACCTCGTGATCTGCAGTCGAATATGCCATCGAGGCAGTTTCAAGAGGCAATCGAATATGCTAACCACTAGACCATCGAGGCAGTTTCAAGAGGCAAGATTTTTCTCGTAAATGATTCTTTAAAAGTAGAGTTATTATGAATTATGATGTAGGAGGCTTTACCCGTGGTTACCACCCTACCGGCAAAGCATTGCCACCAAGCGATTTAGCGTTCCGGTACGATGCCGCGTAGAAACCAATCAGGGGTACTACGTATGGGTTTAATAAAAACTGCCGAAAAAAAAGTGAGATCTCAGTCAAGGGCTAACATGTAGATGAATAAAAAAGTTCTTGTCTATATGGTATCAAACTTCTACACTTGACGTCTACATGTCACTATTGATGACAAGCAACAGCAACACTGCAAACAAAAATAGTAACAAAAATAGTAACAAAAATGGAAAAATGGCCATTCTAACGAAAGTTCTCAGTTTGCCCCACCAGTTTCCCCTCATCCGCGGCATGGCGTCCTACGCGGTGATCTGGCCGACTTGCAGCATCCTCCAGGAGTACATAGAGAGTGGCACCACTATAGAACACGCAGACTGGGCGAGAGCGGCCCGCTTTGGCGTGTTCGGGACTTTCTTTATGGCGCCGCTGTTCTATGGCTGGATGAAATATAGCAGCAGGTTCTTTACGGGAAAGAATTTCACCACAGGTTGAGTAGTAACTGTAACCTAGCTGTTTTTAACAGACTTCAAAAAGGTATTCGACCCGTATAGGCCGGTCGGTAAAAAAGCTGTGATAGCCTAGTGGTTAGGACGACCGACTTCTAATCGGAGGTCGTGGGTTCGATCCCGGGCACGCCTCTAACTTTTCGGAGTTATATGCGTTTTAAGTATTTAAATATCACTCGCTTTAACGGTGAAGGAAAACATCGTGAGGAAACCTGCATGCCTGAGAGTTCTCCATAACGTTCTCAAAGGTGTGTGAAGTCTGCCAATCCGCTTGGCCAGCGTGGTAGACTATGGCCAAAACCCTTCTCAGTCTGAGAGGAGACCCGTGCTCTGTAGTGAGCCGGTAATGTTTTGATCATGATAGGCCGGTCGGTGCTTCTCAAAGAGTGTCAAACGGGACCTTACTAACTGAACAATATTCATTCATGACCATGACTGTGTGTATGTATCAGTGTATGTGTTTATGTATCAGTGACGAACGATTTTTTTAATCCGACTTCCCTTTTCAAAATATCCACACTTTGAAAAGGGAAGTTGGATTAAAAAAATCGTCGCACAGCTGGAAAAAAAATAAAAAGAAGCACTGATTAAGCGTATTGCATGTTTTTTGTTTTCAAAACTTAATCTTGAAAAGATATTGCTAAGTAATAAAAAAAATCTTTTTTTTTTTTTTAATCGGCAAAAAATTCAAAGATTTCACATCATTGATATTTATTAATTAATTACAGCAGTGACCCGAGCCGTAGTGGAGCAGGTCTCATACGCCCCGGTAGCGATGGCGTACTTCTTCTTCGGAATGAGCCTTTTGGAAATGAAGCCTTTCAACACCTGCGTAAATGAGGTGAGAAAGAGAGCTATTTATCTGAGTCTATTCCTCATTGGTGAGGGTTGTGATCGCTTTCCATTAATCACATAAACGGGTTTCCTCGTCCTCATAACAATGCATTTGAAACTCGGAGACGATTTCAACGCTTTAGATTTAACGAAGTGTTTTTTTTTACGAATTTTATGTGTGTATGTTTGTTACTCTTTAACGCCGCAACCACTGAATCCATTTGACTGTTTAGAATGAAGATAGATTAAGCACTGACTTAACACATATCTGAGCTACTTTTTAATCCTGGAAAAATCCAGCTCCCAAGGGATTTTGAAAAAAAAACCGAAATGTACCTATAGCTACAGCTGTAGGTAGATTACCTACTATAGCAAACTTCCTTGAAAATATAGGTATTTAAAGGTTGGAAATAAGCAGAAGCTATAGTTCGTTCGGTAACTTAGTGTCGGTACAGGCGCAGGTGCTCTTTAGTATTCTGCTTTTATTTTTATTACTTTTTTTTGTTTTTTTTTTCTATTCTACCTAACAGAATCTCCGAATAGTCTGCCAATCCGCACTTGGCCAGCGTGGTAGACTATGGTTAAAATCCTTCTCATTTTGAGAGAAGACCCGTGTTCATGAGAATATTATATTTTATGTTTATGGTTATATTGTAATAAAATACGAATATAAAAAATATACTTAAAAAGGAAAAAGAATTGTAATGAAAAAATATGAGTAGGTATAAAACGCCAAAACCCCTTGTGCCTGTACAACCCGCGCGGCATGCTTTGAAGTCACGGCGGTGTCTTTGGCAAAATACCGCGCGGCGGAGGCGGCAAGACACAAAAGGCAACCTTAAGAAAACGAACAGATTATACTTAGTATTGTATAAAAACCCAATAAAAATATATTTTAAAAAAACTTTTTTAGGTCAAAGAAAAGTTCTGGCCCACGTACAAGGTGGGCGCGGTGTTCTGGCCGACGGCGCAGACTGTCAACTTTTACTTCGTTGCTGAGAAGAATAGGATAGTGTTCGTGAGTGTCGCCAGCTTCGTCTGGACCATATTCATGGCGCACATGAAAGCCAAGGATCATTGTGGTGACGAAGGCATTAATGACGCGAAGAATGACTTCGGTAAGAAAATAATAAAAACGAGTGATCCCGATTAAATTTATTGTTTTATTTGTGCAAAAAATATTATAGTTACAAGTATAAATTAAAATTTAAAAAAAACCCCCGACATTCGCCATTGTACTGGATGGCTTGGATTCGCATAGTGCTATTCTACTAGTCAAGCACTTTCATTTGATACCCATATTAAGGGAGTTGTGAAAAAATATGTAATCCGCCTATTTGTAGCGGCGGCCATCTTGGATCGATTTTCATCAAACATAGCTAAAAATACTTTCGACTAATTCACCTTCCAAACAAAAACATCGCATTCAAATCGGTTCACCCGTTTGAGACCCGCTACAGGGGAACAGACACACACACACACACGCACGCACGCACGCACGCACGCACGCTTGATGATAGACGAAGGATAGATGTTACTATTGTATAGGTGTCGTGTGGTGCGGGTTGTTACGTTCCCTCAAATATGGTTGAGCGAAGCAATGGCTGGATCATGCGTCATGCTCGTGAACGGGTGCCGCCGTCGGAAATGGGGCTACTTTTGTCTGCCCTTCTTAACGTGTAGAATTGTAAGCACCATTCCGAACCAGTGGTAGATTCATTTGTCGATTCAAAAGCACTATTGTAAAAGTTTATCTGAATAAAAAATATTTCTTAGACTTGCCTTTACACAAGTTTAAGAACTCTATTAAAAGTATGCTCATAAAAAAAGCTTATTATACAATTGAAGATTATATTAACGATAAAAAAGCTTGGATTTAACTCGTTCCAGCAATGCGCGAGACGGCATTTCAATCATGTACATTAATAATAATAATTGTTATAATGTTATTTTTAAAAAAAAGAGCAACAGCCGAGTTTCTTGCAGGTTCTTCTCGGCTGGAACTGCATTCCGAACCTGTGGTAGACTCAATTGACGATTCAAAAGTACTTGTAAAAGTTTATTTGAATAAAAAACTTTTCTATTCTATTCATCATCATCGTTATCAACCCATTACCGGCACGGGTCTCCTCTCAAAATGAGAAGGGTTTAGGCCGTAGTCCACCACGCTGGCCGTGCGGATTGGCAGACTACACACGCCTTTGAGAACATTATGAAGAACTCTCAGGCATGCAGGTTTCTTCACGATGTTTTCCTTCACCGTTACTGCAAGTGACATTAATTAATTAATTAATTACTTAAAACGCACATAAAGAAAAGGTGAGATGCGTGCCGGGGATCGAACTCGGTCCGAATCGATATCGAAAGGGAGGCCGAAGTCTTAACCACTAGGCAATCACTGCCTTTGTCTATACACTATGTATATAGAGCCATTAAAACAACTTACTAAAACTTTACAACGAAACCAAGGAAAAAACCAAGTGAAACTACAAAAACGTGATCCTAGGATAAAGAAATATCGAACAAAATCGACCATAACACATTAGTGTAGGTAGGTAGTAGGTACCTATCGTTGACAATACATGATTAACGATCTATAGCGGATGCTCATAAAAATTCATTCACGTTATTAATTTTAATATCTTTTTTATATTGGAACCTTTATTACGGAAAAAATGAAAATCACCGTAAAGACTTTTTGTGTAAAAACATAATAAGGGATTCCGTAGTAAAAATTGAAGATTCACTTAGGAAACATAAGCTCGTCAATTATATGTACAATTTTAATAAAATAATTCAGCGACATTACGAATCAATGGGTTTATGGGTTTTTTTTTTTTTTTTTAATAAATATACACACATACACACACGGTCGGCTGTTCCTAAAGTAGGCAACTTAATGCCTGTGTTATAGGTAACGACCGACTGATATACATATTTACATATATTACACATATAAATATAAATATTTAATAAATGTATAAATACATAATACATACTCATATACTTACATAAATACACCCAGACTCGGGACGGGAATCGAACCCGCGACCCGGGAGAGGTAGGCAGGGTCACTGCCAACTGCGCCAACGGGCCAGTCAAATTTTAACAATAATTAAATTTTAACAATAATAATTATTGTTAAAATTTTAACAATAATTTAAGAAATAAAGCATTCGACTATCCACTGATTGGAGCTACAGTGTTGTTGGCGACTCCCGAGCTCCGCGCGAGTGGACCGAGGTTCCCGTATTTCCCGTTTATCGTACGTCAAATCGCCAGATAAAAAAGCCAGCACTTGATTAAGAAGTCAGGGCCGCTACTCGAAATTCGCTTGAGAAAACGGCCCGATTAATTAGTTGATAATAATGTAGGCAGTAGGGCTAGTGAGGGCTACCGTCCGGAGCGCGGCCGGGCCGGCGGGCGGCGGGCGGCGGGCCGGCGGGCCACAAACGCACCGAAACAGGTCCTTTTTCACTTAACGATCTTGACTCCGAGGCTACCAAAAAAATTGCTAAAAAAACTCCTTTACCTGACCCCTTGGTTAGTATCGATATTGGGTTGATGCAACGACACGCGGTTGGCATTAGTGTGTCCAAAAAGCAGGAAATAGCAAACTATTCTGAAACTAAACTTATATGATTATTGATTAGGTACTCGATTAACTATAAGAAAGTAAAACGCGTTCTCCATCATATCATATTATTTTATGGAGTTTAATTAATTTAAAGCCATTTTTTTACAGCAACACTAATATAATTAATAATTAATTAATTGTATCAATAGGATGCGTTTTCCACAAAAAAGTCAAAAAGGCCAAAGTGTTAGTTTGGCCCTTATATATAGGAGCCATCGTTATGTCACTTATAAATGTCGTAAATTGTTATTTGATTATATTATATATTATTATGATGATCATGGACTCGCTTTGAGACAAATACGAGTATAATAATAATAACAAACAAGAATTAGATTTACCGACTTAGCTCATCCAGTCGCGAAACTCAATGCTCGAAGATCTCACGGAAGTTGGGGTCCCAAGGTGCTCACATCGGAAAACGCTGCGTTGGAATACCTCTCACTAGATGGACGGAAGATCTAAAACGAGTCGTTGAACACTAGTGGCTCAAGTATACGCGTTCCGTCATCTGTGGCAATCCTTGCAAGAAATCTATGTCCAGCTGTGGACGTCTACCAGTTAAGATGACGACGTCGCAGATTTATGGATGTTGAGAGGTGGTTAAAACCTCTCTTTAGTTGTACCCCAATGAACTATTTCACGCTACTCCATAGGAGTAAATTATGTTAAAGATAAAACTGACCAAATCACAACGCATAAAGTGACGTTTTTTTGTCTGTCTGTTACAAAAGGACCTCTCCTCACCTGCTGGGTGACATTATTTATTGTTATTGTACAAAAAAACTAGGAGATTTAGGAACGTTAAATAAGTATAGAGCGGCCATTGCGTAGGGAATGTTTTCATACCAAGATGTTAAGAAAGATAAAATCATCATCAAAAGGTTAAGAAAGATAAAAATCATTCTCAGCCAAATCATACACCACAAAAACAATAAAGTAAAGAAACGTGGATCTACACCAAGGTTTTTCAAAAACAAAAAGAGTAGGTAATAATTTTATTTATTTTCTTAAATTTGATAGTACCATTAAAGCCGTAATAATCTTCAGTTCATCTCACATCTTCTGTTATGAATTTATAATTAATAGTTTTGGAAAGTATTGATCAGTTAGTACCTCAGTTTAGGTATTATATTATAAAAAAATTAAGAGACCATTTCGCAAACTCGATTAAAAATGATCCCGCAAATCGGTTTAAAAATCTCAGAAAAATTGGTGTACATAGAAACAAAAATACGTGCCGAATTGAGGACCTCCTCCTTTTCGGCAGTCGGTTATAAAGAAGCCCAATGGCCTTTTGTTACGTCTGACGTTTTTCGATTTGTCCTTTCTGTTACTAAAAGAAACTTTGAGATGTCTCTGTTGTTATTGTACAAAAAGCGATCGGCAGGAATAAATTGATTTAATTTCTGACATTTCATAATTAGTGTAAAATATGATAGCGTCGATGCGACGGAACGTTTTGTGCTTCTTTTTGGGAATTTATTTCTGAGAATTCCTCTGGAATCCGCGTCTCTTTGGTATTTTTACAATTTTTTTCACGGGAATCGTTCTTTTGATTGTGTAATGTGTGAAAGGTAAACCGGGGAACTAAACTAAACTAACTACTAGCTATTAATTTTTATACCTACTATACTAACTAGAACACACTTAAAACTTACCTAGTTAGAGGGAAAGGAGAACATTAATCAGTTATGTGATAACTTAACTTTCGCGAAAAGAACCGTAACTAGTGTCAGATTATTGTTGAAATTCAATTAGAATTTTTAGAAATGGTTTACAGATTATTAATTTCATAATGGAAATATGTTAGAATGAACTGACATTTGATTCATTTATTGGCGCCGAACCGCCATCTTGAATTATTGGTATATATAAATACGGGCACTTCGAAGCCATAAATTCAGTCTCCTCCAGAGACTCAACCGACTATTAGATGCTTCAGCATCTAGGTCGTGATATTTGATTGAGGGTTGCGATAGCAATCACACCCTAATCGAATAAAGTGCTGCCATTTTGGACTTGGCTGAGTGTAATTAAATTAATTAGTATAAAATAGATTTTGAAAAGAGATCTCAGTTAAACTAATCTGTGATTCGATATTAATTAAGTTTGTGCGGGTGATAAATAAAGATATTTTAATAATAGTTTGATTTAAGTAGTTTTAATATTAAACCTTATCCTGCTTCTGTTAATGATGATGTTTACACTAGGTACGTGTCTAATACCTCAAAAAAAAAATTGGTTGTCTGTAAAGTTGGTTTACGGACGATAATTTTACGTGATAACGTCATAAGAAAACAAAGAGACAGATAGGTACGTCACAAGGCGAACGCTCGTGCCTTCTCTATCGCTTGTTCCGCGCTCTCGCATGCACGCGGTACGTGACAATGAGTCATGCTTTTTCGTGCGTGTAGGCGTTCATCGATGTATAAGACATTATCACGTCAAAAAGATTTGAATAAACGTAGGTAGGTACACCTAAGTAGGTAGGTACTTGACTTGAGATACCTCATTTCATTCGAAGTCGGTTAAATTTTATACCTACTTACTAGTTTTTTTTTTATTCAACTAGGTACAAGTTAGCCTTTGACTGCAATCTCACCTGATGGTAAGTGATGACGCAGTCTAAGATGGAAGCAAGCTAACTTGGAAGAGGTATGCATACCCCTGATCGGTTTCTACACGGCATCGTACCGGAACGCTAAATCGCTTGGCGGCACGGCTTTGCCGGTAGTTTTAATAATATTATGAATACTAGTTTTTAAACACCAACAGTTTATTTTGTTCACATTATGATGCTCGGGAGCTATTTCTCTGTTTTATGATCAATTTACACAATTTCAAGTTTTAAATCCGACTCGTCTTGGTCGGCATGTTCGGTAAATACACAGCCATTAATATTTTACGAGCTCCGAGGCGACGCTGGTCGCAACATCATTATTTTAGACAAATCAGTGTAAGTTTTTATGTTAAAAACATGACACTCGAGTTATTAATATGTTAATCTGATGCTCCAAAGTAACTTCTCAATTTAACGTTAACTAGTTAGTATAAAATTGTTACAATTAAGTACTTACTTACACAAGTGTAAATTGAAAATTTAAAAAACCCCCGACATTCGCCATTTTGTGGCGGCGGCCATCTTGGATTTGCAATAGTGCTATTCTACTAGTCAAGCCCTTTCATTTGATACCCATATTAAGGGAGTTGTGAAAAAATATGTAATCCGCCATTTTGTAGCGGCGGCCATCTTGGACCAATTTTCATCAAACATAGCTAACAACACTCTCGACTAAATCACCTTTCAAACAAAAAAAACCGCATTCAAATCGGTCCACCCGTTTGAGCGCCACAGGGGAACAGACAGACACACACACACAGACACGTCAAACTTATAACACCCCGTCATTTTTGCGTCGGGGGTTAAAAATCGGTGCTTACAAAGTTACAAGCTCTCGGATTATATTTTGCAAACGCCA
Source organism: Melanargia galathea (assembly GCA_920104075.1). Lineage (NCBI taxonomy): Eukaryota > Metazoa > Arthropoda > Insecta > Lepidoptera > Nymphalidae > Melanargia > Melanargia galathea. The sequence continues at coordinate 2,101,567 of OV049868.1, read as the reverse complement.
TTTTAGATTTTACGCGCATATTCTTATACCCTATATCGCCATCAGTTAAACGTACTTTGCTTTTCCGGATTTAAAAAAAATTTCAAACACAAGTTTTTAAAATTTTCGTCTGTCTGTTTGTCTGGGCTCATATCTTAGAAAGGACAATATTAGAACTTCTTTTACTACCGCTTTTGAAGATACGTAGGTAGGTAGGTACTTTACCCTACTTTACGGAAAATAAATTGTACAGGAAGTGATATCTTGGCAATTTTTTTTATGCCAGAAACTCGAAAAAAATCTCACGGGGTTTTTAAAAAGCCTAAATTCACGAGTCGCGAACTTCAGCTGCTTTAAAAAATTCTTTCACCGATGTGGATTTAAGCCGTTTAATTCTAGGTGTAAAAAATTATATTACCTAAGTACTTTTACCTATGACCGAATTGTAGGCAAAATTGAGTCAAAATTCCATAATATTACGACGACAAAAATTATACATTGATCAGCGATAGGTACCTAATAAAATGTTAAAAAAAAATTATATGATGTATTGTAGCATTTGAGTATTGGGTAGATTAGAGACCAGAGTAGGTATATTTCAACTGTTATCCTTTAAATTAGTTTCGCCTTCAGCCAAATTACCGAGATGACGGCTCCCGGCGGCATTCGGAACAAAGGCGCTCGTATTTCAAGATATAAAACTAAATTTCTCAATTAGTGCCCGTCAAGGAGTATCCCTAAAGGACATAGAGCGGCTGCTCTGCCGTCCGCGAATTAGGTATTAAGTATAATGGCTTTTACCGCAGAACTTTAAATCACTATACCTATTATATTATAAAACAAAGTGCCCCGCAGCATCTGTCTGTTTGTCTGTTCGCGATAAACTCAACTAGGTACCTACTGAACGGATTTTCATGAAGTTTTTACTAACTAGACGGAGTTCATGAGGAAGGTTCAGGTTTATAATTTGTTAAGGTTTAGTGTAAGTTGGTTGAAATACTTATGACGATAAAATGTCGAAAAAGTATAGTCGCCTGGGAGCTTTCACCGAAAGCGCTGCCTAATCCCTTTGAGATATATAGGTATAACAGAACAATGTATGGTGGGATTATAGTGGCAGGTAATTAGTAATTACTACCCGCCCCGGGTTAGGGTATAGTAGAATAGAATAGAATAGAATAGAAAAGTTTTTTATTCAAATAAACTTTTACAAGTACCTACTTTTGAATCGTCAATTGAGTCTACCACGGCCGCACGGGTCGGAATAGTTGTATATTATACAACTAAACTTCGAAGAATCGATAGACGTCGACGGTCGAAGGTGCAGGAATAGATCCATAATTAGACGAAATCGAACGAGACGCAGACAACCGCTGGATACATGTGGCGCAAGACCGCGGCATGTGGAAATCACTGAAGTACTGGACACCTATTGGCAAGTAAAAGTAGGTACGTCTAGCGGTTTATGACAACAACGAAAACTAGGAAAAAAATTGAAAAAGATGTCGCCTCTGATATGAGTCAGTTTTTAGGGTTCCGTACCCAAAGGGTAAAAACGGAGCCCTATTAATGTCACTCGGCTGTCTGTCTGTCTGTCCGTCTGTCCGCCGGTCACAGGTCTCTAGCTCGCAGACGAAATGAGTTACAAACCTGAAATTTTGGTATTTGGTGTAAAACGTTGACCCAAAATCAAATATTGAATAAAAAATTGAATTAAATTATTTTTCAGGGGGGCTCCCATACATGAGAAAGGAGCCGGAAAAAAAAAAATTTTTCTTACCCTAGCTTGTGGGGTATCATTGTTTAGAGCTCATTCAGTAGAGTACGAATATATATTTTTTTAATTTTTTGCTCAAAAAGTAAGGAAATGGGGGGTCATCAAAATTGTCAGTTTTAGACCATTTTTGTGACGGGGGCTATCTAAAAAACTAAACTAGTTAGGAATATGATATTTCGGTATATTATGTACTATATGCTCTATTTGTACAACAAATACTGAAAACAACGATTCATAAAATAGTTTTTAAGCTGTGACCAAAACAAACGAACTTATTTTGCGTTTTTCTTTCACGGTTTCTTGCGATGTCTAACTCGGAAATTAAATATTTCATAGACCCAAAATATTATATTGTTCATAATTATGTACGGAACCCTGAAAGAGCGAGGCCCGACTCGCACTTGGCTGATTTTGTAGTCTTGTCCCATCTGTTTTTAAATACCTATCAAACGAGTTGTATCATGGATCAGCCTCACGCGCATTGACATCTCAATCAGAAGGGAATATTATAATATTGCTCATCTTCATAATATTATAATTACTAGAATTAACAGCTTTAAAAGATAATGAATTTTTAATTGTTTCTCGGAGTGTTTTTATTAGTAGATTTTCTTCAATACCCAGGCGGTCCACATGGCTTGATATGTGTTATTTAAAATATACATTCTGCATAAAATTAGTAATTACCGACATAAATTTTTGGCGTAAGTACTTACCTCCTGGCACAGCGCTCACGCTGTGTATCTATTAGTGAAAGGTTCCGGGTTCGATTTCCGATAGGAGCGTTTTTTTAAATCTTTAATTTTAATATCATCTACGAGTCTACGACCCAATGTAAGAAGTAAGAACTCAACGCAAACTTACCTATATAGTTACCTACTTAAGTAAATAGTAGGTGAGTAGATACCGATTTGTTTCCTCTGCTTGTTTCGTACAAATTAGATAGAGCTCCGATCGCTTGCCAGATAACAATTTCGGAACAAGCTTTCTCTCTGAGGAACGCTATGGTTTGTAATTATTATAAGAAAACGTGACATATAATTATCTATTTATCATCAATTTACTAATCACATCGTGGCATCGGCCCACCCACCGCGGCGGCCACTCGCTAGAACAATCGATTCATTTGATTGTTTTACTCGAATGATTCGGACCGATCCGCCTTTGCGATACGGCAGAATGACACGGCGGAATCGAAAATATTTCTACCCATGATTAGTCAATTATGGACAATTAATCAGATAGCAATTTGTGGACTAGATCTTGCAATTTGCAACTTATAGGTTGAACATTTCTCTATCAGCTATCATCAACATCTAAACTTGTAAAACTGTTTACCTACGTACACTTAAGCTCAACTTGATCGGAACTGACTAGGTATACGTACAAGTACATAGACCACATAATATAAGGTACCTACTTACTTATGGCCAAATTAGACGGTGCCCCGTTCATCGTTCATTTTTGCGGTGAACGATGTACGATACGATATTTACTACGGCAAAGTGCCTGTGAACGATGAACGGTCGGTGTTTAGACGGTTTATTTTCGATGATTCACAGATGAAGCCTCGAAAATGAAAGCAAAAATCTCAAAAAATGAACCGTCTAATTTGGCCTTTAGTTAAGGGTGATTATCGATTTTCGTTTTAATTTCGCGGTTTTGAAAAAAAAAAATTTTTTGCTTTTTATTATTATTTTTTGTATATACACTTATAGATTACAGTATGAGAAAAAATTACATGTACAAGGCCTCTTCGTAACTCTAGCAGTTTTCCGGAAAATTAATGGAGTGTAATGAACCAGTGGAAAGAAATGAAAATCACTTGGAGTGTAATGACCTATCGTCGGATAAAAATGAATTCAGAAGCTTTTTGGTAGCCCATCTTTGATTATTTTATGAAATAATGAATAATTATATGAAATAAACGAATAAAACTGAAATAAAATCTAAACCTTGAGTTTAGATTAACAGTAAACAAGCATAATAATTTTAAATAAATTAAATAAATACTTTTAGATTTTACGAGGCTGGTCTTGCAGAAATTTTACGTCACAATCTTTGTTAAACCGAGTAAAGTAGTCACCTTGTCTGAGGAGATAGGTTTGACAATAATTTGATTGGTTTCTGTAATTTCAGGTGAAATATTTCCAGTTTAATTCTCTTTTTGAGGAACTTCAGGGGTATCGTTGACCAATACTTTTCTCTTTAACTTTATTTTGCCCCTTCTTTTTTTTCTTATATTTCAAAGAGTTTTTTTCTGTTCATGTTGTGCTCAAGCGGACATTTCAATGATGCTGCGAATCTTTTTCTGTTCTTTTCTTAAAAGGTAATTTTTTGCTATTTTTATTTTTTAATTTTAATAATTCCTGAATTGTTTTTTTAATTTCTCTTAATTTTGGCGTTTTCTGGCTCTATCTTTAGCTAACTTTTCTTCTTTTGTAAGTTTTTTCTTTGTTTTACTCATGTCTACTTGTTTTTTTGGAACGGAATGGATATAAATGAACTGGAAACAAATGACCAAATCGACTTTAAATTTAAAATACTCGAGATACGTGAATGCATAAAATCTCCGAAATAGAACTCTGAATAGACACAAAACATAAATCCTAGTAGTAAATCTAGAAAAAATTAAAAAAATTAAGTCACGTTGAAAATCGATGGAACGTAATGAACTCTACCGCGTGACAAAATAATTCTGACTACTCGCGAATGCAATTTTTTTGTGTTAATTGAAAGATTACCATACTATAACAGAACATCAGCGGCACTAACTGAGACGCCGGATACGCAGGAGGGTAAATCGTTGCTGTACACGTTTGAACACGTCGTGAAGTAGCGATTCCATTACCAGAGAACGTAATGACCGTTTTCGATTGACAAAATTAAAAGTTGGATTATTTCAGGGTTAGAATGGCTTTATAAATTACAAAGGGTAAACAGTCTAATCTTATATCATTGTTTAATTTGAAAAACAAATTAACTAATTCGTTTGATGCACACGAAGTGAGTAAAAAAATATGTAATTCAATAGATGGGCATTTGCACACGGAGATAAATGACTTTTTCACAGGATTTTCCTAATTTTCTTTTTACCCTGAGCATTCAGCCCTTTTGTAATAGGATGCCTTCTTGCATCGTTTGTGTCTTAACACGATAATCAAAACCATTTTTTCCATAATAGATAAAACATAGCGATTTTAGCCTTTGCAAGGTGTTTCGAACGAAAATCGATAACCACCCTTAAGTAAGTAATAAATAATAAACGTACCTATTCAAACTTTTTATACTTTATAGTTTTTTTTCGTCAATAAACCCCTTGATTCCACATATAAGTTGGTGGGAGTACCTCCCACATAAACAAAAAGATCAGAACAAAAAAGATTTAAATTCTTCATAAGAATACTGTAGCGCCATCTAGCTCTGATTGTAAGTACTAGTTGATGGTTACGTATATGCTGCCATCTATGTAAAGTAAGATAAACTACTTTTAAAAGCGACACCTATTACAATTTTACGGAACTAATTCGGAAATTAGACAAAGTGATACTGCTACTCAACGCTAGATGACGCTAGTAGTATGTTTAAATATATTTTTAAATGACACTAGATGTCACTAGTAGTATTTTACTACACGTTTTTATTTTTATAAACACCAACATTTTTAATAATTAAAAAACATTGACTTATATATTAGTTATTTACATCAATGTTAAAAAATCATTTAGTTCATCTGAGATTAGTTCTGATATTGACATATCACATAGATATATGTACGCTTCTAGTTCAAGTATACCAGAGCAAAACATAATTACTTAGAGAGTAAATAATAATTATTATTTACTCTCTAAGTAATGATAATCTCTAAGTAATTTCTAGTAAGCTTACTAGAAATCGTGTCCAGCCACTTTGTTCAGTTCTCTTATTCTCTAATAAAGACCTTACACCGTATAAACACACTTAGGTACGTGGTAAGTATAGTATAAGTTCCTCATGTCTGCAATAAACAATAAAATCATCTCTCTTCCGGAATAACGTGTTGTTTTACGATCTGTTAATTTTTTACTACCAATAGATGAATAGTGTTTAGCTTCCGAAGTAATACGACACCCGCAACGTGGCACTGGCGAGGGTATGGGCGAGGGTAACGTTAAGGTCTCTTCACACAACAAAATATAAACTTAAATCTTAGAACTTAGGTATAGAAATTTAAATCTTAGAACTTAGGTAGAAAATCTTTGGAAAAAAGGGTTTTACAAATTCTTTCAGTTGAACTGTTTTCTGGTCTATAGTGACTCATCTAACAAAATGTACGTACCTACGTACATTTTGTTAGTACGTACCTACCTAAGGTATGTATCTAATAAAACCTACGCAAACACCATGTTGGCTTATGGCGGCTTACTTTTCAATGTCAGTTTTGTCATTTCAAGTTAAAAATAAATTAAAATAAGACCAGTTAACTTTTTTAAGTAGGTAACTGATTCTCAGTTTTCATTCTAGAGTCTAGACGACCTCAGTTTTCTTCAGTCAGGTCTAAGTGCCAAATAATTCTATTTATTAATTTTTAAATAATTTAAAAAAAAATTAAAAAAATTTAAAATCGTATGTAACCGCTGTGGCACAATTTTCAGCAGCGTTTTTATTTCAATGTGGATGCACCTTTACATTGATTAGAAATATTTTAAGCTTATGGACAGTAGGTATTAGATAGATACAGATAGGCAACAGATAGGTATATTTTTATCTTCGTATTTAAAAATACACCCAATTGTATCACAAGCTATCAAATAACACAAAACGAAATTGAGTGAAATATTTATACTTAGGTACTTACCAGATCACCACCAACATCGCTATAGTTTAAAGTCCCACTGCTGGGCATAGACCTTAGAGATATAGTTACCTTAGAGATATAGTTTTAGAGCTTAGACCCGCCACTCTGCTCCAATGGTGGTTGGCGGGGTTTAACGATTATATTGTTAACTAGATGATGCCCACGGCTTCGCCCGTGTGTATCTAGGTTTGTAAAAATCTCGTGGGAACTTTGATTTTCCAGAACAAAAAGTAGCCTATCTGTAGTAAATAGTAACCCGTCCACAAAACGGAAAAATTCCGTGGGATCCTTACGATTTCGGAATGCAATTCCTTACAGCATCAGGGTTGAGGAGTTGGACATGTACCTACTCGAGGTCATTCAACCATAAAGTCTTTAATTGGTATCCCCAATATCAATTTAAATAACCGACAGTGCCTAAATCCCATTAGTTTTGGGGATCAGATCCCCTACAGCATCAGGATTGAGGAGTTGGAATCCAAATTTTTTTGTAGGACAGTGTCGCAATGTTTCTCTATCGATTAAAAAAAAAATTACTCAAATCGGTTCAGAAATCTCGGAGATATCGGTGTACATAGGTAGAAAAACACAACTCTTCCTTTTTTGAAAGTCGGTTAAAAAAGTAGCCTATGTTACTCCCTGGTTAATTCTCTACTTGTATGTGAAAGTCCCGTCAAAATCGGTTCAGCCGTTCCAAAGATTAGCCCGTTCAAACAGACAGACAGACAGACAGACAGACAGACAGACAGACAGACAGACAGACAGACAGACAGACAAAAATTTTAAAAACGTGTGATTCGGTTATAGTATCGTTCAAATAACCATATGAGCTTAATATGAGGTAGTTATTTGGATATTACAGACAGACACATCAATTTTATTTATTAGTATAGATTGTGTCATGATAGTGATTAATAGGTACCTATAACCTGGTCGATCGGTTTTACGTGCTCTCTGAGGCACGGGGGTGAAACACTGCCAACTGCAAATTATTAATCATACCGACTTAGTTCTTTATTTGATTTAATTTTAATTTACCTACCTACTCATTTTATTTATTTGAAATAGTCGTGGTTACATACATAAAGTTGGTTGGTGGTTTCGACACATCGTTAAAATTTAATTTATACTTACTTAAAATCTAATGTGACCAAGTTTTTATCAGCACGTTGCAGGACTCTTATGAACAAAAAACTGCGCAGTTTGCAAAATTCGAGGCATTACCTAATAAAAGTACCTACTCATTGCGTGTATAAGTAGTAGGTAAGTACTAATTAGTATGGTGATGCCACACCGCAGTTAAAAAATGTTACAAAATCATAGTAAACATTTGTTAGTAAACTTTTTTCACAAATGTTAGTAAAAGTTTTCAAATATTTTCATGTTTATGCAATATTATTTAACAAAGCAAGCAACAAAGTATAAAAAATTACAAGAAATGTAGTTAGGTCCAAACCGATATTTAAAATGTTATGCAACAATGTTACAACGTGTTTTATCAGTGTGGGAGCATTGAAAACGTTTAACAAATCACCACAAAATTCACTAAAAATGTTAAGTAGGTAGTATTTACATGTTATAATATTAGCTAATGTTAAATGTTTTAAAACACCAATGTAGCAGCACTAGTATAGTAAGTAGTTGTTTTGCGTGACTAAAATAAATAAATACATCCCCGTGCCTCGGAGCGCACGTACGTAGTTACGTACGTGCGCTCCGAAGCACGGGGATGTATTCATTTATTTTAGTCTCTTATTAGAGCTCTCTCCGGTCGCATTGGCATTCGATCTTACTATGAGATTAAAGGAATTGAAAATTCATCTATGTACACACTTGTACACGATAATATCTCCTGGGTAATTGGCTAATCTTCACTTCCATAGAGATCGGCTATCTATCTATCATCATCATCATCATGATCAACCCATTACCGGCTCACTACAGAGCACGGGTCTCCTCTCAGAGTGAGAAGGGTTTTGGCCATAGTCTACCACGCTGGCCAAGCGGATTGGCAGACTTCACACACCTTTGAGAACGTTATGGAGAACTCTCAGGCATGCAGGTTTCCTCACGATGTTTTCCTTCACCGTTAAAGCAAGTGATATTTAAATACTTAAAACACACATAACTCCGAAAAGTTAGAGGTGCGTGCCCGGGATCGAACCCACGACCTCCGATTAGAAGTCGGTCGTCCTAACCACTCGGCTATCTATAGTTTTTTTTATTTAAAAATTCTTTATTAGCATAATGAACTTTAACAAATATATGTACATAAAAAAAATTATAAATAAATGTACATTAACTTGATAATACAAGTTAATGTACATTTATTTATAATTTTTTTAATATAATAATATATAATAATAAGTATGTGTGGCTAAAATAGATATAGCGACATACTTATTATATACATAGATAGATATAGATAAGGTGCGTTGGGGTAATACCGGACGGATTTTCGACTAGTTGGAAGAGTGTCGCAAAAAATTTTTTTTCTCGAAATCCATACATCTTATATTAATGTAATATATCGTAAACGGTTAATGGTTAAACGTAGTTTAGCTCTGAAAATAGTTTGTTTATGTAAACTCAACGGTTTTTGTCTTTTACGTACGCAAAGTCAACACAATTTTTTTATGACCATGATTAAGAATTGGCCACCAAGGGGTATGACCGGACATAAATTTAAAGTCACTTCTAGTGCTTGGAGAACAAAGTCTTAATAAGGAATACATTCGATCTTTCCTATTCTAAATCATATTTGAATATGAATTATAAATGACTAGAAACAAAAATGTTCCAATCGATTCTTTCATTTTTGGTTTTATGCCATTCGAACTTACCCCTGATGTAAAAAAATTGTGATTTTGTGGTTCTCAAACTTTGGCATGCCACAAAGTAAGTAAAACGGTAAAGATCGGATGCATTTGCCGGTGCCCAGTGGGGAAGCCTGGTGTAGTAAGTACCTACTCAATTGTTAAATTTATTGTGTGTACAAGTTCATGTACGTGTAGCAGGCGCGTGTCTTATTATAAACAGGAAGGGAGTAGGCATAAAAGAGTCGATTAGAATCGGAATAAAGGTATAAGAACTTGATGAAGTAAAGCAAATGTGACTAAGTGGACCAGGATATCAGATATTTGGAAAAGGAAACTGAATTACTACTTAATACGTAAGGTCCCTTGCCTTTGGATAAAACTTTAGGCAACTATAAAAACTAAGAAATTATTAGCAATGTAAAATTCATTTTTTTTTCACTAATGGTACTTATTAGCCTAGTTCATGCTTGTAAGATAAGTAATTATAGTAACCAACTTTCAATAAACTTTTCTTTTTTAATTGTCACATAATGTATCTTGTTATTAACGATCTATGAAAAGTACTCGTACCAGATTGAGCTATTAAGGTGCAAAATTTGTGTTTTAACTCTACTTTAGAATCTTACTATTACTCCGATTAATTAATCTTACTGTTAATCCGTTTTGGAATCTTACTATTACTCAGTAAAAGCAATAGCGAAAGAAACCTCGTACGGCAGAAACATTTATGATTACTTAATAAAAGTTTGACTATCACTGCCTTATTTGAAACTTGCAAAGATCGGAAAATTTTCATCCGATCTTCACTTGCGAGGGGGTACACCGGATCTTCGCCAACATCAATGTTAGCTCTATTTGGATCAAATTAATCTCTTTGTGGCATCATAAAACTAACTATCCAGGCAAAATAATTACAAAAAAAGCAATATCTTCGCTAAAAAAGACAGATAAAAATAAAAGTTGAAGACCGGATTGACGAAAAAATTACGAAAATTACCTTGTTTTGTTTAATGGCGCATAGCACACGTCCGACTTGATGGAGCAATTTGCGGGAACCACGGGCCGGGGCCCAATTAAATGGCCTAATACACAATATTGCCCGCATTTAAAAATATGCCCTAATTCGTCCGAAATTTGAGTCATACGGTCTTAACCCACCTCCGATCTTACCCTAACGCACCTTACTTTTCAGGATAATCCGCGAAATTTCATGAAGCAGTGTCACTAAAATCTCATAATATTGACTGAAAGAAATTTTAAAAGCAACTCAAAAAGCGTTTGCTTCGGAACTGTCAAAATCATAATAAAGTTTCAAGTTTACGGCCTTGCTTGAACTTTTGAAGTGGCTTTTTCGATTTAAGTTTTTTAGCAAGTTATACGTTTCTTAGCATGGGAACTTGGAATGGAATTTGCGCCTGAAATGTTTATGGTCCGTTTCAATAGAGTTGAGCTGAAATGTAAACCAACACACCTTTTTGCTAAAAAACTACAGAATGGATTGAAATGAAACTTGGCACGATTTAAGTTTATACTACAAATTTAAATCGTGTCTTTTTTTCTCATTATCTTACATTTTATCTGAACTCTATTGAAACGGACTATACATACAGTCTGTCTTATAAGATAAACAACTCCATTCTCGATAAGCGTAAGCGACGCGTTTTGCACGGCGCTTATTACGTTCTTACCGTGAATTAAAAAGGAAGTCATGATACCCCTTTATAACTACAGCCTTTTAACGTTTTTCTCATAGGAGAGAGGGATTTAGAGCATAGACCCGTCACGCTGCTTCAATGCAAGTTGGCGGGCTTTAACGGTTATTGTCACATGATAGTGATAATAACCGGGACCGACTGCTTAACGTGCTCTCCGAGGCACGGGGTTGAAACATCGCCAACTACCAACTCCGGGCTGGCACTGAGAATTTCTTGACAAAAAAAGCCTAACAATTTTATTAGCCCGACGCAGAAATCGAACCTGGGACCTCGTGATCTGCAGTCGAATATGCTAATCCCTAGACCAACGAGACAGAAAATTCAAATACAAGAAGCGCCGGGGAAAGAGCGTCAAATACGCGTTTCTCCGAGAAGATTTTTGCAATTCGTTTTTTGCAAGACAACTCAGGAAAAACAGATTATAGGCACATTGTGTTTTATAGTAGGTATAAATTTTATTAATAAATTTACACAGTGTGTCCGGGACACAAGCGGCACAAGACCGCGTCGTGTGGAGGTCCCTGCAAGAGACCTATATGTCTAGCAATGGACGTCTATCGGTTGATGACGATGCCAACTATTAAACTGGGTATTTTACAAAATGTTTTTCAAATAAAGACATGATGGCGGTTGGTTTCATAGTAGGTAGGTATACCGTATATATACCTATAGACTGATTTTTAATTCGGTGGAATTCTGTCAGTTGTCATTTAAAAATAGAATGAGTTATTTGTATGGAAAACAGGGTTACCACCCGAAGTTCGATTTTACCCCAAACTAAAGTACCTACCTGAAATGTCTGTCTAGCATTTGCCATAATAATATCTATATGAGGCAATTGATTTTTATTTATTTATGGAAGTTTTGAATTTATAACATTTAGAAACGTCAGAATTTCACGGAATTAAAAATCAGAGTACCTACCTATAGCTATTTGTCTGTTTATATTTTCTGTCATTGGTGCGAAAGTTTGGTTAGGTTGGTAGAGGTAGGTAGTTACTAGGGTTCAGAACCGGGAAATCCCGGTCTCGAAAGTACCGGGAATTCCCGGTTCTTTTGTCAGTAAAAAGAACCGGGAAATCAAATTTTGATTCCCGGTTCTTTCGGTACTTTCGGGAATTTTAATTTAATTACATGATTCACGCTACTACTTACATACATAATATTTACAATACTAACTTTACTTTTTTATACTTCCTACTGTTCAAAAGTTCAAAACTAATGTGAATTCAGTGCTAAAATAAATGGCGCGCGGTAACTTACAAGTCTACCTCTCTCGCTGTTGTGTGCGATTGCTCGCTTATACTCGGTTTTCGGAATGCAATATTTAATCCACCTTGGGACAGAATTTTCAAAAATGCTGTTTATATTTTTTATTTTTTATCGAAAGCTCAAATACCAATTTTCATGGATATAACTTGAAAAATGACAGACTTTCATACAAACTTTTATCCCCTATTTAACCCCCTTACGGGTGGGATTTCCAATAATCCTTTCTTAGTGTGTGCCTAGATCATAAAAGGAAGCAATGTGAAAATTTCAAGTTTCTGACGATGTTGCGCCATCTGTTCCGGCTTTCAGCGTTGTGAACTGCTTCGGCAACATTCATGTCGAGAGTGGTGCGGATCTGGTCAGTCCAGCGAATTGGACTCCTACCTCTCGATCTCTTGCCGTTCATTTTCCCGGTATCTATAAGTTTTTGTAGGTTATCGCCGGGTTTACGGGCGATATGGCCGAAGAACTCAAAGATCCTCCTCAGGCATATGTTGAGAGCCTCGGCTTTTTGTCAGTTTTGAGTTCTTCACGGATCGATTGGTTGGTCCTGAATGCATTCCAAGAGATTCTGAGCATTTTTCTCCAGTACCACATCTCAAAGGCGTATTGTGCTGGCGGTCTCCAGCTTTTAATGTCCATATCTCCGCCCCGTATAAGTAGGAAAATGGAGAAGACTAAGGTGTTGACTAGTGTAATTTTGTCTTAGTACTGATGTTACGATCATTCTATATTCTATCCAGCTGATATATTGCAGTCTTGGCCATTCCGATTCTCCTGCGAACTTCAGCTTCACTAGAACCGTTATTGCTGATGCCAGAACCCAAGTAAATGAAGTGATCAACGGGTTTTAAATTGAGTGTTCCATTGAGCTTAGAAGTACAATCCACCACCATGATCTTACTTTTAAACCGATTTATGGCCTGTGTTGCTCCATTTTGTTCACGAGTTGGAACATTTCAGCTTCATTAGCTGCGAAAAGGCACCATCCTTTTCGGCGTAGCGAAGGTTTCGAATTTTAATGCCATTGATGGTAATTCCACCATCCCAGTCTTCGCAGGTCCGGCGTTAGTGCTCTCTCCGTAGATGTTCAACAGAATAGGGGATACGATGCATCTTTGACGAACTCCTTTGCCAAACGTGAAAGGTGTTGATATCTTCTTGTCAATTCTTACTACCCCGTGACTATCTGAGTATAGGCTTTGAAGCACTCCAGATCAGATGTTGACCAGATATTTTGGGACTCCTATTTCCTGGAGAACTGTCCATAGGAGCTTCCAGTTCACACAGTCAAAGGCCTTACTGTAGTAGACGAAACACACGGTACATTGAATTCGTAAGCTTTTTCAACGCAGGCTAACTAAGAAAGGATTATTGGAAATTCCACCCCTAAAGGGGTTAAATAGAGGATGAAAGTTTGCATGAAAGTCGGTCATTTTTCAAGTGATATCCATGAAAATTGGTATTTAAACTTTCGATAAAAATAAAAATTTTGAATTTCAGGATTTTTGGAAATTCTATCTCCAAGTGGGTTAAATAGCGGATGAAAGTTTAAATGACAATAAAAATTACATAAATATTTCATTGTGGTTTACTTTTAAAGTGTTAAACGTGTTTTATAAAATAAAACTACAAAGAACCGAAAATCCCGAAAGAACCGGGAATTCCCGGTTCCTTTGGGTAAAAGTCCCGAAATTCCCGGTTCTCAAAAACAGAACCGGTTCCGTAAACCCTAGTAGTTACAGTAGGCAGTAGGCACCTACCCAATATATTTATTTATTAATTACGTCAACACTTGAAGGCGACAACTTCCCTGGCGCAGTGGTTAGCGCTGTGGTTTTATATGTGGCAGGTTGCGGGTTCGACTCCCAGCACAGGCAATTTGGGAATTTAAAATTTCTAAATAATTGTACCTACTCGGTCTGGTATGGTCAAGCGATTTAGTGTTCGATTTTTGTATTGATTTTTAATTAACCTCCAAAGTCAATCCAGTTACCAACTTAGTTCAATTTAGGTGTTATCAGAGCAAATATAACTGGGTCGGACGGGCCTCTGGGGAATATTTTTTAATTAGGTACTTTCATCTAAAAACTCACAGACGAAATCAAACCCAGGGCCTTCTCATAAGCTAAGTAGGTACACTTACTCGTACATGCCGAAAATCTTAGCCGAAAATAGTGTAAAATAGTGTAAGTAAGAAAAAGTAATAAATTAATAACATAAAAATAAATCGCTTTCAAAAACGATAGTAAAATAACATACAAGTGTAAATTGAAAATTTAAAAAACCCCCGACATTCGCCATTTAGTGGCGGCGGCCATCTTGAATTTGCAATAGTGCTATTCTACTAGTCAAGCCCTTTCATTTGATACCCATATTAAGGGATTTGTGAAAAAATATGTAATCCGCCATTTTGTAGCGGCGGCCATCTTGGACCAATTTTCATCAAACATAGCTAAGAACACTCTCGACTAAATCACCTTTCGAACAAAAAAAACCGCATTCAAATCGGTTCACCCGTTTGAGCGCCACAGGGGAACAGACAGACACACACACACACACACACACACACACACACACAGACACGTCAAACTTATAACACCCCGTCGTTTTTGCGTCGGGGGATAACAAATCAAATCACGCCAGCGCCAGATCACAAACGCTAATAAAATATTTGCGCCAAATCGCCAGTAGGCAGTAACAAACTCATTAGCGATATAGAGATCAAACTCTGACAGCCATGAAGTCATCCGCGTATTTACACTGCATTGACTGGCCACTAAGACTCACCTAAGCCACAAAATTAAGTTTTTGCACCATTTTAATATAAGTATTCAAAATTCAAAATGATTTATTTTGTGTAGCTTTCATCATAAAAAAAGACTTCTATTGCTCGATTCGTTGTAGATATTTACACAACACTGCTGACCGACTATTAAGACTCATCTAAGCCTCATATATTGTACCTACGGGGTACAATATATGTCGGTGATCAATACCAAACTCATTAGCGTTAAAAAAAATCAAACTCTGACAACTATGAAGTCATCCGCGTATTTACGCTGCAAAGCCGACCGATCACTAAAACTTGCCTAAGCCATAAGATTGAGATTTTTCGTAATTTTTTTCAAAAACTCAAAATTTAAAATTATTTACTTCGTATAGGCCAATTCGTGGCTTTTATCATAATATAAAACTCTTGTATCGTTTCGGTAAGCAGATTCTATTAAGAAAAACCGGCAAAAAACTCGGCAGTTGCTTTTTTCAAAACACAAAATATGTTACATCGCTATTAATATCTGCTAACACTTAACTAAGTAGTAAGTATCATTAGGTAAAACTAAACTAACTCCACGCGGACGAAGTCACGGGCAAAAGTATCTACTTAGTAGTTAATAATGAAAAAAGTCACGCCTTTAAAGCATCGCATATTTTCTCACTTTATCAACAGAAAATTAAAATGCGAATGATGTTTCGATTGCATTGGATGAACCAAAAAAATAATAGATAATATAAATCTTAATCTTAAATATTTTAATTTAAAAAACAATGATAGTTTTTCTACTTACATAAATTTTAAATAGCAGTCAACACTCTACAGAGCTCTAGGAATCCATAACTCATCTCTTTTCCCATCCTAGATGATAAAAGCTTTTCCCACACCTCTTTCCCGTTTTTCACTCACACCATTTTGAAATTTGCTTTCAGCACTTACCTGCCTTTTAGTTCACGGCAAGCAGTACAGACAAACAGAGACAGATATACGAATTACAGTACGTTAGAAGGAGACAGGCATAAACCCCATGGCTCCGCCCCTCAGCCCAGGGCACAACGTGGATTGGCTTCGTACACCATTCCTTAACACCATCAGTCTTCCATCGCGAGGCATTTCAACCACAGCTTAATTAGAAAACAACTAATTAGTCAAAGTGTTATAATGAATGTGACCGTGTAATAAATATAAATGAATAAACTAATAAATAAACCGCTAAACATTAATAAACAAAAATAAACCAAAATGAATAACTACGAACAGAACAATGAAGTTTCAACATCATACAACAATAGTAACAGTTTAAAACACAGTTACAGTGAATGCAAAGATTACGAATACGACGTGAGAAAACACGAAAAGGATTGTCCGGTGTACGATCACAAAAGTTATCGTATGAAACTGGACGAGCAAATCAACCAGGGGAATTTGAGTACGCCTTTTTCTGTCAAGGATATATTGAACATAAATCAAACCACATACTACGAAAGGGGTGATTGGAAATTGGACAG
This sequence comes from Melanargia galathea, assembly GCA_920104075.1. Classification (NCBI taxonomy): domain Eukaryota; kingdom Metazoa; phylum Arthropoda; class Insecta; order Lepidoptera; family Nymphalidae; genus Melanargia; species Melanargia galathea. The sequence goes on along the minus strand of OV049868.1, from coordinate 2,084,884 downwards.
GCGAAATCCAGAGTATGACACCCTGTATCACCAAAGCCAATACTGCCCGGAATATTTCAGCCAGGTATACCCAAACATACCGGTCCACAACGACACCTATTGGACCCCTGAAATATATCACGAGGCGAAAATGGAAGAGTACTACAACTATAATCCGTATTGCCATAATTTATACCATCAGAATCACGAATATCCAGACTTAAGTGGTCATCATAATAACATGGCTGAAGTACCAGGGAAGGATAGCCTCGAAAGAGATCTCACAGGTTTAGGAGTTAAAGGGGTGGAGAAAAGCGTCCAACAGTTGGCACCTGAGAATACGCTGTTTACGGAAACGCTGCAAAAATTCCCGTCTATAGCTAAAAAACAGTCAAGTGAGTACTATTTTTTTACTAAGACTTTTCCAATTAACCATTACAGTTTCTGAATTAGCAATTTGTATTATTTTCTTCTCAACTGATAGACATCATCTGGACATAGGTCTTTAGCAAGGATCGCCAGTTGCCACAGGACATGGTCTTGTAACCCTTGCATCCAGCGACTGCTAGCGACTCGCCTGTCCACCTGAAATTCTTCCAATACTGCGTTTGCAAGTGCGTGGTTGCCTTTCAAGCACCTTAGGACCCCAACGTCTGTCGGTTCTTCGAGCTATGTGCCCCGCCCATAATATTATTATATTTTAGTTTAATTATATTATAAGAGATTCTTTTAATTTTGACCATAAAAGTCTGTAAAGCTATTACCGATATTTTATAAATAAATTTTAATTAAGATTAAAGTTTTAATTGAATTATTATTTATTAAATTAACTAAGTACAGTTAACTGAGCTTTTTAAAGAACTGTACAGTAAATAAAATTAACTTAAAAAGCCTTTTATTTTGCTTACTCTCCAAATTTTGTGGATGAAGTTGTATAACCTACCTAACCAATATAATAACCAAAATGTCATTCTGTTCTTTTTAACCTCAACCAATCATTTCTTTGTCCAACAGAGCCAACATGCAGCAGTAAGCTAGAAAAGAAGAACATAAAAAGAAAACCCAGAATACTATTCTCGCAAACACAGGTACACGCCCTAGAAGTCCGTTTCCGAGCTCAGAGGTATCTCACAGCCCCGGAAAGAGAACAGCTGGCTAAAACGTTGAATCTTTCGCCCACACAGGTCAAAATCTGGTTTCAGAATCGACGATACAAAAGCAAAAGGATCAAATCGCCGGAAGTATCGACGTCCACGGATGCTAAACCCATCAAAAATGTTGGTAGGAAACTGTACAGACCGGAAACAAGAGACGATCTGCCCCCACCGTACGAATTCAAGGTAGAAAACCTACCTGAAGCGGAGAGTATGACCTCTACAATATATTTCGACGACAGTTTGACGTACGAAGAAAATGACGTCGAGAAATACTATTCTAGACAATTAAATGAAGATCCAAATGTAGTTGTGGGATCTAGTACGATACCGGACATTTATCAAGCGGACGTGAAAGAGGAAATATATAAAGAAGCCGATATGAAGAAATATTTTCCAATAAGCTACGTTTGTTGATAGTTAAGAGATACACCATTTTAGACTGACTGCCAAAGAGAGTATTATTTTGTTATTTTTTTGTATTAAGTACTTAAGATGATAGTATTTTTGTATTTTGTAAAATGCGCGCTTGTGCCATTTTAATTTTTATTTTATTTTGTGAAGCTACGTCCGCCAAAGTATACCTACTTAAGTTTATAAATATATAATGTTTTTAAAATAAATGTGAAAGACTGAATAGCACTTCTTTATTGTCCTTGAAATCGAATTGAGTTTTGTTTTCCAGATTTATTTATATGAATTTACTCCGAAGAAATAGTCATTTACTATTAAACTAACATTGTGCTAGAATGATTTTTCAAGATTACCTATCTGAAAATAAAATTAAGAAGTTGCTTGATAATATTATGAGTTGGTACTTAAGGTACCATTTTATTCGACAGAATTATAGCCATATTTCTTTCCATTATCTCTCTTTATTTTCGTTAAAATTAAAAAAAAATTGCATCCATTCACAAGATTTCGTAAATTTACAAAATTGTATAGATTAAAAGGTACAACAAAATAAAATATGTGGTACCATTTCAAATAATTAATTAATTAGGAACTTATCTAAACAAATACATTCAAACTAGAGTAGGTGTGTAGGTAATACTCGACTAGGTAGAGTAAGTACCTAGATAATCTAGAGGAGATATTATTAGATATTATTGTATATAAATTTTCTAGAACCAAAAATTGCCTACCGTGTGTAAGTTTCCGAACTCAACTATACTGCTTTTTCACAATTACAATATTAACCTATAAAATTATAAATTAAATGTGTACAGTGACACATGATTTAATAAAAACAATAAAACTTCACATAAGCCATATTGTCGCTTTTACTTTTTTTTGAGTCAATTTGTAAAGCTCGCTCTTATCTGAATTGCTACCATACCGCATCCATTGAGGGTTGGCCGCGACAGACTAACGTTTATTTAAACGCTTTAGTTCTTCAAATTAACATAAAGTGTTGAATAAATAAAACAATGTTCATTAAACGTATTTTCAGCTTCAAAACAATGAAAAACTATGAAATCTTTAACCATTAATTGTTTTAATAATGAGTTTAAGTGAATATACGGGAGACTTGACAACCAAAAGAGCTACTAATAAAGTTAATCATATTTTATCTTATTGATAAAGTTTCACCGACGAATAAAATAGAATTTCTTATTTATCACTATTGACGTATTTTTTATACTATTTACATAACATTTTCTGTTTCATTATTTCACCTCTAGCGATGTAAAGTTACAACCTAAAAGAACTGCGAGGTATTCAGTGCCTTTTTTCAGTGTGACTCACTGAAAAAACGTAGCTGTGTTTTATTTGCCAATTATCAGTTTAGTAGTGAATCAGTATTTTTTGTATTAGTTACACAAAAACGCCGCGTCACAAACGCCGGGCTGTGTCGCCGCATCCCTCGAAAATCCCATACACAGGCGCCGGCGCTATATGTAAGCTATAGATAAGCTATTGAATAATGATCCCCGAAACACGTGTCCCGCTCCACGGAACCTGTGTACATGGGAACAAGCCACACCTGCGCTTAAAAGCTTTATTGGCTAAGCATTCCGGTAAGACGCCGCGTAAAAACCGATTGCAAGAATTCAAAGATTTAATAAAGACTAATAAATTAAGATTTAATAAAAACTACCATATTCCTTCCAAGTTAACCCTCTTCAATCTTAGACTACATCATCACTATCAGGTGAGATCGCAAAGGCAAAGGTAAGTAGAACAGTTACAAAAAAAAAGTTTTTGGTTACACAAAACGCAGCGTCACAAACGCCGGGCTGTGTCGCCGCATCCCTCGAAAATCCCATACACAGGCGCCGGCGCTAAGATAAGCTATTGAATATCGATCCCCGAAACACGTGTCCCGCTCGGAACCTGTGTAGTGTGTACAGGGGACATGGGAACAAGCCGCACCTGCAGCTGCGCTTAAAAGCTTTATTGGCTAAGCGTGCGGGGGTTAAGTGTGGCTTGGAGGTTTGAGGAAGCCATAAAAATTTAAGGGCATTTTTTAATTTTATTTGCATTATAAAATTATCTGTAACTAATGATTGCTGATACCTATTTCTTGAAGGAGAACGACTACATTATTTCATCGTTGAGAAGAGAATATGTAGAGAAAAATCCTTCTTTTAAATATTTTTATTTTTGAGATTTAAATAAATACTCTATAATCTCGGAGAACACATTAGGTAAGCTGTCGGTCCCAATTATAGTCACTAGAACTATAATCGGGACCGACATATTCGTTAAAGTCAGCCAACCCGCATTGTAACAGCATGGCGGATCAAAGCTTGACATCCCTCTCGCCTATAATAGAGGAGATCGGTGCCCAGCAGTGGGACGTTAAAAACCCCGAGACCTCTCCCACTTATAAAATAACTAGATGATGCCCACGGCTTCGCCCGTGTGGATTTAGGTTTTTAAAAATCCCGTGGGAACTTTTGATTTTCCAGAAAAAAAAGTAGCTTATCTGTAGAAACCCGTCCCCAAAACGGAAAAATCCCGTGGGATCCCCACGATTTCGGAAAACAATTCCTTACAGCATCAGGGTTGAGGAGTTGGATTTGTACCTACTCGAGTTCATTCAACGATAAAGTCTTTAATTGGTACCCCCAATATCAATTTAAATAACCGAATGTTTCTAAAACCCATTAGTTTTGGGGATCAGGTCCCCTACAGCATCAGGATTGAGGAGTTGGAATCCAAATTTTTTATAGAACAGGGTCGCAATGTTTCTCTATCGATGAAAAAAAAAATTACGCAAATCGGTTCAGAAATCTCGGAGATATCGGTGTACATAGGTAGAAAAACACAACTCCTCCTTTTTTGAAAGTCGGTTAAAAAAGTAGCCTATGTTACTCCCTGGTTAATTCTCTACTTGTATGTGAAGGTCCCGTCAAAATCGGTTCAGCCGTTCCGAAGATTAGCCCGTTCAAACAGACAGACAGACAGACAGACAGACAGACAGACAGACAGACAGACAAAAATTTTAAAAACGTGTGATTCGGTTATGGTAGCGTTCAAATAACCATATGAGCTTAATATGAGGTAGTTATTTCGATATTACAGACAGACACTTCAATTTTATTTATTAGTATAGATATAGATTATGACGTAGGCATCCGCTAAGAAAGGATTTTTAAAAATTTCGAACGTTACGTGAGCCGCGCGCAAATGTCAGTCTCTAGCATTATACCTAGTGTATAGTGTGCGTCGTGCACGTGGGTGTTTGATGTATTAATATTGGTGGTGCTTTTAAGGTTATCGCGGTGGAAGGTGATCTGGTCCGATAGACCGATGCCGTGCCACCGGGCCGCACAGGCGCAGCGGAACTGCGCTACTAAATAATAATCACACTAATATGAATGAATGCTCATAAAAAAAGCTTATTATACAATTGAAGATTATATAAACGATAAAAAAGCTTGGATTTAACTCGTTCCAGCAATGCGCGAGACGGCATTTCAATCATGTACATTAATAATAATAATTGTTATAATGTTATTTTTTAAAAAAGAGCAACAGCCGAGTTTCTTGCAGGTTCTTCTCGGCTGGAACTGCATTCCGAACCTGTGGTAGACTCAATCGACGATTTAAAAGTACTTGTAAAAGTTTATTTGAATAAAAAACTTTTCTATTCTATTCTAAATGAATGAATGAAATACATATACTTTATTGTACACCAAAAACATAGGTAGGTACATTAAATGAAAGAAACATACATTTTAAAAGAAATAGGTACAAATGGCGGCCTTATCGCTAGAAGCGATCTCTTCTCTCTTAATAAAGGCGAAAGTTTGTGTGTGTGTGTGTGTATGTTTGTTAGTTACTCTTTAACGCCGTAACTACTGATTCGATTGGATGAAATTTTGAATGGAGATAGATTATGCCCTGACTTAATACATAGGCTTTTCATTAAAAAAAATCCACAGTTCTCGCGGGATTTTGAAATAACCGAAATTCACGCGGGCGAAGTCGCGGGCAGAAGCTATTAAAATATAAAAATCATCTTTTCAAAATCTAAATATATAAAAGGAAAAGGTGACTGACTGACTGACTGCTCTATCAATGCACAGCTCAAACCACTGAAGTCTGAACGATCGGGCTTGTTTGCCATGCAGACAGCTATTATAGACATCCGCTTAGAAGAGATTTCCGAAAATTGAACCCCTAAGGGGGTTAAATAGGGGTTGAATGATTGTATGAGATTTATATATTATGAATCCACGCGGACGAAATCGCAGACATCCGCCAGTATGTTACAATATTATTCGGTGGAATTCTGACAGTTGCATTGTCATTTTTAACCCCCGACGCAAAAACGACGAGGTGTTATAAGTTTGACGTGTCTGTGTGTGTGTGTGTGTGTGTGTGTGTGTCTGTCTGTTCCCCTGTGGCGCTCAAACGGGTGGACCGATTTGAATGCGGTTTTTTTTGTTTGAAAGGTGAATTAGTCGAGAGTGTTGTTAGCTATGTTTGAAGAAAATCGGTCCAAGATGGCCGCCGCTACAAAATGGCGGATTACATATTTTTTCACAACTCCCTTAATATGGGTATCAAATGAAAGGGCTTGACTAGTAGAATAGCACTATTACAAATCCAAGATGGCCACCAGCACAAAATGGCGAATGTCGGGGGTTTTTAAATTTTCAATTTATATACATAATATAATGAGTTATTTGTATGAAAAACAGTTATCCCAAACTACTTTAAATACCTAAGCACTAAGCCACGTAAAAATATTAGTCGTTTCGCCCTAAGATAGAAATGGCTAAGAGTGGAAAGTGCAAACTAACAGCAATAGAAAACAAAAGATGCACATTGAACCGTAACCGTATAATGCAATGCATGTAACGCCAAAGTCCCGTTCGCCTGTACTCCATTACTAAGCCCCCGTACAGAGCTCGTTAGCTTTTATTTGGACGCCGGACTCCTGTTCCGATACTACACCGTCGGCCAGATAAATCGAACACGCCGATTAATCTGATTAATTTTATCGACGAGCTATCAAATAAAACAGAACTTGATTTAAATTGTATTTCATATTATTTGTGAGATCTAATGAGATTTGATTTAGCAGAATTTCTTGTCTTGTAGAAACTAAAGTATTTCTAAAGCTTTCCTATAACCTATTCATGAGTTTGTTAAGAACTTAAGTAAGTATATTGATTTGGTCCAATACCAATCAATCCAAAAGGATACCAAGGTATGGGTACTACTGACATAATTATAATTTCACTAAAATTATCCAATGGATATCAGAAGACAGCATAAGCTTCCTAAGAAGAGTTTACTCTTAACCTACTCCCAACTCTCGATGCACACGTCAAATCTATTCAATTCAATTCAATTCACTGTATTGCTAAGTTGTGTTAGGATTAGATCTTAATAAATATTGTTAGTGTTGTGCCAAATTCTACCTTAGGGCATGCAATAATACAATCCAAATATTATAAACATTTTAATGTCATTACTCCATATCCATCAATCCAGTCAATCTACTTAGCTTGTATGCTATGCGGATGACCTGGCCATTTCGGTAACTGCCATGGATGCGCATGAATTAGTTGTTAAGGCGAATGAGGCTCTGCATGCTGTAGATTTGTGGATGCACCAGAATAAACTGGAAATCGCACCGGAAAAAACGGAAGCAGTCGTATTTAATAGAAGGCAGAATACTCACGGTATTAAATTTGACTGTGGAGGAAAGGTGGTAATTCCAACACCCAGCGTAACATATCTTGGAGTCAAGTTGGACTGTGGATTAACATTTGGGCCCCACCTAAAATCGGTATGTGATAAGGCATCTAGGACCGCAGGAGCTATATGTAAACTTCTACTGAACACAAAAGGCCCTAGTGACAGGAAAAGACGGACATTGGCTATGGCAAATCAGTCAGTAATTTTGTATGCGGCTCCTATATGGGAACCTGCCATGTACTTTGAGTTGCACAAAAGACGAGTCCTTAAAGCGCAACGCTTGTTAGCCCTCCGGGTGTGTTCTGCCTATAAGACCGTTTCCACGGATGCAGCACTAGTACTGGCTAACTTGACGCCTATCCACCTGTTAGCCTTGGAAAGATCCGAGTTACACAAGGTAAAGAGTCCAGAAGTTACAAAAGCTGCCAAGAAAAAAACTCTTGAAAGGTGGCAAAAAGAGTGGGACTGCTCAACCAAAGGCAGATGGACATATCGGCTAATCCCGAATCTCCAAAAATGGACCACCAGAAAACATGGTCGATTATCCTACCGACTGACGCAATGCCTGACCGGGGATGGAGTTTTTATGGACTTTCTTACAGGGATTGGTAAAAGGCCGAATGCTAGATGCATGTACTGCAGCGAAACCGACGATGCAATGCACACCATATTTGCATGCAAAAAATGGGAAGAAAAGAGACAGGAACTGGAATGTAAACTAGGGGACACAATATGCACTGAGAACCTAGTACATAAAATGATGGAAAAAGAGGAACATTGGCTAGATATAGCAAATTACATCGAATACATCATGAAGGAAAAGGAGGAAGAGGAGAAATTAAGAAAAAAAAGGAATGAATTATAGAAATAAAAAGGCAATAGTGTTGCCGTGTTGCAGGCTACAGCGGCGGGTACACGGCTAACAGAGAGACAGTAGGGGTTTTAGCCGGTACGAGTCCGGCACTACCCACTGGGTGTCCATTGAGGATTTCCCCTACTGTATAATAAAAAAAAAAAAAAAAAAAAAAAAAAGTCAATCTACTTATACTTATTGTCCGAACCAACTTCAGATACAATTCTCCAATATTCCATTGTTTCATCACAATACATAAACAATAAACATCTAGAAAAATACCTAGGTATCGGTACTGAGATACAATTCCACCCAACCGAGAAAAATACCTAGGTAGGTAGGTACTGAGATAAATTACATTTTTAAATATACATAATTTTATATAAAAAAAACCAGTGCTCGATTTTGTTGTCCCGCGGTGCAACGTCGGGGTTTCTCAGCGGTTATCAGTGTTCAATACATGTGCACAGTTTAATGTTCTCATTCTGTTTCACTCATTAATTGCCGATGCGAGACGATGATGCTGGGAGGAGCAAAATAAAATCTATTTACTCACCACCGATGACTAAATATGCTTCCAAGAATATGCGCCTCTGCCGGCAGCCGGACGCACTGTGAGACATAGACTTTCGCTAATTGATATCAATTAGCAAGGTCTCATTCTGTTTTTGATATCAATAAAGAGATTTCCCGATGGTGTAGACATTTTTCTCTGTTTTTGGCGTTGCTAAGTATTTAATATTCACGAAGAATATAAATAGTTACTTATCGAAATAAAATAGCTACCTATGCCGACCGGATGCACTACTTACTTATATCTAAGATTTTCGCTTTGATATCACTAACACGGATCCGTTTATTTTTGCAAACTTACGTTTGAAGTTTGAACACGCCGCAAGCACAAGAATCAAAGGATTCTCAAGGATACTTTTTTAAATTTTTTCAGGTTCACTTTATATTCCCTCACTTTCATAGTCCGATGTGACGCCAATGCAACACGAACGGAGCGAGATCAGGCGCAGAACCAACGGCTTTTACGTACTATCCGAAGCACGGGGGTGTACCTATCTAACACACGCGCTAACTTCCTAATTCCGTCCTGTTATTAAGAATTCCTTGATAGAGAAACCCAATAACTTTTTAATTATTTTTTGTCCGAACTGGCACTCGATCCGCAGCGCAAAACTAACCACTGGAGTTGGACCAATGAGGTACTTCTTGAAGAATGTATCAACAGATGTCACGCTGAAACTTCTCTAATAGAGCGTATAATTTTTGGATTGCATTTTTTCTCATGGCGCCAACGCGAGCGACCATCTCGATCTTTAGGTCGTGGATGAATCATCCAAGAATATCGACTGGTGCGTAAATCTGTCGTTTGGTATGGAAAATGTAAATTAACTTTTAGAAAAACGTCTTTTAGAGAAACGTCAAGATTTACATCGCCTATTACCATTGGACTTTACTCACAGCGGACGGTTTGAAACCTTCGTCGTCTTCGTCGGAAAGTTGTTCCTTATCTTAACCAATGATATCTTCTATCTATAAGTACATAAGTATTATAATAAAATCGTAGACTTGCCGTATCTGTACATTAAATATTTTTGTAAAATAATAACTGGGGGATGTTAGGGATAAGTAATAGAACGTAAAAAAGCTATTTTTGAAAATTTTGTCTGTTTATCTGTTTGTCTGTTTGTCTGTATGTTTGTGCGCGCATCACGCAAAAACTACTGAACGGATTGAAATGAAACTTGGCATGATTTAAGTTCATACTACGGATTAACATATAGGATACTTTTTATCCCGAAATTCAGCATGGTTTCCTTGGGAGAGGGGATGAAAGTCAAAATGTGTACTTAGCTGTAATTCATTAACCCGTGGTCCGATTTCATTCATTCTTTTTTTGTTAGAAAGGAGATAATTTAAAGATTATCGGATAATCTCTGAAAGGCTGGATCGATTTTGATGGGACTTTCAGTGGTGGATGTTTACATTTTTATCTACCTAAACATCCACCAGTGAACTTTTAAGTTTTTAGCAAGGTTCGAGCTCAAAAGAGCTTAAGAAAAACAAAAAGTTCCCGCGGGATTTTCAAAAACCGATATCCACGCGAACGAAGTCGCGGGTGTCCGTTTATAAATAGGTATATTAAAAAGACGATCTTTACCTGATCTTTACTCAGTTATTTTAATTCACAAAGGCCTAAGTAGGTACTTTGCAAGTGCTTTTATTCATTCAAGTTTCAACCACTCTTCAAAGTAGTTTTTTTTTTTGATGATGAATTAGTTTCGTGATAGACAATACCTAAATAAAATAGTGATAGTCAATTGGACATGAGATGATTTAAACTGGGGTTGCCGTTAAAGTTCCATTAAAAAAAGCTACAAAGGTTGCACAAGAATCTTATAGTTTTTACCAATACTTAAAAACCCTCGTTCTGTCCAAATAGGTACCTACCAACGGAATAATGCCCGCGCAATAAAAATCTGGCAATAAAACAGTTGCAACTTTATGCAACTGTTTTATTGTCAGATACATATAGGTTATAGGCAAGTTATAGGTTATATGTATCTGAAACGAATTTTAAAACGGACCGTATAATTTTGCACAATTTCGCCATTTTTTGTTCGACCAAGGCGGCGGCGCCAGCGCGCCTCGGCCCCGCATGGAAGTGATAACTCAGTGACAAACACCCGCCGAGGTGACCCGACGGTTTTTAGGGTTCCGTACCCAAAGGGTAAAAACGGAGCCCTATTAATGTCACTCGGCTGTCTGTCTGTATGTCTGTCTGTCTGTCTGTCTGTCCGTCTGTCTGTCTGTCTGTCTGTCCGTCTGTCCGCCGGTCACAGGTCTCTAGCTCGCAGACGAAATGAGTTACAAACCTGAAATTTTGCTATTTGGTGTAAAACGTTGACCCAAAATCAAATATTGAATTAAAAATTGAATTAAATTATTTTTCAGGGGGGCTCCCATACATTAGAAAGGAGCCGGAAAAAAAATTTTTTTCTTACCCTAGCTTGTGGGGTATCATTGTTTAGAGCTCATTGATTAGAATACGAATATATATTTTTTTATTTTTTTTCTTAAAAAGTAAGGAAATGGGGGTCATCAAAATTGTCAGTTTTAGACCATTTTTGTGACGGGGGCTATCTAAAAAACTAAACTAGTTAGGAATATGATATTTCGGTATATTATGTACTATAATATGCTCTATTTGTACAACAAATACTTAAAACAACGATTCATAAAATAGTTTATAAGCTGTGACCAAAACAAACGAACTTATTTTGCGTTTTTCTTTCACGGTTTCTTGCGATGTCTAACTCGGAAATTAAATATTTCTTAGACCCAAAATATTATATTGTTCATAATTATGCACGGAACCCTAAAGGGCGAGGCCCGACTCGCACTTGGCTGATTTTTATATTTTGACACGACATTTGACCCACCAGTTTTTGTGGTCAGACAAAAACTTATGGATCAGCGGTTAGAGAATTTAGATTGATAGATGAGATCGCAATTTCGTTTCCTATTGTAGCACCAATAATAACGCTTTGCTTCGCTTACCTATCCGCTTATCGGGCGGGCTATTTAAGGAAACGATGAATCCGACGCGCGACGCTCGCCCAACTTCAACATACGCGCACAAACAAAAATGATTTTTTTACTTTGTACTGGCGTTTGAAGTCGTTTTTTTTTTTTGATTTTTTTGATTTTATTTTTTGACGTGATAACGTCTTATCAATCGATGAACGCTGGCTGCACGCACGAAAAAACATGACTCATTGTCACGTACTACCGCCTAGCTGAGCGTGCAAGCGAGAGCGCGGATCAAGCGATAGAGAGGCGCGTTCGGCTTCATCAATGTTTTCTTATGACGTTATCACGTAAAATTATCGTCCGTAACTGAATTTAATGACAACCAATTTTTTTTACTGATAAACGAAGTAGTACCTAATTACAATTCTGTGTTACAATAAAATTGTTTGTACTTAACGAATTATTCACGAGGGTATTGTCATACGTAGCAATAACTTTTTTTTATTTTTAACCCCCGACGCAAAACAACGGGGTGTTATAAGTTTGACGTGTCTGTGTGTGTGTGTGTCTGTGTATGTGTGTGTCTGTCTGTTCCCCTGTAGCGCTTAAACTTGTTTAAAAGGTGAATTAGTCGAGAGTGTTGTTAGCTATGTTTAATGAAAATCGATCCAAGATGGCCGCCGCTACAAAATGGCGGATTACATATTTTTTCACAACTCCCTTAATATGGGTATCAAATGAAAGGGCTAGACTAGTAGAATAGCACTATGCAAATCCAAGATGGCCGCCGCCACAAAATGGCGAATGTGGGGTTTTTTTTTAATTTTTAATTTATACTTGTAAGTACTTTGTGTCGAGCAGTGTCGAACCTGTTGTTGGTGACTTGGTCTGTGGCAATATGATAACTGTGTTTTTAGATCATTATGTAGGTATTACATTATAAATCTAATAAAGAGTTTAATTTATAACAGGTAGGTAGGTACCTACTGTTCAAAATATTCTCATAAACTTGTTCACACAGTTTCAGATTAGATGGCTAATGGTTCATGCTGGGGCGGGCGTGGGCGGGGTATTGACAAATATCGCTGTAATTTATTGGCGGCCGGCGCCGGCGCTGCTGGGACCGTTTTTTGCGAAGCCCTGCTGAAACACGACGCCCGGGATATGTCAATGAGTTGATAAGATTGCGTTTTGTGCATTTTTTAAAGTTTGTTTTTTTTTTCAGTTTCAATATGTCACAAAATTCCAGTAGATGTAAAGGTACATTGTTGGTAAAGTACCTACCTAAGAAGATTATAATATTTTATAAGATTACATAGTTAAATTAATTTTAAATGGTTAAATGCAGAGTCGATGCAAAAGAAAATTTCTTGTCAACCTCTCGTTAAGGGATGAACAGTAGCCCCTGTCCTTCTCCGGGATGCGAGCTATCTCTGTGCCGAATTTCGTTAAGATCCGTTCAGCGGTTTAGACGTGAAAGCGTAACAAACAAACAAACCAACTCGCTTTCGCATTTATAATAATTAGTATGGATTTATTATACCTACCAACTTAAATATTATGAAGTGTCGACGAATGACGGCGCTGTGACGTCACAGGTCGTAAAGACTAACGTCATGTCGCGTCGTCGGCCACTTGAAATGCTTTGAACAGTACTAGCCTAGTCTAATTAGACTAAAAAATAGGGGTGAGGTTACAATAATTCCCACCTAGCTGAAAATTGGTAGGATTGTTCAAAACACTAAATTAGAAATGAAATGTGAAAAGTCCTCATCCATCCGACACCTGGAAAAAAAATTACTCCTAGACACGCACAGTTGACTCACACTTGCCTGAAAATTAGTAGGATTGTTCGAAACACTATTATAAATGAAATGTGAAAAGTCCTCATCGATCCGATACCTGGAAAAAAAATTACTTGGGGTCAACTTATATGTGTAAGTTATGTATAAGTTACACACTTACACATATAAAATATTATAAATATCAGAATTTCGGGAAAAAAGAAATCCAGTCCCTCATTTTTATTTCGAAACTTATCTTTTTGAATCATTATATCTCAAAAACAGTGGTTCTTAAGAAAAAAAGTATTCAGACATTTTTTATAGATAATTACCTGATCTACAATTTTGTTTCAAATAATTTTATGATAAGACTTACCGTTTTGCTGAAAACTTCCCGTGAATACTTTGACCCCGAGTAATTTTTTTTACAGCTGTCGGATCGATGAGGACTTTGTACATTTCATTTAGGTATAATAGCGTCCCGAACAATCCTACAAATTTTCAGCCAAGTGTGAATAAACTGTGCGTGTCCAGAAGTAAATTTTTTTCCAGGTGTCGGATCGATGAAGACTTTTCACATTTCATTTATAACAGTGTTTTGAACAATCCTACCAATTTTCAGCCAGGTGGGAATTATTGTAGCCTTGAAAGTCTAAATTGACTGGGCTATACGGATAATATAATAATTGTAGGTAGGTATACGGTATATGCGGTGACAGCCTAGTGGTTAAGACTGCGGTCTCCCGTTCGGGTGGACCGAGTTCGCTCCCTGGCGCGCACCTCAATTTTTTGGAGTTTCATGCCTGAGAGTTCTCCTGGTTCTCAAAGACGTGTGAAGTCTACCAATCCGACCTCGGCCAGCGTGGTGGACTACGGCCTAAACCGAGCCTAAATCCTTCTCACTCTGAGAGAAGGATTTAGGCTCGGCTGTGCCCATCTGTGCGACGTTAAAGGACTGCAGTGATGATGCTGGTGGGTTCCGAAGATTATACAAACAATATATGTATTAGGTACCTACTTCCTTTGCTAGATACTGACAGACAGAAAAAATTAAAAATGCGAATATTGCGCATCGTTCAAATAATTTAATTAAGGGGCAGTTATTTCAAAATCACAGATAAACACTTCAGTTTTATTCATTTATTTTGATTATACATAAATTTCGGCAAATATGCAGCGTTTTTGTGTAAAATTCCATCCGCACTTGCAACCTTTATTATAGTTTTAGTAACGAATCGATCCCGGAACTTTGTTCTTCCGAATAATCACTCTGAGCTAGCAGGGTTTCAAAACCCCGAGGCCAAAATACCAAATCTCGGTATAATATTATAAGGGTGATTAACATATCGATTTCATGCAGCCGCGGCCGCGGCGGGGCATGTGGTTTGTGTCGGCCTTCGTAGCGTCATAAATCTGTACCTACCTATAGGTAGCTCGTAGCTCTACCCCTTTTTTCTCTGTGCAACTAAATAGCTTTAGATGCCTGCAACTTGCCAGGTAGGTAGGTCCAAGTCATACCTACTAGATAATACTTTTCGACATCCACTGCGGACTGCCCTATAACCACATAATAATATTTATTTATTCATTAATTTATTCAAAATTCACTAAAAAATAAATGTTTTAAAAATACTCTATATTAGTAATTCTACTATGAATTTAATTAATAGTGCGTAGCGTTCTACGTTAAACTGCCTCTTAGGTCTAATGGTTAGCATAATCGACTGCAGATCACGAGGTCCCGGGTTCGATTCCCGGGTCAGGCAAATAATTGTTAGGTATTGGGTTTTCCTGTCAAGAAATTCTCAGTGCCAGCTCGGAGTTGGTAGTTGGCGCTGTTTCACCCCCGTGCCTCAGAGAGCACGTTAGGCCGTCGGCCCCGGTTATTATTACTATCATGTGACAATAATCGTTAAAGCCCACCAACCTACATCGGAGCAGCGTGGCGGGCTTAAGCTCTAAATCCCTCTCCTTTGAGAGAGGAGGCCTGTGCTCAGCAGTGGGACGTTTAAAGTCTGTAGGTGGTGGTGGCGTAGCGTCTATAAAATATAGAATTAAATACATTGGTCAAGTTGGCAGCAGGGGGCACAAAAGCGGCCTAATGTCGGGCCCAACATAACTAATAATAGTAATAAGTCGAGATTATTAGCACACAAGTAGATAGGTACAGAGGGAAAGCTTCATACAAACGGCTCGCTGTAGGTACACTCACACAAACACTTACCAACAACGGTTCGGTGTCAGTTGGATGACAAACGTGCACAATATGTGTGCGTGTACCTACAGCGGGCCGCTTGTAGAAGCTTCCACTCTGACTACCTATCTACTCATAGATAAAATGAATAAGACGAGATATGGCAAGGGGGCGTGGTTCCTGAGAACTCTTCTGGCGTTAAATACACCTGAGAACCGTTTTTGTCTTGAGTCGAATGTCGTCCAACGATCGCTTCACCGCTCTCGATTTTTAACAAAATGCCGTGTTGTTCAGTGGTTGTTTGCAAAAAATCAAGCAAAAAAGTGAATCATACAAAATATGGCATCTCATTTCACACTTAAGTACAAGCTATTGTTGTTATTTTCCATAAAAAACAAGAAAACATTATTTTGTATATTTACATTATGCTAAAAATGTGCTAAATTGAGAAGTCTATATCTCATTATGAACAAAATCCATTGCTTGCTTAGTAGAAATCAATCATTGAATCGGTCGGTCTTAGGACGCAATGGACTTGTACTATATAAATATATTCCTTCACTAAGACGTTAGACTCACGGTATGGACGCCGATCGGGTGGTCGTGGTCGTAGAGATGTCATGATGTTAGCTAAGTACATTGTTATCGATATTTTAACGACCAAACGATGATTTTTGATACAGTTATTATTAATTAACCCCCGAAGCAAAAACGACGGGGTGTTATAAGTTTGACGTGTCTGTGTGTGTGTGTGTGTGTGTGTGTGTGTGTGTGTGTGTGTGTGCGTGTGTCTGTCTGTTCCCCTGTGGAGCTCAAACGGGTGGACCGATTTAAATGCGTTTTTTTTTGTTTGAAAGGTGAATTAGTCGAGAGTGTTGTTAGCTATGTTTGAAGAAAATCAGTCCAAGATGGCCGCCGCTACAAAATGGCGGATTACATATTTTTTTTACAACCCCCTTAATATGGGTATCAAATGAAAGGGCTTGACTAGTAGAATAGCACTATGCAAATACAAGATTGCACCACCACCACAGAATTTTGGGTAAAAAGAAACCCGGCCCCTCATTTTTATTTCGAAATTAATTTATTTGAATCGTTATATCTCAAAAACGGTGGCTCTTAGGAAAAAAAGTATACAGACATTTTTTATAGATAATTATCTGATCTACAATTTTGTTTAAAATAATTTTATGATAAGACTTACCGTTTTGCTGAAAAATTTCCCGTGAAAACTTTGACACCGAGTAATTTTTTTCCAGGTGTCGGATCGATGAGGACTTTTCACATTTCATTTATAATAGTGTTTTGAACAATCCTACCAATTTTCAGCCAGGTGTGAATATTGTAATCTTGGAAGTCTAAATTGATCGTATTATATAAGTAGGCATTTTTTATATCGTATTATTTTTGATTCATAATAATAATAATATATCGCTTTTCTTAATATATAAGTCATTGTCAAAACCCAAATAGTAAAAAAATTAAGAATCGATAACTTTACATTTTAGTCAATCACTAAAGTTTTAATGGCTTTTACTCAACATTTTTATTTACTCATCAGTGCATACATACCAGCACTTTTATTTAATTTTATAATTACCTTTTTTAATTTTCTTTTTGCGAATAAACAAAATAACGAGTATCTATCGATATCGATAGACAATTCAATGAGTAGCAATACAGCGCCATCTATGGTCAAGTAGCGGAATTAATTGGACAATCGAATCTAGTGTGACTATAGCTCATAAATACATTCTTCCGTTAAAGCAAAATAAATCTTATTTCTACAAAATCAGGGTTTGTTTCCAAATCTGTGAGTTCTGTGAAGTAGGCTAGTTTTGACTAAACTTAAAACGACAAATCAAACGATTTGTTTCTTTGTAGTGCAATATATGATTAACGGTATATTTGTGTGAGTTTGGCGACAGCGGTTCTTAAAGTAGTTTTGGTGCATTTCACTTCCCCTGCCTTCTCTCTTCCGTGTATCTACTCGTGTGATTATTATCTTGATCGTTAGAAAGCTGCGAACTATTCCTATCGTTACTAGGTGGCATATTATGTCCTTCATAGCCTAATACTTCTATATCTTGCGGTCATAAAACAGAAAATAAGGTAAGGGGCTGCATTATGTTTTTCTCGAAAATCTCTTGAACCCCAAGACTTACAGCTTTGTTTCCATATAATAAAATTAAGTACTAAAAATAAGCTTTTCATTGAAATAGGTTTCATTTGTGTTGAGTAGGTAGACCACTTTGCCCATCCTCCTTTTTTATGTAGGTAAATTATATTTTTACCCCGGCAGACGTCGTCCTGCCCGCTATTAGCGCCACCTACCGGGTCCAATTTTTCTACTTATAAACCTTCCTCTTGAATCACTCTATCTATTAAAAAAAACCGCATCAAAATCCGTTGCGTAGTTTTAAAGATTTAAGCATACATAGGGATATAGGGATATAGGGACAGAGAAAGCGACTTTGTTTTATAGGGTAGGAACACCGGTTTCCGGACACGCACCTGTTATCGTCCACCGAGCGGATCACTCTTAAGAAACGCTTAAAAATAGAAACATTATAAGACTTACATAAAAATAATGCATCTCTATGCCAACTTGAATGTCTTATCAAGACACAGAGAAAGAAAAAAGTCTATTTCACTTAAGTTTCTTTGAAAACAAAGCGATTGAATTTTGAGTATGCAATTAAGGAATGAAAATGAGCCGTGTGGAGCAAAAAAATTAGTGGCATGCTTCAACTATCACGGGAAGTTATTAATCATTTTACTATAAGATTTAGTTTGATTCTTCTTTGTAGCACTTACTTATGTTTCATAAAATACTGTGAACGTGTTTTTTTACTTTTGATTACATTAGAATACAAATAAAAGGGGTGGACGACAACTAGTTCACTATTTTCTTAAGAAAACCTGTTATCGTCCGGGCGGTCAAACACAGGTTTAGCGTCTTAATTTTAGGTAGTCTTGCTATCAATCGAGGTGTGCACAAAATTGGAATTAAGTTTATTAATTCGAATCCTATACACATACACTAGTTAGTGACTAGTCTTCGTCCACTTTTTTCTCATTATATATAAAACTATGGGTCTTCAAAATCACGCGTGGACGATATCTAAATTTGCACTGAATAAATATTCTAAGTTTCGGCCACCAAGCTATTATTTGAAAATAAATAGATTTAGTAAAAATATAAATAATTAAACTTGTTTGACAAAATAATTATCTTATATTTTATGTGTTTCTCCTTGGAACTTTGATATATTTATAAGTTAAGATAGTATTGTCGATCATTATAATTTGTGGACGAAATTTAAAATAGAGAATCTGAAGTGCACCGGTTATCCGTCCACCTATATTTTAAACTGTATGAATAACACATATTTTTTAATATTATGTTATTATTTAGGCGAATTTTGATTATTACTCATATCTATAATTTATTTTTTATTCATCTACAAGTTAGTCCTTGACTGCGATCTCATCTGATGTTAAGTGACGATGCAGTCTAAAATGGATGCGGGATAACCTGAAAGAGGTACAGCAAAATCCGTACCCTTAAACGCTAAATGATTTGGAAGTAAGGCATACTAGACTAGAGACAATTTTGAAATTATTAAATTGAATTTACCAAATTGGTCTGCCAAGAATCAAGTAGAGGACCTTCCACTAATAAGACTTACCCCTGCGCCATGCCAGGGAGGCTGCCAAATTATATGTACCTACTTTTATATAATGTAAGTGCGATGTGGTAAAAGACGATGCAAGATAGATAGGCGCAAAGTTGGTAAAGATATTATGTCATATTGTAGACTCTATAAACCGCGTTAACAAGGCAATAGTTTTTTATCTGAATTATTTTAAAACAAGCAGTTGACCGCTATTGCGTATGCGTAGAAAGACCACATCACTTTGTATAAAGTTCTTTATCACCCTGTGAAAGTTCTGTCAAAATAGGTTCAGCCGTTTTGAAAAGTAAGTACATATTACGAATAGACGAAAAACAGAAAACAAATTTTTTATAAACGGTTATGTGGCTTTTTAATAATGTTTAAGTAAACATAAGTTCACTAATAAAAACCCATATATTTCGTAAAGACGGACAGGAAGTTAATTTTAATTGGTATAGATATTAAATACATATTAAAGTGGTGTTAATATTACATATTCAATTACTTACTCATTACATGCATACATTTTCATAGTAAATTTCTCATAGAAATCAGTGGACGGATAACAGGTACAAGGGTGGACGATAACTAGATTTAGTGGACGATAACCGGTGAAATCGGCATTTTGAGCTTTTTATTAGGATTAAAAAAAAACTAGTTATCTGACTAAAAAAATACTAACATGCAATGAAAATAGACTATACTAGAAGTATATTTTAACAAGTTTTTGCTTAATTTTTTTTATAGAACATATATTTTCACCCTCTCAAACTCAGTAACTCCACTAAATGGACGATAACCGGTAAGAAAACCCTACCTACGATGTAGTGATACGTGCTTTTGGATTATTTATTTATGCCGTTGAAGAATATAGCGACATCTGCTGGTGGATAGTAGTACTTTTCAATTTCCATTAAATGATTTTAGGCATAATATTATTTTATAATTATAATATAAAATACACCGTTATTTTATTCATTTTTCATTTATTATAATTTAAAGTTATTTTAAAATATAATTTTGATTACTAGTGACATCTAGTGTGCAATAGCTGTAGTATTTCACGAAAGCTCGGTATCGCCATCTATTTTTATCTTGCTGACTCAAATTAAGTTTTAGATACTCGTTAGATGGCGACAGTATCGGGATAGACATTATTATTTTCAGCACCGATAGCTATTGCAGTTGATGTAAAGAATCTGAAATCATCATTTTTTTTTAAATATGGCATGAAGCCAGTTGATTTTAGATTCTAGCTCTTTTGCGCCCCATGAGAGATCAATAAATAATGCCCAAAAACAATGTTTACGTAAGTATACTTCACTCGGTAAACATGACTAATAAGCTCATAAAACCAATCAAAAGGAGCATTATCGCGTCTCAGTAAAGTGAAAACCATAATTCATACATCAATCACTGAACAATGCGATTGAAAGTGAAACCTCTTTGTTTGAACTGCACTCTCCTTTTATTTTGTTTGACATACATACAAGATTAATTGACGGGGATGCCCTACGCGCAGTCGCTTTGCTAATGTACCTGACCATTTGGTCAGAATTATACGGAAAATTGCTTTTTTTAACCCCGACGCAATTGCTTTTTGTGTGTGTGTAATGTCGATTAGTAGAATAGCACTATGCAAATCCAAAATGCCCGCCACCACAAAATGGCGAATGTCGATGGTTTTTATATTTTTAATTTATACTTGTTACAAAACTGCCCACAAAAAAGTGTACATATTTAATGTTTTCAGGCTTCATGTATTTATATAATGTATATGTGCGTTTCTTTATTCGACTATAACTTCTAGTAATAGTGGTAAAGTCGAGGAACTTTGAAATTTTAAGCAATAAAGGTAAACGGGCACTTTTGTATGGAAACCATACATATTCAAATACGACAATGACCCACGATGACATAGGTCGCATTGTTGTGGGTCTTGTTAACCTCGAAAAAGTTTCGGTATATACTTTACTTTACTTAGTAAAAAATAGACAGCGTATGCGACCTATGATCACGTAGCTCAACCGTGTTCTGTCTGCTGTATAGAAACTATTTTTTTAAGCAATGCAAATTGCATAGTCATTAGCCAATAATCCAAGAGTACACAGCCGATCACACTGTAGCTGTCAGAGTACAGTATCGGACGCTGTGTACCTACAGTATCGAGAACTGTGTCTACTCCCAGCCGTATTGCTTGATGGTAATTCCTTAGTCATTGCTGCGATTTAAAAATCGAACGCTAATCGTAGACCGAAGCGTATTTGTTTTTTTAATTAATGAACCGAAGTGCTCTTCTTTTTTTTTCAAACAATCGACCATCACAGTGATTGATATGTGATTGAACTCGCGCTAATCGATTTTAAATTGTAATCAAATCAGTTGGAAGTGCTTTTTTCCGATTCATATTTCAATCGATGTTTGTGAAAGACTTTTGTTTGAAGCTTTGTCCAAAATGAAATAGGTATCCATAGGTATTTTTAAATATAATCTATTCTACATTACATGGATGGAAACTAAGTATTGTAGGAAGAACGTTTGATGGACTTTGCTCTCTATACCAGGGATAGGGTTTTTCCTCTGCGTTTTCATTTCATACCGCCAGGACTATTGACCGTCGGAAATAGAACCCGGTGTCTCCCACCGGGACAGCCGCCACAGCTCTTACCACTGCGCCAGGGAGGTCGTCTTTTGATTTTTTTTTAATAGGAATAGCGGGCAACTGAGCAAGCGGGTCACCTGATGTTAAGTGATTACCGCCGCCCATGAACATTAGCAGCACCTGAGGAACCACTAATGCGTTGCCGGCTTTTGAGGAAGGGGACTGGCTCTTCAGCTCGCTGCCGGAACACACGGATGCTTTGCGGCAGATTACGGCTGAAGTGTGGTCGCTAGCCACACTGTGGCGGATTCGGGGTAGGATCCTACCACAAAACGGTGATCCGTGATACCATCCAGATTAAGTTGTGTGGTATCAGGCACAACGACCCGTAGAGGGGACTGAGAGCGTCAGGGCCTCGTCAGCATATTGGCAGGGTGCACCGCGCGCAGGTGAGGTTGACTTTGGCCACATAGGTGGAATTTAGGCCACTTACACCTCAACTTTTTCGGAGTCCCGAGGTGTTCAAAAGGCGTCCTTGAGACCCCCCACTAGAGACGAAAGTGTAAGACCCCCCACTAGGTGCACGGACGACCTCAAGCGAGTCGCTGGCAGCCACTGGATACAAGCATCACAAGATCGTGTTCTGTGACAATCCTTGCAAGAGACCTATGTCCAGCAGTGGACGTCTATCGGATGAGACGACGAAAATTTGGGCTTTCTCACTTCGCACTTACTGCCTAGTGCACCTACTTAAGGTGCATATATTTTGTGACCTACCTACCTTGAAGTATGTCACCTGGATTGCCTGGACCACTGGCACACTTCGACCAGGCATTGTGCGAGATCATTCCTTCCATGCACTGAAAAATTGTGGAATCGACTCCCTTCGGTGGTGTTTCCAACGTCACCAAGGGGGGACGTCGCCTAGGGGGGGCAGGTCTAGAGGTCAGAAAAATATAGCCAAATGCAACCAAAGTCCTAAATTCACTAAGAGCTATATCTACTTGCTTTATACCTTCATAACCTCTCAACTGAACTTAGAATTCATACTTTTTCCATCTTCCATATATCAACTGCCCCCCCCCCACCCTCCCCCCACCCTTTGTCCACCAGCTGGCGACGCTCTTGGGTGTTTCCACGTAACTTTGACATGGGGCTATTCAAGGGGCGGATCAACAAATTGCTCAAAAAGCCGGCAACACACTGGTGATTCACTGATTTCTCTGGACTCTGGTGCTGCAAATTTTCATGGGCGGTGGCAATCACTTAACATCAGGTGACCCGCTAGCTCGTTTGCCCGTTACGCATATATATATATATATATAAAAAAGGTAATAAAAATTAATGTCTGTCCGTCCGCATAGAGCGGCTATTATATGAGCGTGTTGTATTACACGATGCTCACAGAATGAGGGGATATCATGTTATCATATCAAGTGGGTAACCACAGAGCTACGACTCTGTCAGACATTGATATTCATTATAGAGTTATTTTGTAGAAGTATGAAATTCATACTAATGTTGTATAGGTTGTATAGACTCCGGCCCCTGTTCTTGATATTGATTCTTATTGGTTTTGAAATAAAGCATTTTTATTTTATTACTAGCTTTTGCCCGCGGCTTCGCCCGCGTGAATTTCGGTTTTTCACAAATCCTGAGTGATAAGTAGATTTCTGGTCCACCCGCCCCCCGCCGCGCGGCGGCGTACCGCGGTACCGCGTACGGCGGGTGCATGGCGCAGGGGCGCGCGGCGCGGGGAGTTCCGTGCAGCGCGAGCGTCGCGTCGGCCGTCGCGCGCAGCGAAAATACCTATCAGGGCGTTTTTTACCGATTTCCACACAACTCCTTTTTTAAAAGTCGGTTAAAAAAGTAGCCTATGTTACTCCTTGGTTAATCCTCTACTTGTCTGTGAAAGTCCCGTCAAAATCGGTTCAGCCGTTTCGAAGATTAGCCCGTTCAAACAGACAGACAGACAGACAAAAATTTTAAAAACGTGTGATTCGGTTATGGTATCGTTCAAATAACCATATGAGCTTAATATGTGGTAGTTATTTCGAAATTACAGACAGACACTTCAATTTTATTTATTAGTATAGAAGTATAGATTATAATAATATATAGGTTGGCAGAGAGCGCTCTTAGTAATAAGATCACTTTTTAAGTGTTTCATGTACCTACCTCTAGCTCTGTAATTATTATGTACCTACGCAATAAAGATGTAAGGTCAATCGGGGAAAGTGCGACGAAGTTCACTTACTTCGTCATCGAATAACATTGATACTATGCATTGACATATAGTAGGGGAGACCGGGGATAGTTGACTAGTTTTTTACTTAATAGTACATATTTTTTGTGTTTTAATATATATAGATAAAAAAACCATATCAGTTGATAGAAAAACTATTAACCTAATAAAATATGTAATTTGTAGTTCTTAGTGTAGTGTAATTATGATGATATAATGGATTTTACAGAACCGGAAATCTTAGTCAATCTACCCCGGGTCCGGGGTAGGTAGATCATGTGCCAGGGGTAAGTTGACTTATGAACCAATAGGAGTCAAATCACGAGAAGGGCTAAATAATTAAACATTTTTAATATAATTGAGCTCTTTATTAAAAAAAAACGACCAACAAGTTTTCCTTTTTCATCCAGACTGATGGATTAGCATCACATACAAATCCTACGAAGCCACCTCTAATAAAATGAAATTTAAAATTTACCCGTGGAAAAATGGTGGTACCATCTGAACTGGCTACAGCAACTGTCACCAGTGTATCCCTCTGAGCAAATGTCACTAACCGAATCTCAAAAAAGAGGAGGTTCTCAATTTGGCGCGTATTTTTTTTTATTTTTTACCCAGCTTTTCAATACCACGATGAATGTTACATGTACAAATATTTCCAGGGCTTAGATTTAAACGATATTAAACAGCGATCAAGTTAGCTAAGAATAAACTAAAGTTGGTTATGCTAAATGACGTAGCTCTTGAAAGACTTGTTGCTTGAGATGATCGCATTGATAGAGAAGAATGACATTTGAGAAAAAAATCCAACCAATCTTTACCAGCTAACAATTTTTTCCCAAGAATCAGGCATAGCTTTATTTTTTGTGACCTCATAATTTTCGAGTCTCATATTACGGCGTCAATCCATAACAAAAAACACTAAAAGCTTCTTCTTCTAGATTAATAAAAACTTGCCTATTTTGTATATTATATTCCACTGTGTCCAGGGTTAATTCTGCTCTGTCAAGTTCGAATTACGTTCTAATTTTTTTTTTAATTTGGCCAAGTAACGATAGGTATACTGGTTAGGATAGGATAGATAGGTTTTATAAGGAATTGATGTCGGTTCGATAAAAATGACTGCATGACAAGCTCTCTCTAAGATATCTTTTGGTGTATTAGCTTATTCAGTAGTTCTATTTTAGTTCCTCATTGTTCTGTAACAATAAAATAGCTTGATTAAAAGGCCATTAAAAGCTTAGCTTACGTTTGTTTTCACCTCCATATTTTATTGAGGTTGGTTAGGTTGGCTGAATAATTATTTAACCAGCCCCGAAAAAAATTGGCCTACCAGCCCCAGACGCCATTTTTTATTTTGATCGCAGGGCTAGCCTAAACACTGCCGCCAAGATGAAAAATAAGATGTGCAATATGATAAATACGTATTCATCAAACACTGGGACTAATAGAAAAATGGTTCACATAAAACGTGTAGGCATCAGGTCAAAAAATGTAGTATATCAAAATATTACTTACGTGATTAACAAATGAAAAACGTGTCACTGCTCAAAAACGACGAATGACCGCGATGCGGCGCTTCGGACAGCTGTGCGGGGTGCGGAGGGTAGTACTTGGTTGTGATCGGATGACGAAACACATGTACTGCTGACGAGTTTTTGGCAGTTATTCTACCTACCCCTATAGCCAACTATCCCCGGTCTCCCCTACTATAATATGTCAATGATATTAAGTCAGTATTTAAATAATTCAGTTTAATATCAGATAAGTAGTTAGTTAGTTTGATCTAAAATAAGCGCAAGAAACCAATCATTTTGGTAATATAACAAAGATTATTGGGTATTTTATTGATTTTTTGGAAACATCCCTGGCCGCACTTTCCCAACGAAATGGGGTAAGTGCGGCATATAATTTACGAACGTGTTGAACATTTTTTGGGAGAAAACCCTATGTCTTATCTACTACTCCGGTACGGACGGTAGGTAGTAGGTACCTACTTACTGTGAGGGGGCCAGTGACAAAATACATAATAATAACACCACGTTGAAGTTTAGGTACCTACTATTAAATCACTAATTAAATTATTTCTGTTTTATTTATTCACACATTTTATTATTAAAAAAAAATCATAGGAGGACATATCGCTGCTTTAATTTTACAGTGACACATCTCAAAAATACACTTTTTTCAGGAAACCAGTTTAAAAAAAACAAAAAACGTAATTGTTCATATCTCTTATTCTATTAATGATAATCTTTTGTTTATTGCTTAGAGCAACGAACAATCAAATGAAGTTCTTTTATTAGTGAGCAACGTAGCCCTTTTAGTAAAAAAAACCCATAAAACTTACGAAAAATCAACATGCTTTTGACATACGTCAAAGAAGCTTTGGTTTCATTATTTTTGACATTGGCATAAACTAATGTTATGACATTTAAATTTATAGCAACTTTTCCTGAACAATGACATAATACTTAATAGATCAAATGTTTCATTTACACAATTTTTAAACAACGACTTATTTATATTTGAAACAAAATTTTCTAGTACATTATTTTCGGAATAATGTCACTTTTACGATTACATTACTATTCTAAGTAAACTGCAATACAAAACTAAAATATTTGTATTATATAACGACCGTTTTTGTTTTGCACGGGTAAAATTATATGAGTCTTCAAAGCTAATGGAATCACAGAGAATACTAATATAGTAAAAAATATATCTTTTATAGAACATAACTTAACTTGCTAACGTCAAAATGACAAAAAATCTGTATTTTTACATGTATTCATACATAATATACCTAAAATACTTAGTTAAAAATAAATATACTTCATTTTATCGAAATACATAACAAAACCAAATTAGTAATTTGTACAGAAACAAAAATAGACGTAAAAATTTAAGTAGGTTTCAAAAATTGTGTTACAAAGTTTCTCAAAACGTGAAAAACTACAATAAGTTATGATTTCTTTTATAGATTCTCAAAAAAGGCTGCATAAAATCTCAGAATACGTTTTTATTTTTAGTAAAGGCCCTTTACTAAAAATAAAAACGTATTCTGAGATTAGGCTATCACAGCTTTTTAAAGGCCCTTTAAAAAGCTGTGATAGCCTAGTGGTTAGGACGCCCGACTTCTAATTGGAGGTCGTGGGTTCGATCCCGGGGCACGCACCACTAACTTTTCGGAGTTATGTGCGTTTTAAAGTATTTAAATATCACTTGCTTTAACGGTGAAGGAAAACATCGTGAGGAAACCTGCATGCCTGAGAGTTCTCCATAACGTTCTCAAAGGTGTGTAAAGTCTGCCAATCCGCTTGGCCAGCGTGGTAGACTATGGCCAAAACCCTTCTCACTCTGAGAGGAGACCTGTGCTCTGTAGTGAGCCGGTAATGGGTTGATCATGATGATGATGATGAAAGGCCCTTTTTCTTTTTCTCACATATAGACATTTTAGTTTTTGAAATATTACTGCTGCTAGTGTTTATTGTCTTTCCTATCTTTTTAACTATTACTTTCTTGAAAATATCACTTTCATATTAATTTTACAATAATATGAGTAATTTATCATCTGCATCACATCACAGTGAAAATAACAAATATTGTCATTTTAAAAGTAGAAACTTTTAAATTAATAATATCTGTTAATTTGACTGTTTCATTTTCTATATTTATAGAATAATTATTTTTGCCTATGGATGTTGCTAATTTTTTTATATCAATGAAGTCATCAAGAATTCTCAAGATCAGTAGTCTCTAATACAGTTTCAGAGCTTGCTGCCAAATTCAAGCTTTCAAAAGTCTGGCTAGGAGACAGTCTCAGTTGAAAGACAGCTGCACATGTTATTTTCTACCACTGGCAATTTATCTGATATGGTAATGCCCACGTCACATCTTTCGGAATCCGTGGAACTGCTTGAATCTGTAAAAGAAAGAAAGCTGGAACAAGATGAGACTTTTGCTGAGAGCTGCTTACAGTTTGTAGAACAATTACAGGAACGTGTAGATTTTGATTTTGTAAGGCAGTTGCCAAATTAAATTCTTTATTTGAGGAAGTTTGGCCAATGGGATTTTTATTAAATTGCTTATGTATTTAAAGCCTTTTTTGGATCTTGTTCTTCCATAGAAAATTCGTCGTATTGGTATATTTTGGGACTATCAACTACATATATTTCGTTTTCTTCAGAAGTACTATTTTTTATACTTATTTTCATTTTCATGTTTTATGATGTGTGTACGTGGACACTGCAATAAACATAGTAAATCATAATAAAAGGCATTTTCAATATTGAGAGGTCCTGGGTTCAATCCCCAGGTTGTACAAAAAGTGTTACTGGGATTTTTCTGTTAAGAAATTCTCAGTAGCAGTACTGAATCAGAAAATGTACCCGGCAATAGGCTCGCCCCCTATTTTGTGGGACTTAAAAACAAAGTTGGCGAAATATTTGTGTAATTGTGCCTTGTTATAGGTATTATGTGTTTTAAAATTCATGCTCCCAAACTATGCTTTAAGTATGTCACAATAAATTTAATTTAGAGACACATTGCAAATAAAAATAATGGCACATTAAAAATATTGTATTACAAATTATCTTGAATAATGACACATGTATTATAAAAGTCAGTGAACAATAACGTAAATAGTGTAATAATCTGCAAAGAATTATCGCAAATATATGATTTTTAGTTACGAAACAGCCACATTTCGTTTTAGTTCCTTAAATTAGAAATAATTTTTATTTGAATATAAATCGATCATGAAATATGCTATTTATTTTCACTACTTACTTGTTTTGATACCGTCGCAACACCGTATACCACGTTCTTTAAGTGAAGCAAAACTTAACTATGACACCAAAATTTATTGAATACCGTCACAGTACAAAATATCACCTTATTTCAGAAAACATTTCATAAATTATTATGAATTATTTTGTTTTATGCTGTTATCCTAGAGAAATTTTGAGTGTCACCTTGCGAATACTCGAAACAACTGGCGTTGTGTCAATGTATCATCAAAATGGCGGTAAATTTCGATTTATTAGATAACGTCATTCGATCACGCCACCACGCCAAATTTAGACATATAATTATGAGTTTTATTCACATGATAAAAAAGGTTGATTTGCGTTGAATCGTAACATTATCAAAAAAACGTCACATTTGGTTATGTGCCACTATCAAATTAAAGCAGCGATATTCCTTCTATAGAAGGACATGTCAAAAAAATAATTTTGGTTTGCGTACATAGTCCCTCCAAATAAGCCTGTGTTAGGAGTGGGTACGACAATAGTGCGGGTCGGGTTTGAACTGTCGACTTTTTGGTTTTCAGTCCGCAACCTGACTGTTGCGCTATTGAGGCTATCATTCTTATTTATCATTCTATCTATCATTCTACCATATCTATAGGTATATATCATTATTATTTTATTAGCGTGTGTCTGTGTGTAAAATATTCCAAGTCTGTGTCACATCTAAGTGTTGGCTGGAGTGGCGCAAGTGGCGTGTTTGCGGAGGCCGAGCTGCGTCGTATCGATATCGGCTCATTGATTAACTATCGATTTATACCTATATCGATGAATGTAAATGATAGGCCTACCTACCCACCTACTATATCACCTAGCCAGGTATAGGTAGCTTATCTACCTGGACGGATGATCTTAAGCGAGTCGCCGTCAGAAGCTGGATATAAGCGGCACAAGATCATGTTCTGTGATGAAAACAGTTTTTTTTAAATTGGTAGGTAGGTACGAGTCGGGCCTCTATTTGTATCTAATTGGATTCCGTTTTGGGTCAAAATTCTACACCAAATATCCAAATTTCAGGTCCATAACTTAATCAGGAGCCTTGATATACGGACAGAAAGGCAGCAGAATGACAGTAATAGAGCTCCGTTACGCACGCCCTATTGGATACGGAACCCTAAAAAGAACCTTGAAAAATTTAAACGAGCCACTAATAAAAACATCCCACTCACAACAACGAACCGCGACGTTCCAAATACAAGATATTAAAAAGAAAATTAATGTTGACATTTCCATTTACCCACTTTTTTATTGGCCGACCGCAATCTCTCAGCACACCTGATTGGTCTATTTAAATAGGGTAATAATGGCAGAAAGGGACGCCGAGTGAAGGGAGAAGGGTGGTGTACACAGGTGGGACAGAGACGAATAGACACTTCTCTGGTACTTACAGCTGAAGCGACGTGTTAACGGTGGACGCCCGAACAAGTTGGATGGCTCGTACGTGCTGGGTAAAGTAGGTGTATCGTGAATTGGCGTCTTCATCCACGTATTGGAAAAATTAAAAAAAATTAAAACCGGTGTAAAAAATGTGTCACCTGTGTGACATGACACCATGTAAAAAACGAACAAACTGATTGTGAAAGAAAATTGTTTGTCTGTAAAGTTGATTTACGGACGATAATTTTACGTGATAGCGCGAGCGAGATTATAGGTATTATTCGCGAGCTAGCGAGAGCGTGGAACGCGCTACGCGCAAGGTATGTGACAGATGAGTCATGCTTTTCCGTACGTGTAGCTGGCTGGCGTTCATTGATTTATAATACGTTATCACGTCATTAAAACAATTTACTTATATTGCAATCAACTTTGTAGCGTCAAAGATCCTTAAACAAACCTAGTCTATGACCACGGTTTAAACTAATCGACTGATACCTATAAACCAGAACTTAAACAGCATTGTCTGAAAAATGATGTAAAATATTTACTTAAAAAAATAAAAGTGACAAGTTTCAATTCTTTTAATTTTACCTAACACTTATGAGTTACAAGTGAACTCAATTAAAATATTATTTATTCGTTAAATCTTTTACGATTTGTTTTAAAAAATAAATAAAACGAAACCGGATTATTTAGTTAGACTTGATGACAATCAAGTCTAGAGCATCAAAGTTCATAATCTACATTTTTTTTGACAAATAATAACGTTGTATTATTGTTGTAAGTAGGTACAACTTATCGACAGATCACAGACAGATTGATTGTACAAAACGGATGTAGGACAGTTAAACATAAAAAGCAGATTTGAAAATAAGCCGAAGATGTTTTTTTTTACACTAATCTTATTTTTAAACTAATATTAGTAAGTATTAAAAGATTTTTTTAATGACAAAAATCCATGGACATAGATTGCTCTAAAAGCCAACAGTTCAAATCATTTTTATGGCTATTATACCATATTGTAAGATGGTGATAATAAAAAAAAAATAAACCCGGCTGAGTTTGTTGTGGGCTCTTCTCAGACCAGGGCGCGTTTGGAACCCTCGTAGTTTTAGTTTTAAGTTTCCGTAAATAATTATCACCATTGCCTGTACCTAAATTGACGTTCAAAAAGTGTACAGTGTACCAATTTTGAATAAAGTTTATTTGATTTGATTTGATTTGATTTATTTATTTTTAACAGCCAATACAGTATGACAGAACAATTCGCTTAATGTCGAAGCGATCAAATTGAATTCACGTAAACATCTTCAAGAAAAACTCAACGATCCCCACTACTTACGCTACTTTGCGAGCTTTTTTAAAAAACGTCCACCCAAACACAATGTCATCCCTTTCACAACCGTGGAAACTTAGCGGAAAGTGGACTCACGCTATCTCCCTCGGAGGCTTACAGCCCAAGCGGGCGGGCAATCTATCACGCAAAGTTTATTCGTTTGAGGAACGCTTTGTGGCGAGTCCGCGTTGGCTTCGGTTTAAAAATTAATGTGCTCGATTTGAAAATGGAATCGAAAGTTAAAAGTTTTAAAGACATTAAAACGTTGCAAGACTGTGAAAAGACTAATTTGAGTTTGTCTACACCTTTCTCTATTAATGATATATTGACGAAGGAAAACGAGTCGAAGTGCGAATTTGAAAATCGAATGTTTTGTTCGAACGCGTTTGGCGGGAAGGTGAACTTTTTGAACAAGCAAGGAGGTTTCAGCAAGGAGGACGGTTACGCGAACAAGGAGGTTTTGGAAAAGAGTATGAAATACTACGACGATTGCAGTTTTCGTGATTATTCTGACGACGGTGCTTTGGATATGTCGAGGAAAAACAGTTATCCGGTCACGGAACTTTCAGGTCAGTTTTCTTGTTAACTAAGTAGGTAGGTACTTTTTATTTCTTTTTTAATTTACCGATAGATACCTACTGAATGAACATCAAACCTTTATATAAAATAAAAAATACCTATACCTAAGTAGGATATAGTAGGTTATGAGCTTAGTGTAGTCATCGGTTAGGTAGGTGTTACAAGAAAAATACTTACCCAGTGTGACTAAATCATAAATGGCACCAAAACGCTAATATCGACAGAAATAGAATGAAGTGCCGACTTTTGAGGGGGTGCCGGCCTTAGGAGCATCCACCCTACAAGTGAAAATACCAACACAATTTTCACAATATATAAATAGGGTAGGATAGATCATAAATGATAAAAAGTTGTGCCTATAGAGATTAAAGTCATAATTAAATTATAATAATAATTTAATTAGTCTAACTGCAGGGTAAATCATCAATTTCTACAATCATTCAAAATCTACTAGAAAAATTGATTTGATTTCTAATATTAGGTAGATAATATTTTTCTCGTGACCGAATTTCGGCCACGGCGGCCAAACCAACGGAGACTGGCTAACCTGGTAGGAGATATTATAATGCACCTATGCTCAAACTCAGGTGCAATCGTTACTCCTTAGACCGAAAAGAGATCAGACGTATAGGACCGAGCTGGGCTTTATCTACGTGCCTACTTAATAAATACATAAACACTTACTTAATGAATAAACTAATAAATAAACCGCTTTATAATAACAATAAGGTTCATATTTATATAAATTATTACTTACTACTTAGCTTCTGCCCGTGGCTTCGCCCGCGTGAATTTCGGTTTTTCACAAATCCTGAGGGAATCGTGGATTTCCGGTTCCCATTCCCGCTCCCTTTTCCAACCTTTATATCTACTTTCAAGGAAGTTTGCTATAGACGTGTGCGCCGATGCTAAAATCTCCGGCGGCGCACGCCGGTTAAAAATCGGCGGCGGCGGCGTATTTTCGGCGTACTTTCGGCGCGGATAATTTTAATAAAACTGTCTAACTTGTAAAATTATTTTTACTGAAAATCAGATAGGTACAATTAAATAAAACTTTTGCAATAACAACAACTTGCCAAATAGTCCAGTAACTTTAAATTTTGCAAGTATGGAATACCTTCCGTTCAGATTTTGGCGATTTTGGCGAACCGTAAAGGACTAGTTTTTGATAGTACATTTTCAGGACGTTTACAATAATTTCCATTTATGATAAATAAGTAAATGATTATGATTATGATGTAGGGGCCCACTAAAAAAGGATTATTGGAAATTCTACCGGGTTTCTTCTAAGGGGGTTAAATAGGGGATGAAAGTTTGTATGAAAGTCTATAATTTTTTAAGTTATATTCATGAAAATTGGTATTTGGGCTTGCGATAAAAAAAATATATTTCAGGATTTTTGAAAATTCTATCCCCAAGTAATACGTTAAATAGGGGATGAAAATTTAAATGAGACCCCGTCACGTTTTCACGTCATTTATCAAGTTATATCCATGAAAATTGGTATTTAGATTTTCGGTTAAAAATAAAGAATTACGTGTTTAAGAAATTTTGGAAAACAACCCCCAAGTTGGTTAAATAGGAGATGGAAGTTTGTATGACATTAAGAATCTACGCGGGTGAAGTCACGAGAATCTCAGTAAGTAATGTATTTACAGAGCTGGTTCTGGTCTTAAATTATAGCAATTTTATTCTACTAGGTACTCAGACAATTTAAGGACAACAAGGCGTCAGGTGATGACGGAATCACAGCAGATCTCCTGAAAGCAGGTGGAAAACCAGTTCTTAAAATCTTTCAGTGACTGTTCAATTCCATCATCGACGAGGGCATAACGCCAGAGGCATGGCACAGAGGCGTGGTAGTTCTTTTCTTCAAAAAGGGCGATAATACCTTGCTGAAGAATTATAGACCCATCTCGCTGCTGAGCCATATCTATAAGTTGTTCTCGAGAGTCATTACGAATCGTCTCGCTCGTAGGTTCGACGACTTCCAGCCTCCCGAACAGGCCGGGTTCCGAAAAGGCTTTAGTACCATAGACCACATCCATACGCTGCGGCAGATTATACAGAAGACTGAAGAGTATAACCAGCCACTTTGCTTAGCGTTTGTGGACTATGAGAAAGCCTATGATTGGGTGGAAACTTGGGCTGTATTGAGATCACTGCAGAGATGGCGGATCAACTATCGGTACTGTATCCAAGCGTTGAAGTGTTTGTACGAACGCCACTATGTCAGTCCACTATACAGGACCAGACTACAAGGCCAATCCAGTTGCAGCGAGGAGTGCGTCAGGGAGATGTTATCTCCCCGAAGCTGTTTACCGCTGCGTTGGAAGAGGTCTTTAAGCTTCTGGACTGGAACGGATTTGGCATCAACATAAACGGTGAGTACATCACTCACCTACGGTTTGCCGATGATATAGTCGTGATGGCAGAGACTGGAAGACCTCAATGATCTCAGCAGAGTTTCTCAACAGGTGGGCTTAAAAATGAACATGAGTAAGACGAAGGTCATGTCTAATGCTCATGTTCCACTCCGAAATGAGGAGATCCGCAGGAGAGCCAGAGTTACCGACATAACTCAACGAGTCACGAAACAGAAGTGGCAATGGGCGGGGCACATTGCTCGAAGAACCGATGGACGTTGGGATTCCAAGGTGCTTCAATGGTTACTTCGCACCAGTAAACGAAGCGTAGGTAGACCCCCACTCGATGGACAGACGATCTCAAGCGAGTCGCTGGCAGCCGCTGGAATCAGGCGGCACAAGATAGGGTTAAAACAAGTCTGCAAAAAATCAGAACTACACGATTTGACGCAAGGTCGGATGTTCAAAGTTAGGTAAGTTACCTAGTTAGTTAAGTTTTATTATGAATAGGAAGGTGTAACTTCATATCGATCGAAATTTTTTTGTAATTTATTGTATAGAAATATGGAATATGAATGGTGTAATCATTAGGTTATTTGGTACAGAAGAGGGTGAATGATGTTGGAGGGTGTTCTAAAACATTTAGAACTCGCGCCGATTTTACGCCGATACGCAGATCGGCGGCGGCGGCGTCCAAAAAATGACGGCGGCGGCGGCGGGTCGGCGCGGCGCACACGTCTAGTTTGCTATAGTAATCTACCTAAGTATAGCTGTAGATTTCGGTTTTTTTGAATCCCGCGGGAACACTTTTGGATTTTCCAGGATAAAAAGTAGTTTATGTTTTAAGTCAGGACATAATCTATCTCCATTCAAAATTTCAGCCAAATCGGTTCAGTAGTTGCAACGTTATAGAGAAACAAACATACAAACATCCAAACATCTAAACATCCAAACATCCACACTTTCACATTTATAAATCACATTTATAATATTAGTATAGGATGTAGGTACCTACCTACTCTCTCTTTGGTCTAGCCTGTAGCGGTTAGTAGGTATGTTCGACAGAGGAGGTTCGACTGAGGAGAAGTCCTGTCAGAGGCAATTTGAAATTTGAAGGTGAAATAGCGATTAATGAAAAAAATGGAGGTTAAAATTAAATTAACTTTTCCAACCATTATTTAACCCAACTGCAGAAGTTTAAAAAATTATAAGTAGTGCCACCACTACCGCCTTTTAACGTCCCACTGCTGGGCACAGGCCTCCTCTCTCATAGGAGAGGGATTTAGAGCTTAGACCCACCACGCTGCTCCAATGCGGGTTGGCGGGCCATAAGTAGTACAGACATTACAAATTCAAAATTCAAATCACCGCAATTAGACAAGGTGGTAAAGCTGCGCTCACACTGCGCCAGTGTCACCCGGCGGCTGGCGCCATCGCGCTTACCCAGTCTCTTGTTATTACGCGCACCCCCTCATTATTATAAGTGATGACGCCTCAAACCACTACTTTAGACCATAAATCAAACAAGCTATATTTTAGGAAAAATCAAACCGACTTCAATAGACCAAAAAAAATTGAAGAAATCCCTCGATTTCATCAGACCTCCTGAAAGTCGGTTTAATTAAAACTAATTGTATTGAATAGAAAAAAGCAGGCGTTACTTTGCGGAAATCCATAATGAATGAAAAATTAAAATTATTTTGCTATAAGTAATCAAATCAAATAAGTAAACTTTATTCAAAATTGGTACACTGTACACTTTTTGAACGTCAATTTAGGAACAGGCAATGGTGATAGTTACTTACGGAAACTTAAAACTAAAGTTACGAGGGTTACAAACGCGCCCGGCTGGGTTATTCTGTAACTTAGTTAGCAACTGAAAATAGTTGCCAACGAATTAGTTTGATATACATTGCTGCTTTACTGTGGGAAATATAAAGTGTTTTCATAGTTTAATATTTATTTAATAGGTATATATTTATTTATTAATTTCCCACAGTAAAGCAGCAATGTATATCGAACTAATTCGTTGGCAACTATTTTTAACTAAGTTACAGAATAACCCCCCTGGTCTGAGAAGAGCCCACAACAAACTCAGCCGGGTTTATTTTATTTTTATTATCACCATCTTACAATATGGTATAGCCATAAAAATGATTTGAACTGTTGGCTTTTAGAGCAATCTATATGTCCATGGATTTTTGTCATTAAAAAAATCCACAAAACAGTCAAATCTGTATGGTACAACAAGCAGCATGTGCTTTGCCCTGTCAGCCTTCCTGCTGTTAAATAAGCAGGAAAAATAAGCAACCAAGCGAACCCCAAGCACCACCACCAAGTAACACCACACAAATCCACCACCAAAATAAACTCGACGATCGTTTCGCTCCGACACCGGAGCATCCTCAGGAGATGTCCAACTCTACAATGCACAATTGCAAAGTGATTTTGCAAATTGTAAACCTTGAAAAGACGGCAATTGATCCTGATCCCGGTAGATCACTATCACGTGACGATAGTCGTTAAAGCCCGCCAACCCTCATTGAAGCAGCGTGGCGGGTCTCAGCTCCCTGACGTGGCGGTTCTGAGCTGAATCCCTTTCTTGTATAAGAGAGGAGACTTATGCCCAGCAGTGGGACGTTAAAGGGGTTCCTGAGGTAACTACGCGGTGCGGCAAATTATAGCAAAATACGCTCGATGTTCGTTGTGACCTTCACTTTGTTTAAAAATAGATGCTAGAGGCAAAAAGAGCGCATTCGAAATTCAAATGACTGCAATTAAGTGACAATGCTCGCAACGCCGCCTTTACACTGGTGTCACTCCGTGACATCGCAATTAAACCATCTACAGACATGCCAATAAGTTGGTTTCCGAGATTTTACACGGCAGTCTACACTGATTAGTATTACATGAATTCAATATAACTGTCTGATCCTTCTCATGACTTGTCTGTTCATATATCTTGCATTATAAAGATGGATATAAAAACTACAGTCATTCTGGGTATCTTTGAATCACTTTAGACTCTTTTCTGTAGGGGTTTTCTGTAGAAACTATATCTTGTTTGTTTGACTATTAATTTTTTTATCGATTACTGAGTTTAACTAACTTTAACCATAATTTTTTTCGCACTAACTTTTTTTACCTTTTGGATAATATTGAAATATACTTACATAAATTACTTATATACAAGACTAGCTGATGCCCGTGATTTCGTCCGCGTGGCTTTAGGTTTTTTAAAAATTCCGTGGGAACTCTTTGATTTTCCGGGGTAAAATGTAGCTTATGTGTTAATCCAAGGTATAATCTATCTTCATTCCAAATTTCAGTCAAATCCATACCGTAGTTTTTGCATGATTGAGTAACAAGAACATAAAAAAGCTATTTTTGAAATTTTTGTCTGTTTGTCTGTTTATCTGTGTATGTTTGTGCGCGCATCACGCAAAAACTACTGAATGGATTGAAGTGAAACTTGGCACGATTTAAGTTCATATTATGGAGTAACATATAAGATACTTTTTATCCCGAAATTCAGCATGGTTTCCTTGGGAGAGGGGATGAATTCATTAATTCACTAGATGATGCCCACGGCTTCGCCCGTGTGGATTTAGGTTTTTAAAAATCCCGTGGGAACTTTTGATTTTCCAGAACAAAAAGTAGCCTATCTGTAGTAACCCGTCACCAAAACGGAAAAATTCCGTGGGATATCCACGATTTCGGAATGCAATTCCTTACAGCATCAGGGTTGAGGAGTTGAATATGTACCTACTCGAGTTCATTCAACGATAAAGTCTTTAATTGGCACCCCCAATATCAATTTAAATAACCGACAGTTCCTAAATCCCATTAGTTTTGGGGATCAGTTCCCCTACAGCATCAGGATTGAGGAGTTGGAATCCAATTTTTTTGTAGGACAGAGTCGCAATGTTTCTCTATTGATTAAAAAAAATTACGCAAATCGGTTCATAAATCTCGGAGATATCGGTGTACATAGGTAGAAAAACACAACTCCTCTTTTTTTGAAAGTCGGTTAAAAAAGTAGCCTGTGTTACTCCCTGGTTAATTCTCTACTTGTATGTGAAAGTCCCGTCAAAATCGGTTCAGCCGTTCCGAAGATTAGCCCGTTCAAACAGACAGACAGACAGACAAAAATTTTAAAAACGTGTGATTCGGTTATGGTACCGTTCAAATAACCATATGAGCTTAATATGAGGTAGTTATTTCGATATTACAGACAGACACTTCAATTTTATTTATTAGTATAGAAGTATAGATTAGTATAGATTAACGCATAGTCCGATTTCATTCATTCTTTTTTTGTTAGAAAACGGATACTTTAAAGATTACCGGCATAACTCTGAAAAGGCTGAATCGTTTTTAAAGGACTTTCTCTGGCGGATGTTTACATTTTGATCTACCTAAACATCCGCCAGTGAAATTTTAACAGTTTTTAGCAAGGTATGAGCTCAAAGGAGCTTAGGAAAAACAAAATGATTGCCATGGGATTTTCAAAAACCATCCACGCGAACTAAGTCGCGGGTTTCCGCATGTTTATAATATTAGTAGGATTATCAAATTGATATTTTGAACGAAATTCTGCCACATAATATGTAGGTAGGTACTAAAAATAACGAGCTTGAGCAAAGCAGCAAAGCAAAAGATTTTCTAAACGGAAAAAGCCATGAATATTTGCAAAAGTTGGAACTTAAGTTGGCATGTCTGAAGAAGTTATACATCACTTATTATTACGCCTACCCCCTCATTACTATAAGTGATGACGCTTAAAAGCTGTACCGAAGGCATTCAATCAAGTAATTACTAGTTGGCCACGTGGCCGACGAATTAGGTACCTTCAGGGGGGCTATGGTGTTGTCTAAATTCGCCATTCAAATTTAAAATAGTGCTGCCAGATTTTAATATTGATTTGAGGTTTTTTGACGACCTTTCTGGCGCAGTGGTGATGAGCGCTGTGGTCTCAAAGTGAGAGGTCCTGGGTTCGATTTCCAGCAGGGGGAACTTGAGGCCGTTAGTGCAAAAATTGCCTAAACCTGAGACAGATAGTATTAGTTAGTGGCGGGTTAGGCCATCTTTGCTCAAATAAAAGACGAAAATAATTAAATACAACAAGTAAAAATTGAAAATTTAAAAAACCCCCGACATTCGCCATTTTGTGGCGGCGGCCATCTTGAATTTGCAATAGTGCTATTCTACTAGTCAAGCCCTTTCATTTGATACCCATATCAAGGGAGTTGTGAAAAAACATGTCATCCGCCATTTTGTAGCGGCGGCCATCTTGAACCGATTTTCATCAAACATAGCTAACAACACTCTCGACTAATTTACCTTTCAAACAAAAAAAAACCGCATTCAAATCGGTCCAGCCGTTTGAGCGCCACAGGGGAACAGACAGACACACACACACACACACACACACACACACACACACACACACACACAGACACGTCAAACTTATAACACCCCGTCGTTTTTGCGTCGGGGGTTAAAAATGGATTTTGTTACGCCATCTATTACATAACAGGATAACTATAGTTAGGCCACTTTTAGGCAAAGAATTATCATCTTTGTGATCAGTTTAGGTCTTTAAGTAAGAACTTTAAAAAATGTGGGTTAGGCCGCTTATATGCGGTAACGGCCTCATTTGAGAATTTAAGTTTCTAAATTGTCTCATGGTCTGGTATGGAGGCTTTGGCCGTGGTTAGACCACCCTATCGGCGAAGCCGTGCCGCCAAGCGATTGGAGGTTGAAAGTAAAAAATATACCGAAAAAAGATTCCCGTACTATTTTAGTTCCAGGTCAAAAAATAATTCATTTGATTTGTACTTATGTAATGAATGATTTCTTCATGCACTTAAATGCTTGAAGATTTGTATGAGCACTGCACATATTTTTACCTGCACCTCTTATTTAATATCGTAGATACTCCTATTTCGTCGTCATCACTCGATAGACATCCACTGCTGGACATAGGTCTATTTTAAGAACTTCCACACGCCGAGATCTTGCGCCGCTTGTAACCAGCGGTACCTACTTTGCGACTTGATGTTGTCGGTACACCTAGTGAATGTTTGAGACCTAATGTAGGTACATATATTATATAAGTAGTATATAGATAGATATCCATGTAGTTTCACAAAAGTTCTAATCAAAACTTTAATTCTATGCATTATAAGCACCTAC